>VXAU01004314.1:0-56713 GCA_013399695.1 Formicarius rufipectus | reverse complement strand
AAAAAAAAAAAAAGTCCCAAATGTAGCATTTCAAGGAAGACCTCCCACTAAGTTTTCCTTTTCTGATTCTATGTCTGCAGCAGAGTTTAGCTTTACCCATGTAAATTTCACTAAATTAATTATCAGGGAGAAAAGAAAGGTACAAATCCCTCAGTTGTTACTCTTCATATTAATTCACAGTAAGTGATAACCTGACACAGTTCCATTAGGAGGAATATGACCCCTAATACAGACCTCGTAATGCAGAACAAAACACTCCCAATAGAGAGCACTATTGTGTTTGTTGCTCACATTTCTCATTCAAAAGATGCCTAGGAAAATTCTGAGACACAGCAGGATGAGAGACTGCTATGCTGTTTATTCTCTGTGTGTTCTCTTAGAACTGTGTTTCCATATTTGCAAAGACCGCAGCCATTTAATTAAGTAAAATGCTACTCATAATTTTTTAACTAGAATACTGTTGGCCTTTTACAGTATTTAAGAATTTAAATGCACTTGGTTCAGAGTTTTGTTTGTCCTCATTGGAAGAATTCAAATAAAGCTGGATTGCAAATAGAAGTTTGGAATACTTACAACAAAAAAAGATAAATTTGGATCTCTTGACACTGAAGTAATTTTTTTTCCCCCCAGCAAGCTACAAATGTCAACATCAGGTATTCCAGCACAAGACTTGTCAATGTAGGGACAGACCACAAAATCATGAATACTGTATTGAGAGTTTTATTGTGTCCTAATGTTTCAGGAGTTGCAGGAAAGCACATTTCAGGAGTTTTGCATTGAAAATACACTCTCTAAATAGAAATGGAAAAAAAAAAAAAGAAGAGCATCAATTATATCTTATGCTGTTAAAGAAAAGCATCAAAATATTCACCTCAGGTCTCAGCTTCCCAGTGATTAGCTTTTCAAACATCCAGTGGCTGTTTACAGATCTGCATTTGCCCCTTTTTATCACCACTGCATTGCTCCGTCTATTAAAGTGCCAAAAGAAAGAGTTTCAGATGTCTTGTTATTTGTCAAAGCACGTAACTTCCATAAGGACTTTTGTGTGGTTTAAACTGGCATGCTTCATTCACTCACAGGGAAGTGCTCTGCTGCTTGTACTTTCCCTTTCTTCACCCAAGTAATGTCCCTGAGATAAGGACCTGCCTTCATATTAGCTTGTTTTGGCAAAATGCCAAATAAATTCTAATCAAAATAGTGGAGTTCAGGAGGCATTTTTATTTAAATTTTTATTGTAGATCACAGATGCATGAAGATGGTGAGCAAAACACAGCACCTAGTATTTTCTAAGAGGAAGGAAGGTGGAGAGAAGTTATTTCTTACTGATGGAAGAGAAAAAGTGGGTTTGCAACCTGTATTTTGGCAATATGAGTGAAATGTACTCAGTTGACTTTGAGCAAGAGGTAGTGCCAGTGTAATTTTGAAACTGTCACTTGTATTCTGCTCTGATTGGCATTTTTTGAGCCTCTGTCGTGTAATCTTTCCTACTGACAGTTTGACACGGGAAAAAATTGGAGAGCATAGACTTCTACTATGTGGGAAAGTGTCCAATGTAGAATGTATAATGTAGTGTATAATGTTTGAGCATTATACAAATAACAGACATGGATGGACAAGGAATATTACCTCTGACTTTTTAATATATATCGTACCAGATGCTATACATTTCTGCTAATGTGAAAATTCAATTATTTATGTTTACTTTGCAAAACTTCCTTTTTTTTTTTTCCTTTTTTTTTCCTTTTTTTTTTTCCTTTTTTTTTTTTTTCATTCTTGCGCTTTGTTTCTGTAAAACAGGACCAGTAGGACTTCAGTCAGAGTCTTGAATGCTGAAAATTGACAGAACTTTGTTGAATTCAGTTGTGCTATGCTTATTTACCTCATCAGTAGTGCTGGACACTTAATCATTTGACCTTTCTCCAGAAGTCATATGATCACGCTTCAAGGTTTCCTACAAGCTCTGCAAGCAGCTCTTAGCCACTAGAGGTCCCATGGCAGCTCTTAAAGCTATTATGACCTGCAGATATAAATGCTCTCTGCACAACTCTGAAGATTGGCTTCTTTGTTTAGTATTCAAGGTTTTCTGGTTAATGCCTGTGGCTTTCTTAAGTAGCTCCAGAGAACAGAAGGAGTTAGTAGCAGTTAAACAATTCAGAAGAGTTAATATTAAGTTCAACAATCAGCAAAGTTTTCTATAGTAAAAATTAAGGTCAACAGGATCTATCTGGCATAGAATAATTGTAATTATTCTTAAAAGATATTAGAGTTTACTGTATGAAAATCTGAAAGACCATGCTTCCTCTGGACTGCATAGGGAAAGCTGTACAGTTTAAGCCAGCAGTGATTTACTGAAAGCAATACTTCAGGCTGTGTCTTTGACATATGTTAGCTGAGATTAGAGGGATGGTAAAACCTGCAAGCAGTGCCAAACAGGAAAAACATCCCTATCCCGTAATACTCAGTGGTGTAGTTCTCCCTTGTTTTGCATTTTGTGCTGACATGACCTCTTTTGTGACTATTTGTGAGAAATGTGCAAAATACCAACTGACCAAAATATCTGCAGAGGTCAGAGAAAATACACCATTGGTATGGGACATACAGTTATGAAATCTTTCTTTAAATCTCGAAGAATAACCTCACTCGTTCATCCTGGAACTCTGCAGTTTACCAGGACCAGCCTTTCACTTGAGTGAAAGTACCTCAGGATGTTCTTTAGTACAATCCTCTAATCAAAAGAAGGTCAACTATAGCAGGTTGTTTAGAGTTCCTTCCAGTTGGGTTTTGAGTGTTTTCTAGAGCATGAATATCACAACTTCTCAAGATAACCTGTTCTCAGAATGAAAAAAATATTCTTATGTTTAAATGGAATTTCCCATATTTTAGTTTGTGACCACTGCCCCTTGTACTTTTACTGGACACCACTGAGAAGAGTCTGATTCTGCCCTGTTTACTTTCCCCAATCAGTTATTTAAACACATCAGTGAGATCCTTCTAAGCCTTCTTCCCTTCAGGCTCAAAAGTTCCAGATCTTTCAGCCTTTTCTCACAGGAGAAATGCTCCAGTCCCTAACCATCTTTTTGTTGGGCTCTTTCAGTGAGTAGCTGAGAACTGGACACAGTACTCTGCATGTGGCCTCACCAGGGTTGATAATTGGGTAAGGGTCACCTCCCTCAGCTTGCTGGGAACTCTCTTCTCAGTGCAACCCAGGAGGCTGTAGGTTGCCACAAGGGCATGTTGCTGGCTCATGGTCAGCTTGTCTAGATTTGTCTGCAAAGGTGCTGGCCTTTGACCTATTGCTTCAGCCAGACATTGTGTGGCAGCACAGCCATGTAGGGTATCAGTCACAGCCATCTAGTATCAGTCACTGCTCTGAGGTTTGTATAGGTTTCAAGTTGCAGTGCCCTGTTCATTAATGTAGGTGTCATTTTTTAACTACCGAACCCAGTTTGATATTGGAGTACACTATTGGCAAGTGGTTTCCAGCTGGTCTTCATACCAGTGAATGCATCTTTTCGAACCCAGCAGTTCAGCCAGTTTTCTGTTCTTCTCACTGTGCATTTCTCTAGTCTTTGCCTCATCAAATTTAAGAATTTACCCCATCCCCCCTTCCAGGAAAGAAGATCTTCAGTGTTAAAAGGTGCCAACATACATTACACCATGATTATATGTCAATCACTGTAATAGTATTTCTATTTCTTTTCTATCCCACCTTCTCTGTGCTATTCAGTTAATGAAAGCAAAACATATCCATTCGTAATACTTAAAGGAAACATTTAAAAACTTGTGCAGTACTTGGCAGGCCAGAAATAGCACTGTAAATCTTTCAGATAATTTCTTAACTCAGTAACATATGACAAATGTATTCATACCCTGGTATTAAAGAGCTTCATTTTCAATAGGGGTAACAGAATAAAACCAAATTTCATAAAAATTTTCTTTTTCGTAGTTTCTTACTGTGACCTGGTAGATTGATTACTTCAAACCACCTTCTCAAAAAAAAAAAAAAAAAAAATCATTCTCAGATCTTAATGGAAACCCGGAAAAAAATGAAAACAAGTGCAGAATTGCACATGTATACTGTGATCATATTATTTTGCTCATTAAAAATAAACCTGTGCAATCACATAATCATGATGGCCCTCTGTCCTAACAGGACAATTATTTCATTCACCATTGCAAACATCAAAACCTTACTGCTGGCATTTGTAGGAATGTTCACACATTCTTAGACTACACTGTATATATTTCAAATAAAAAAATAGAAGCCTATATGACAGCTGAAATTTAGACCATTCCAGGGTAGACCTTTTTAGCGTTAGTGTTAGTTGTTGGGTTTGCTTGGGTTTTGTAAGTACTTGATTCTGTATACTATTGGGGGATAGACATTATTGCATAATTTTCAATTATTCTAGAGTAAAACATATAATATGAGAATAAATAAGAATTTATTTTAATTTTAATAGTGAATTTCCCACCTCAATTCAGTCTGTACCTGGTGCATTAGTTGCATCCAGTGTCTCACAATCCTGTTTATTTTTGGCAATTGATACTGACACGAATCTACCTTTTCACCTGATATGTTAGTTAAGAAGGAAAAAGGATCATTAGAACAACTTGCCCATTCTCTTAGAAATATTGTCTGTATTTGACTAGTTATGAAATTTGATGATGCATTTGCTTATCAAATTTCAATGATCCCATGTCTCCAACATGCTAGTTTTATAAATACTGATATAAAATCATCAATGTTGGAAGATCATCAAGTTTTGCTGCTTCTCCACAGGGATACTGTTGGTGTTAGTATTAGGAAGAGAAATCTATACATAATTAACTCCTAAGCTACTCAAGCTGCATTTCCAGGCATTCAGACATCTGTACAAGTGCCTTGATTTCCCTGGATGACGTCGCTCAGGATTACATTGAGGGCAAAAGAAATGTATAAGGTAAAAAGCCACTTGAAATAGTTGGTTATTAACATGGAAATAAGATCTTTTAATATGAAGTGCTTTCAAATCTGTTTAAAGTGAAAATAATCCTAAAGCAGTAACACAACAAATGGGAGAAGTGCATTGCAAAATAAACCTTTAGACTAGAAACTGCAGGCTGAAAAAAATAAGTAATAGCCACAATTTCACTAATTCCAGTTCTTGAGAAGAAATACTAAGAGTATGAAATCGAAATTAGTCATTCATCCATCACAGAGTTGGAATTGAAAAAAAAAATCAATGTAAATTTTATTTCAAATGTCATATTTAGACGTATATTTTGCTATAAATGGGACTCCAGAGAATTTCTGACTTAGCAACTACTGAGGTAAGCTTTCAGTATTAAACTAATTCTATTTAAATTTAGTAAATGTAAGTTAATTTAAGGAGTTTCTGCTATAAGAAATGAAAGAAAGCAGAGAAAAACTTGTTGCAAGTGCCTGTTTGTCCACAGAAGAAGTGGCCAAATCAGGTTAAACGGGAGATACCAAGCATCAGGTGAGATGAATTCTTATGTATCTTGTCACCTTCCTGTACTATCCAGTAGGCTTTCTGCACATATCTTCTTGGCTCCTTTTATTTGTTCTGGGTTTTCTTTTAGGTCAATCTATTCCTCAGACAGAAGTTATCCTCACTTACTGACGCCAATGAGAAACTAATCCTTTGAGGTTAGCTAAAGTGAAAGGTAATCTTCCCCCAACATGACAGATCTCCACATCACAAAAATCCTCTAATGAGAATTAGACAAATTATTGCATTGACCTAAAACTCTCCAAAGAGGTCAAATTAATTATATATTATCAGTCCAAAATGATGTATGAAGGATACCTATACAAAATCTGAAGATGCTGATTCATTTAGTTCTTGCAATCAAGCTACAAAGTAATTCTAATAATTGCATTCTCATCCAAATTATAATTTTAGTTCATAAGTCCTTCCTTTTAGCATGTTTTTTTTGTTTGTTTGTTTTGTGGATCAGGGTGAACAGCTGCTGGTAAGCATCTAGCATTCAGAAAATAATCCAGTTACGTGCTTAAAGAAAGAATCAATTATATTATCACATTATTGTCTAATCTGCTATTAAAGCTGCTCAATAGCATATGTATACTCATTGTTTCAGGATGATTTTGAACAGTCTTCTCCTAAATAGATACTTTTATTTCTGACTCTGAGCGTCTATGTTCTGATGTTGTCCAGTGTTCTTCTTTATGATTTTGGACAAAATTTTATGCTTCTGAGTCTTCTGAAATATTCCCAAAATATTTGTTCAACTGAATTGACAACAACTCTGCATTAATATCTTTTCCCTGAAAATTGAAGTCTGTCCTTTATTACTAGTTTCTTAGTTTCATCATTAATGAGTAGCAAAAAAATCCAGGGATCATTTATTTAAAATTTGTTCCTATTCCCGTTTGAAAATCTCATTTTTAAGAGACAGAGGTAGAATTTTCTGCCGTCTTTTAATCCTCTTGAGGTCCTTTGTTCTGTCTATAGTACATTGACAAGGGAACTCTATGCCAAGTAAATCTAATTTTCTCAAATGTTCCTCTAAATGGTTATAATATTCCTTTCACATCTTTTTAATTGATTTAGCTCCAAAAAGATCATTTGAAGGCTGTGTGGGGCTCTACTGCATTGTTGGTTTCTTCCTTAAGAAAGTATGAAGTACATTCTTTCTGTTTATACTTTTTCCTGCTTTTTTACTGCCTATCCTTCCAGACTATTTTCATTACTAACCTATAGCGTTATGTTTGTGGTGAGACTGTCAGCACATCACTGCAGAGAAAAAGCATTTGAAGGCTCCTGAAATATCTTTGTAGCAAGATATCTAATTCATAGAAAGAAATGCAGCTTTTCAGTACATAACATCATTCAGATTATAATTTCATGTCCATTACTCTCATGTCCAGTAAAAGGACTATGTCATTAAGAAAGAAAAAAGGGCACTTTCCATTATGAGCAATATGCATTTAGTTCACCACAAGCCTGCTTCAGAATGAGCAAAAGGAAAGAGATGGATGAAAATTACATTGATATTACATGGTTAGCATATCCTAGCTTTGCTAGAGATAGTCTATCAGAGCCAGGATGGAGGAGAGGGGAGGATTGTGGCAACTGATTCTGTTTTTTGTTTAGTATTTGTGGGAATTGTCCTCCTGATTTTTTAATTTCATCCTTATCTGTAGCCACAGATTCTGTGATTTTTTAGCAGCAGATCCAAGACATTCATGACAACATTCCTGCCTTTCTGTTAGAGTAAATATCACTAGCTATTCGTTATTACTCTGAAAGAGACAAAAACTGTCAATGTAATTTCATCTTCACTTTCTCCAGCTCAAGTAAACATTGACTTCTTTCCAGATAATGCCACAGCTCAGGAAACTTTTTCAATGCTAAAGTTAGCCTAAACTCCATTGTTTCCAGAAGAAAAATACATTCTGGATTCAGTTCCTGGATTTGCTGGAAATATCCAGCCAAGGCAAAGTTGACTAGTCTCTTTAGCAGCTTCATGAAACACATTCAGTTCTGATGCAGATGCCAGCCACATCAACGAGCAGCTACCTGGGACTTACAGGTTTCTAACTGTGGGACAGTTCAGCCTGCATCTCTTCCCCGAGGCTGGACTCTCATGGTGATTCCCAGTTGCCAGTCTCCTGCCAGAACTCCAGTCATCATCTTATGCCATCTGCTTTAGACCTGTTTAAATCTTATTTAATAAAATGTTTTGAAGTCTAAGAAGACAGCATTAAAAAAACCCAAACAAACCACTATACAAAACCCCAAACCAAACAACAGACAAAGAAACAAAAAGGAACTTAATCATTACAGTCAATATCATCTCTGATGGGAAGTATGGATTCTAAAAGAAACATCACCTTTTAGTTGGTTTTAAGTTCATGACATTGGTATACAAAATTTGCAGAAAGGAGTCTAATCTTTTTCAAGAAAGTGGAAAACCATAAGTCTAACATACTAGCTAACATATAAAAGTAGGCTTATTATTTTCAAGGATAGAACCTCTGCTATCACAACTCACAACATCAGGATAGAAAAAAGAGGAGGTTTTAATAAGAATGGCGGCAGCCTGAAGAACACAGATATTGACATATAAAAGTAAATATATGAGACCCTTGAAATTACAAAAAGGTCATATTCTTGAAATGTCCTCAATCTTCTGATGCTGTTGTCAGCCAGCTCCCTTGAATTCTTTACTTCTTAATTATACTAGATATGTTATCACTACAGTCCAGGTAGTGGGGATACAACTTCCCCCCTTCCCCCCCGAAGCTTGCTTTCATTAGATACATTAATTTTAATAAAATAATTAACTTGAAATACAATTTTGTTTGTTAATTTTATGCAGTTGAAATTTCAGAATATTTTGTCTGGAATAACCTCTCACTTATAGAAAAGGGGGGTTGATTTGTGTCTGTTTTCTTTCATGTCCTTTGTATAACTATGGTGATAGAACAAGGTGACACCAGACAATTTTCATAAATATTTTCTAATTCTTTAAGTAAATTACTTAAAAGAAGCTCATAATCCCTAAACCCTTTTAAGAAACAAACTCCAATAAACAAAACTAATCGAGAAGTTTCTCACTGAGTAATGCATCAGCTGAAAACAAAGCAACCAGTAGCTTGGTATCTGTGGCTATCTGGCAGAGACTGCTTCTATTTCCTTCACATTTTTCATGACAGCTGATATTGACAGTCAACTGTCTTAGCACAACATAGACCCAATATGCAGCTGAACTGCTGAGGGTATCAAAATTGCCTTATAACTCTTAATTACTAAAACCTCTCTGGAGTACACTTCAGAAAATTCTTCAGGGGGAAAAATAGAAAAAATTCCCAGAAGTGCTATGACTCATCAGTAAGGTTAAGGTAACAGAAATTGTAACAGAGATAAGGGCTACATTTAAGGAAAAAACCTTACACTTCCATAGAATTAAATTATAGAATTTCCTGTGATCTAAGGGACATACAAGGATCATTGAAGTCCAACTCCTGGCCTTGGACAGGATCACCCCAAGAATCACACCACATGTCTGAGGGCATAGTCTAAGCACTTCTTGATCTCTGGCAGACCAGATGCCATGATGACTTCCCTAGGGAGGTTTGGAAGCAATCTCACAGGCTACAAAAAAGATCTAGCAACATCTGAAATAAAAATTAAAAATGGAGAAGCAAAAGGCAGCTCAAACTGATAACACAAATTTATAAAATGGAATAAAGACATCTATCAACGACTTGGATGAAGGGGTAAAGTGCCTGCTCAAGAAGTTAGCTGATGACACAAAGCTGTGAGTAGCAGTCAATACTCCAGAGTGCTGTGTAGCCCTTGGCTACACATGCCAATGTAGACATTGGCAGGCTGAAGGGATAGGCAGAGAAGTACCTTCTGAAATTCCACAGAGGTAAATTCAGGGTCCTGCACCTGGGCAAGAATAACCTGTGCAACTGTACAGACAGAGAGCAACTTGTGGGTCCTGGTGGACATGAGCCAGAAGTGTGTTCTTGTGGCCAAGAAGGCCAATGGGATCCTGGGGTGCATTAGGAAGACCATTGACAACAGGTCGAGGGAGGTGATCCTGCCCATCTATTCAGCCCTAATGAGGCCACATTTGGAGTGTTGTGTCCAGCTGTGGGCTCCTTAGTACAAGAGAGACCTGGAGTTCCTGGAGCAGGTCCAGTGAGGGGCAACAAACCTGAATAACGGACTGGAGCATCTCTCTTAAGAGTACAGGCTGAAAGAGTTGGTCCTGTTCAGTCTCAAGAAGAGAAAACTGGGATGGGATCTTATAAATGTCTGTAAGTATCTGAAGGGAGGGTGTCAAGAGGATCGAGCCAGGGTGTTCTTGGTGGTGCCACACAACAGGACAAGTGGCAATGGGCAGAAACTGATGCACAGGAAGATTCACTCGAATATGAGGGAAGGCTTCTTTACTGTGTGAGTGGCCACACAGTGGAACAGTTTGCCCAGGGAGATTGTGGAGGTATTGAAGAAGCATCTGGACATAATCCTGTGTAATGTGCTCTGGGATGACCCTGCCTGAGCAGAGTGGTTAGATCATATGACCCACTGCGATCACTATTAACCTGACCCATTCTATGGTTCTGTCTGTTTAGAAGAACAGGCATGAAATAATGCCTATTATGGTCAGACTCTGCTACTATTTCTATCCTGAGTATATCTACTTTGATGCTATGACAATATAAGTATCTATACTTTAAACGTACTTACTGTGAGTAGTTTCTCTCTATTGAATAGGGTTACCCACAGAGTACAGGGCTGAGGACATACTGGTGTCTTGGCAAGTCTGAGGTTTTCTAGTGTAAACATCTATTTGTATTTCAGAAAAGCCAAATTTGAAATAAAAATCAATTGAGTAAAAACAGAAAAAAAAATCATCTCTAAATATGGAATTCAGCCTTAGGGACAGATATTCTGTTTTACTATGTGAGTACAAGCTTGCAAAATAGTATGTGCCAGAAGATTATTCTGCCTTATGGTGCTGTAGATGGAAGAATTCTGAAGTTCTCCTAGCTGTTGAGCTGAACCTGCAGAGTCTCTGGGACACCCCTTCTGTGATTGAATGGGACTTTGAACAACATTTGCTCTCTGCTGAATGGACTGATGTTATGGAAGTGGTGCAAACAGGAGTAAACTCCATTTCTGAGACCCTAATGGACATGGTTATGAGGTTCTATTACTCTCCAGACTCCGCAGGGTAAGGGCGCTTTTCCTTCTGAAGTGCTTGCATTGAAATGCAGTGTTTTTCCCAGGGCATCCACAGCTCTGGTAACAGTCTAAGTAGTTTCAGCAGTGTGGTGGTGTCAGAGATGGACCTGCTTTCTCTCTTGCTAGCTCTTTCCTCTAATGTCAATGAGCCTGTGTGTTGCATCTCATAGCTAAAAGTCCAGACTTAAAATTTAGCCATTAATAAGCAAGTTTTCAGTAAATGCACCAGGGAGCGTAGGGTCACTCCTAGACACCCTTTATTTCTAACAAGTCCAGTGAGGGCTCTGCCAGGAATTATAGCCGAACAATACAGCTACTTCATTTTCACAGCCATTAATAGGGCTTGACTAAAAGTATGCTGCTTTTTATTCTTTGTAGTTTAATGAATCATTCAGTAATTGCTCACATACATCTCAAAATTCAAGTTGATGGCTTCCTTATTCAGAAAAGTAATTTTAAATCTCATTTAGAGCTTTTCACTGTGTCTATCACTGGTGAATTGTAACAATCCAATGCACTCTGCAGCGTGGTTGTAGTACTGGAAATTAATATTTTCTTCTATCTTCTAATTGAGGCACAATCAAGGTTCCCGTTACATAATACATGCTTGCTTTTTTCTCTGAGGTAATCTGAGTTAGTCTTCCACCAGGTGAGTTCCACTAAATGATATGTGATGAAGCATAAATTGATTTTCAAAAGCATGCACTTAAGTTGATTTTTTTTCAAACACATCTCATCTCACAGATCCTAATCCTTCAAAGAAGACTGAAGCTACACTGTATCCCAGAAGTGTTGTGAATGAAAATAATGTCTAGCTTCATTTCTAGTAAAATAAACAGTTTAATGCTACTGGGACCTTGTAGCATTATTAGTGAAATAGGTTATGGCATATGGAGCCTGAGAATTCTAAATATGAGGAAAGGAAGAAAAGTAGTTCAAGTCCTAGAGGTACTATAGACTTGAACTGAATATTATGTATGATTTTTCCATCAGATTCATTACTTCTGCAATGTAAAGCCATGACTACTATAAAGAATCTGAAGTACCTTATTCATCATTTTCTTTGGCCAGCTGGCACTTTTTATAATACTTCTGATCATGCCTACTATGTTCTGTGTAGGAAACAAGACACAACTCATCAGAGTGTGAACTTAGAAACAGACTTAGGAAAAAAAACAAACCGATAACTTGGTTACCAGTTAAACAACTAATTTTCTCTAATTCTTGATTGGCTAAAATCCCTTTTCCAGTCATTTGAAAGTCAGAAATTTACATTATCCCAACTAGCTTGACTTTTCCATGTATAATTAAACTCTCCTTTGATACATAGTGAGAAAATGTCATAACTATACTTAGGATTATAGGTTAACAACCTGTTCAATTTAATTTAAAAAAATGAAGGTGTATTACTTTGTCTGAAAATTAATCCCAGGTTGCAAACTTTATATATACCAATGTTCATGCCAAAGTGATTTTTTTATTTAAAAGGCAAGATAACAACCCTCCAGAAACATTGTTTAAAATGGAAGTCTTTTCAGATCTTTGAAATTCAGGTTGACTTGCAAATGCAGCTATAGGGAAGAGTGTCTGTTGTGTACTGTATTAACTGGAACTTTGTGTTTGCAGCTGCTTGTATGTTCAAGTGGACACGCATATCAGTACCTTCATGTAAATTCTTCTCCCTCTCCAGGACAACTTTTGGAAATAAACTTCTAAACTAACACTGATACATTTTCTGCTTATTAAACTGAAAAAAATGAAGCCATCTTTTAAACCTTCCATTCACCTTACATTTCCAAGTAAAATTGTACATTGGAGACAATTCTGCTTCAGTTATTTAGACTTAATTTTCTATAACTCTTAACGAAAACTTAAAAATGAAGCAATGAGGACACAGAAAATACAAATATAGATCAATGAAGGATTAAATCCACAGCATATTACTATTGTTCTGGCTTTTTTGTGCAGCTAAGGAGACATAGCAGCCTAAGCAAACTTCAAAAGGTCATGGTGAGTGGCATACAGAGTCATGATTCTACCTCAAGATTAGAAGGTTTAAGTGTCTGAACTGCTGCAACAGTCTCAGATCTATGAACAGAAAATTCATTAGCTATTCTGTTCTGAGTTAAATATTAAAATCCCTCTGTCTTTGTGTGTTTTGTGTTTCTCAGCATTTTTTAACTCCCTGCTATAGGCACCTAGCTGGGAAGTAAAAACTAAGGAATTTTAAGCTCTAGAAAAATCTCTCCTTAACCGCTCTCACACTGTTGGACAAGGTAAGTCACAAATGATCATGAGTTACAGTAAGAAGTGGTTTGTCCTGAACATCCGTCTGGAAACTAAGAGTAGTTTTCCTCCATTTTACCACGTCACAGTAACCCTTGGTGGTTTTTGGGTTTTCAGTGCAAATGAGGAACAAGGCAAGCAAGAAAATAGAATCAATTCAGGAAAATATCCATTTCTAAAAAACACATATTATTTCTAAATAATGACTAAGGCAAAGACCACACTGCAACACATGCAAATAGATAGTTTGTGAACAAGCAGACCAGTTTAATACAGAATCACTGGAAAATAGATTACTGTGATGGATAGTAATTCCTGTGCAGTATGCACAGGAGTCCTCTCTATCCCTCTCCTTGCTAATATTTGATACTCAGAAATACAGCCAACTAAAAACAAGTACTACTGTCAGTGACAGATACTGATAGATTTGGAAGTCTCGCTACTAACGTGTTTGCATTTGTTTAACACACAGCTGGATCGTGTCAAGAAGCAACTCATCAAATGACAAACTCTGTCTTGTTGCAAAGAATTCTGTGCTTCGTAATGATTTAACACAATAGGAAGCAATTTGATGATAATATATTGTATTTCATAATAGCATGACAGTCAGATCACTTACAGTTATTGAAAAATTTCAGGGTATTTGCACTCTTATGCTAGCAATTAGAAATAGGAATTAACTTTTGCTGTTAATGTTATGTATGTATGTATATGTGTGTATATGGCTCATTGTAAAAGAGGTATTTTCATTTTTAGTCTGCTATGATTATGTGAAATCAATTTGGATCAGGTACTAATAAATAATCCTGTAGAAGTATAACCTTCTTTCTTCACTGCAGAAAAAAGGAAGCCTCACAGACAAAATCTATAAAGCGGAGATGAGTATAATTTGTGTAATTTATAATTCTATTTGCAATTATTACTATACTATGCCATTTTCTAGACTTATAGCAATTTTTAATGTGAAAACAAGGTGGTATGTTGTTTTTTTGTTTTTGGTTTTGTTTTGTTTTGTTTTTAATTCTGGCTATCCTGAAAAACAGCTCATGATGTAAATTAGATTTTCACAACCATTCTTCTTTTATTATTCATACAAACACATAAATTTAAAAATAAGAATTGTAAATCTAACAAAGTAATGGTGCCATGTGAGAGGAAGCAAAGGCATGTTAAGAGCCAGTGAAGTACAGATAATTCAGTATGGTTAAAACTATCTGAGTGACAGAAGATAATGAATCAGGACAAACAATAGTAGGAGTTGGTACTTTTAATATGACAAAGAATGAGTGAATGACTGAGGTACTTCTGCCCTAAAACTGGAAATAAGTGAGAGATTTCAGGGGAGAATGAGAGCCAATTAAATGTCACCATTTGCAATCAATAAATATGGGTGTTTAGGGAACTGGTGTGTATTGGCAAAACAAAGAGAAGACAAACTTTCAAAAGAGCATTCAGGTTTAAAAGGGGAAAAAAAAAAAAAGGGCACAGTTTTGATTCATATCCAGTCTTGAATTGTAGTTTAGGGCTTTATTCAGGGTGATACATGAAAGGAATCACAGAATGACCAAATGGACGAGGTTGGAAGGAACCACAGCGGGTCATCTGGCCTCTTGAGCATGCATGCAGCATCTTGAGCTCTCTGCTCAAGCACGGTCATCCCAGAGCCCATAGCACAAAATTGCATCCAGACAGTTCTTAAACACTGCCAGAGAGGGAGAGTCCATAGTCTCTCTGGGCAATTCGTTCCAATGCATGGTCATCTGCACAATAAAGTTCTTTGTCATGTTCAGGTGGAACTTCCTGTGTGTCACTTTCTGCCCATTGCCACTTGTCTTATTGTGTGGCACCACCAAGAACAGCCTGGCCCCATTATCTTGACACCTTCCCTTCAGATACTTATAGACATTGATGGGTTCCCTTCTCAGTTGTCTTGTCTCAAGGTTGAACAGATCCAGCTCCCTCAACCCGTGCTTGTAAAAGAGGTAGTCCAGTCCCTAATCATCTTTGCACACCTCTGCTGGACCTGCCCCAGAAGCTCCGTGTCTCTGTTGTACTGAGGAGCCCGGAACTGGGCACGGCACTTCGGGTATGGTCTCACTAGGGCTGAATAGAGGGGCCAGATCACCTCTTTTTGACAGCAGATCACTTGCTGTCAATGCTCTTCCTACTGCATTTTCTAAGGCTATCAGCTGTGAGAAAAGTGTGATGAAAGAAATTTGCTATCAGTCATGACCAATGGCACATAATGAATGGGATTGCTCTTTTCATATCATAGAAACTCAGAGGAGTACTATATTGAATTATTTTCTTTTCTGGAATATCTCAATTATACTGGTGGGCTGCTTGATCAAATCTGGCTTTATAATAAATATGTGTGAACATCAATACAGGTTGAATAGACACTTTTACAGCCAATAATGTTCTGTGACTGACTAATTGCACACTAGTGAATATCATGAATTCTTGTGACTGTATAATTAAAAAAGTCTCTTGGCTACCTAATTTGATAAGTAAATATGTAAATTAATCTACTTTGGGAAAAGATATCTGTTTGGTCTTTTTTTATTTCCTATTGAAGGTACTTAAGGAGAATTAAGGAAATTGCCCAAGGAAGGTTTATTTTCAACAGGATTACAGTATTTTTATGCTTCTCAGAATTTCAGTCCTGGAATCTCATGGTAGACAGATGAAATCCTTTCCCTCTTAGTGTTGTCTAGATCACCTCTTTAGCAAACGCAGTCCTCTTCTCACAGACTTTTTTGGCTGCAACTAGTTAAATATCACCACTAAGACAGTGGTCAGTTGTGGTATTCTTATATTCTCAGGCACTGCAAAGTAGCAGATAGGAGGAAAGTTCAGCGTAACTCTCTTGTGGGATTGACAGATCCTGGATGAGAAGTCTTCCCTGTCAAAGAGGGGATCTCTTCCCATTCAAATCAAAGGTTCACTAAGTCTCCATATCTATTCTCTAAGTCTAATACAGGTCTAATGGCCCACAATAAATGTCTAGTGAAGAGTAATAAGACAGGGCAAACACACAGCAGTAATTGCACAGTATGTCCTCCTACCCGCCACTGGGGACTTCCTGAGTCAGGATCGATGTTTTTATACCTGGGAGCCCTCAAACATGTTTAATAATAAGTCTACAGGTTATAAGATAGTTGCATTTGCCACTTGACCAATATTCTAGGCAACCTCACACAATGTTTTCCGTAATCCATTGCATACATTTCTCTAACATTAGAACTTTTTTACACTCTTAGTTTATAAGAAAAATAATGGCTTGAAATAAATGTTAAATGTAATTTCCCTATAATAAATATATTTGTGTATGTCCAAAATACTAAGTAGTGATATTTCATAGGCGTGTTGTAGATACAGAGGTAAATTTTTTTGCCACTCACATTACTGAACTAAAAGTGAGTTTATTGATCCTTATTTTGGGCTGTTGAATCTTCTGGATAGGATACCTTTCCAATGTGTGTATGAACAGAAAGGTTCAGCATAAATAGTAAAAAATTAACAAGGAAAAAGAAAAAGGTCACTCTGAGGACTCCAGGTAGAACTCAAAATACCTTAATAAACAGTTGCAGCTTGACCTATTTTTTTTCCCTGTGGTTTTGTGGTGGTATTTTTGTTGTTAATGTTGGGTTCTTTTGTTTGTTTTGGTTTCTAATTTGTTTTTGTTTTGTTTCATTTGGTTTTTGTTGTTGTTTGTTTGTTTTTATTTTTAATATATATTGCAACATAGCTCACAATTTTATTGTGTACTGTTGAATTCCTAAGCTTATAGTGGGTTTGGTTATTTTTCCATTGAAGAACTAAGTCTGAAGCAGGAATCTTTGTTTGTACCATAAGAGCATGGCCTTGCACTTCGGGATTTCACAATAGTGTTAGTGCAGTCCCTAATGCCAATCACACCTTCTTGTATTATAGCTGAATTCTCCTTTGTCTTGATGATGGCTCTTGACTTTAGAGCATCAGTAAATTTCAAGAGCATACTATAGTTTTGGTGACAAGTAAATTAATGAAGACTTTAAAAAGTTCACTTTTGACAGTTGAATGGAACTTTTCTTAGAAGACTGATAGATTGCAACATATTCTATATGTACCATTTACTGTACCTGAAGGGAAAAAGGGAAGAAGTGAATACTTGAGTTGACTGAAAATATTGTATCTACTCTGCTATTGCCTACATGGCTCACATGAGGATCTTAATTTTAAATATGCAGTACTGTGCTGGCCCCTAAACTTGCTTCTTGATCTGCAGAATTCCTCGCTTTACCACAGGAACTGATCTCAGACTATTGCAAGTACCACATCCTTACAGGAAGAATGCAGTTTTCAAAGGAAGGTAAGTTGTTTTGTGAAAGGCTGACAGGTTAATAATTTTTACTGTGTAAATGATCACTTGGAGTGTTACTGAAATCTGTAAAACAGTTCCTGTCATACAGGTGTCAAGTTTTACTTACTCAGGTTTGTCTTCAGCTGTACTTTTATATCTCTCAAAATGCATGAAAATTTCTCATTAAATCTTCAAAGGACTGTGTTAGCTGGCCCAGCTTCTGACCTTCACAGTACTATTCAATGGGGATGTTGTTTATGAGGGGGTAGGTGAAGAATTTAGCCTTACAGCTCCCATGAGTATTAGTCATCCATTAAACATTTTGTGCCTTATGTCCCAGTATGTCTTGATCCAAACAGTATGCATGAAGTTCAAGCCACCTAGAGCCAACTTCTGCTCTGAGATATTTTGATTTTGTTCCCCTTACATTTCACAGATTCTGTGCCTCATTTGTGATATGCAGAGTACGGCTTCTGAGTGTCTCTTTTGGTGCAATGCTTTTACTCTGGTGATCTAATGGGTGATGTATTTGGGAATTCCAGCTGACACAGTAACCTCTTTTTAGGGGAGTTGTAACTAGCCATGAGACCAGTACCTCTCCACAGCAGGAGAAGAGGATGACAAATTAGTAACCTTGTCCTGCACGTAGTGGTGAAACAAACCTAAGCCCAAAGAGTGAAAGCTGCTATTTCTACTCTATTTCTATTCAGAAATAAATACAACAGAGCATTTCCTTACAGAATTCCTTTTTGGTTTTGACCCATTGCTTCAAGTCTGGTAGAAGAGTTTCTGCTCCTCAGTGCTAATCTTGTCTAGCAGTGAATTTTCTAGATGCCAGGGAATTTGTGCAACTTCTGACAAAAACAAGAATTAGGCCCCAGGTGCTTAATATCTTCCAGTACCGGTGAGATGTAACTAGCTCCCTGCAGTCCCATCCTGCCTTGATTCTCAGCTTTTCTGGGGCAGAGGAGATGGCCAGCAGCAATACATTAGAGCTGCAGACTGGTACCGAATATCCAGTATCAAGTAAAATGGAAACAAATGCTTCTCATAAAAAAAAAAAAAAAAAAAAAAATCTCCTCTTCCCTTTGGTGTTAGTTCAGCTGTGGGTCAGTGGTGCCTACTGAATGTCTGGCTTTTTCTCCTTGGTATTCTGTGTCTTAAAACATCTTCACTTGCACCCATGGTACAGCACCATCATTCCCCTGAGTACAGTCTACTGACCTACATTAGTGAAATGAGACTCAACCTTTCAGCATTGTTCCTTATATGAACAGAATTAATTACATTCATTTGGCAACTCCAGGCAGCCTTGTGCCAGGAACCAGCATTTTACTCCTTCAAGATAAGTGAAGTAAGTTAGGAGAACAACATTTTTAGATTGGACTCAAGACAAAAAATAGGTTTCATTAGTCCCTGTAAGCTAGGTCTAAGTCTGCAAGCCCTCTATCCTCCAAAAGAGTGAGTACTAGCAATTAAGTACATATTTAAATTACTTTTAATAAATTAATTTAAATAATCGAAATAAATTGTTGAGATTGGCAAGAAGATTTTCTCAGAAATTAAAACTTGTCAGTCAAAGAGGAAACAAAAAGCCTCAGCAATTTAGTGAACATACCTTGGTACTCCGTCATGAAGTCTTATGGATGAGAAGTAGGATAACTAGTGAATGAAAAGCAAGTAAAAACTAGTGTAATAACACCTTTAGCTTTTAAATATGTCAAATTTAGTACAAACCCTTACTCCTGTAGCCTTACAACTCTGTTTCTGAAGTGAGAGTGACTAACCTGTTCTAACTGAAAACTGAGCCTGATATATCCATGCTGGTTAGTAACATTCTGCTTTACAGAAAGTCAAGTCAGATGAATTAGACTTCTGTAGCTTTGAACACCTACACGGTAGACATTAAACCTGAATTAGTCATCAAATTCTCAACTGAGGGGGAAGGAGAGCAGTGGGTGTATTTAGAACACAGTTCATCTGGACTATTTAAGGGGTTTACCTTAGGATAAGGTTAATTGTTCCTTAAATATCTCTATATCTTCCCACTGACTATAAAGTGAAATGAATCACACTCATCATGCCTGCTTATTTGAAGTTCATTACGACTTTCTTGGTTTACGTACACTAAAACTCCTTCACTCTACCTTTGCATTATAAGAATGATGACCTGAACCATGAACTCACTGAAATAATTTATCAGTACTGATAAAACAAGGTATCAATAATGCAGAAAAAAAGGTTTAAACCCTTCTCTAATAGTCTCAACATTTCCGTTTACCTTCTTCCTATATTTTATGATGCTCGCTGAATATTCAGTGAATAACTAACAATTATGACAAACATAACACCTTGCTTCTCAAAATAAAAAGATAATATTTCCAGAGGAACACAGAGCCATTATGCCTATTACTATTATTAAAGTCCGGATTCAAGATATTCATAGAATCATAGAATTGTTTGGGATAGATGGGTACCTTGAAGATTCCTAGTTCCAAATCTTCTGCTGTGGGCAAGGACAACTGCAAGTAGACCAGGTTGCTCAATTCCCCATTCAAGCTGGCCTTGAACACTTCCAGGGACAGGGCACCCATAACTTTCCTGGACAACCTCCTCCAGTGCCTCACCACCCTCAGAGTAAAGAATGTTTTCCTATTATCTGATATAAACCTACTCTCTTTCAAATTGAATGCATTCCTGTCAGTACATGCTCTTGTGAATAATCTTGTCCCATCTTTCCTGTAAGTTCCCCTCATGTACTGGAAGGCTGCCATTAGGTCACCCCCAAGCCTTCTCTTTTCAAGGCTAAACAAACTGGACATAGTATTTTCGGAGATGAAAATGCAGTACCAAGTATCTATTTCCAGCCTCTTGAATGTACTACAAGAAAGCTGATGTCAGAAAACACACAGTTTCTGTCCTGTTGCCCAGAGCAAATGCTATCATGATAATGTTTATTCTGAGAGAGGAACAAATTCATTTTACTGGAATGATGGTTTGGCTTGCTACAGTTAAGAAGAATACCCAGTTTAATGAACACACTGCCGGGCTATTTATATATAGAAAGGTAGTTCTTCAGGCACTGCACTGATGTAAAAGATCACTAGATAGAAGAATGAAGGCTGATTTGCTTATATTATGGATGAAGATTTTTGAAGGTGTGCTTCACAGCATTACAAAGTCAAAATGTCATACAGCCTTGGATCAAAGACATTCAAATACTTTTTTTGATAGTCACACTGGGCTAAATTTTGCTCTTGGAAACTGTGTGTGTTTAGTTATGGTTGACTTCTGTGCCTAAGGCAAAAATAACCAATTTATGGATCTGGAGTTGCATATGGCACTTAAGCAGATGATATATGGCTTATATGCTGGGACCATATCACACAACTGCAGCAATCTGTACTGGTATGAACTCTGCCACATACACTACAGCCCTGGCTGGAGGAGGAAGCAAACCAGCAAGGTAGCTCCAGAAGTCACTGTTAGCTCCCAAGGTCCCCTAGGACCATCTGTACACACAGTCCATGTCCATGCTACCTGCAATAGTGGGGAGCTACTGTCAGAATCAGCTGTGATCCTCCCTCAGATCTCCTCTTCCCCTCAGAATACTGAAAATAGAATGCGCTGCAGTTAAGAACTAGGATGTGGAGTGATGTTTTAATCTGATTATAACCAGGATAGCTGATTTTAGTTTTTAAAACTTTAATTTCATAAAGAGATGTCATGAAAATAATAAAATGTCAAAATTAAAAACATTCATTTTAAAGTTGGAACAAGTGACTAGGAATGTTTTCACATTTTCAGTTTTCTTATCAGGAAAAAAAAACTTTATTCTTCTGTTCTAATTACAAATATCTGTGATAGACATACAGGTATATATGAGCCAAGTAAGTAGCTAGAACCTGATTCCAACAAGTTTTATGATCCTGGTGTCCTACACTCATAATTTTTAATATCTGATGATAATTACTCTTCATGTTAATCACTAGCTTACTGAACAACAGATGTATGTTTTGCTTACAAATCTAGAGAGCAGAAGATATATTTAAGACATGTATCTATGTTCAAAATACAGGTAAGCTCACCTTTGGACATTTAACTCAATAGATTTTCTAATGTTAGAAAGGTTTCTGTTTATTTAATTCTTACAAATGCAGGAGCCTATCAACTACCCATCCAAGCTGTTTTCAGAGACATTCAAAGGCAAGGCAGTCAGTCTCCCACTTCTTTGTACTGAATGCACTTTCTCATCCATCCAGATTTAGTAAAATAAAAAACTATTTTACTCATCTCTTTAATCTCAAACTACCACTGTACTTGCTGTGCAGTGTTGTTGAGAAGGTGGTCTTTAAATGCTAGTTCCGGAGTTTTAATTGCCTGAGAATCTCCAGATTCTCACTGTCCAATGAAGATCCCTTGGACTTGCTTAGATTTTAGTGGTATGACACAATATAATTAAAATAAATCTGTTCTGCCTGCATTCTCCTTTATTTATGTGATATTCTAAAATAATTTAAAAGTGTGCTGGTTCTTTTTTTTCACTTCAATTTGCTGAACAGAGTCAAATGGAGATAAAAATGAGGACAAACAATAGAAGATAAGGCAGAACAAAAAGCCTCATTTATCAGGTCAGAAAATCCAGGTTTCCTAAAGCTGGTATTATCCCATTTCTAAGGTAGTTCATATATTAAAGTACCAAGAGGTCATTTTCTTGGGTACTATCTGAAGTCTCATCTTTTAATCTTGACTGTAAATTTTTATAGGTATTTAACCTGTGCCAAGAATGTGACATTTAAATCAGCAGAGGTTTCTTATTTTGATCCTCTTCTTGTACAGCTTTTACAAGAAGTACCTTAAAGCATTAGTGTCACACACTCCTCATGCGAGAGGGAGACTCGCAAATTTATGAGGACATATACACTCTCAGTCAGCAATTGATTGCGATTAAAATGGTTAAAGTATGTTCACACAGATGTGAAATTCAGACTGTATAGCTGAACTGCCCTACCAAATAGTTCATTTTAAAGCTGTTGTTATACATTCTTTCTCTCATTTCAAAGCATTTGATGTACAGAGTCAAATTTATTGTGTTTGGTTGTTTTGTAAATCTTACATATGTAGCAACTCCATGTGCAGTTCCTTGTAATATAGCATGGAGAAAAAAAAGCAGGAAAAAAAAACCCTCTGTCTTTTTTATAAATATTTTTATTTCCAAATATCTTCAAGTGTTTTATAAACATAAAACAACACTGAGAAGATTGCTTTAAGGCTGACAGTTTTTATCCATTCTACAGGCAGAGAATGCAGACACGGGGAAACTGTACAATTTTTGTCAGGAGCAGAGAAGACACGGTAGCTTGTATTTCAACGCAGTCTAGCAACTGCCTCTCTGGCACGCCTGAGAAGTCTATGAGAAAGCCAAGAAAGTCTGTGTCATTTTTTCACGCCTACGGCTGCTAGTTCAAGCCACATTAGCACCCTCTCCTGTATATGCCTATCCATATGTGTAACAACCAGTCTCTAAACTCCATGTAAACAGCCACATAAAAAGATGCATAGTGGAGGATTTGGGACAGGCCAGTGTCACACAGCAGAACAAGTTCTACTCTGCAATGAGTTTATGCCTTTCTTTTCTATATAGATCCACAGATTTTAAACTAGCAGGTGCCACTGTGATAATCTGGCCTGCATTTTTATTCAGACGTTCCAGCTCATTGATAGGCATTTTAGGGCTGGAGTAATGATCTAAGCTGTAACTGGAATCCTCCTGAACCATCTGTGTCAGAGTCTGCTGGACCAGAACATAACACTCAGAGAGTTGATGAATGCACAGGCATGTCATCCCACAATATGGTACCCCGAAGGACCATATGGAGTACCCAGTGATTATTTTTTTTTTCTCTTTGTTTGGTGTGGTTTGTTTCTAATATATTCCCTTAACTCCACATGGCACTGTGATTGCTGAGTGCCCTACAAGGAGAAATCCTTGAACTGGAATCAAGAAACTTAAGGTAAGATGCATTGTACGTGTCTAGATCTTAGGGCTTGTCACCTAAACTCCCTTTATAATCAATGAAAAAACATAAGCACTTGCATGATGTGACTACTACAGCATGAAGCTGATGTCTGAAATCTGTCAGATGAATCACTACTTTCTTCTCTTCCTTGATTATAAAAGGAACATACGATGAGTCACCTAGGTTCAGACATCTGCATTCGAGATTTTTGGTTAGGTGGGTTGAATCCCACCCTGAGCTTCTTCTGAGGTTGCCAGACCGTTTTCTGACAAATTTAATACCTGAACATGAGCAGACCTATCACCTTCCATGTATTTGAGCTGTGGAACCTATCCCTGATCACAGTCAACAGACAGGGGCAGTTGTTTGCTCTTAGTGAAGAAGATGATTGACAAGTCAAAGTAAAATATTTGGAAAGCATGTTCTTCCAATATTACTGTGGCAGGGACACAACAGCCTGCATATTTTCTGTGAAGATTGGCACACGTTGACACTCATACATTGCCCGAAACAAGGACCACACAAAACTGTTTCTGTATATGACAGACAGAAACCTCCTGAATTCATATGGAAAAAGTATCCTAATTTCCTTGAGCTCTAAATGAACATTTTTTAATTTTTTGAATGAACTGCACAAAATTGAACTCCTAGGAAAAAAAATGTAAAGTTTGGGGTTTTTTACTATAAATTGGTGCCTACATAAATTAAACACATATTCATGACAATACTTCTGTGGAATTCACTAAAATTTTTTCACCTATAACAGCAGTCTGGTTAGTTTTCCAATATTGCAAACATTTCAGCACTGACTTTGCTGGTTTACCTCCTATTTGTTTCCATTCCTGTGTATTGTCACAAATTTATAGCATCTCTATGACTGTAAATTTTTCAGCAGTGGGTAATACGATGTTGCTTTTAGCACATTTATTAATTTTCTGCCATTTTTTCATTTCCTATATTTTATTTGATGTATTAGATTGTTTATGAACTGCTTGTTATTGACATTTATTTTAATCTTGTTTATTTCTCTCTTTAATTTAGGAAAGAGCTCAGCTGGTCAGGTCTAAAGGGTACCTATGCCAAATCCTTAAAGAACATACATCAGCATGAAGGCAGCTGCTTTGCAGACACCAAGTAATAGATGGGAGTAAATGGATCACAGCAAATAATCTAATCAATAGGGTAGATTCTCTTTTCCTTCACATTTATTTAACAAATAACATGTCAAAACCATAATATCCTACAGACTGATGGGTTTGAAAATTTGATCAGTGCTGCTTGACCAATAGTGGTTGTGCAAAGTTATTCTTATTTTTACATTTAATAAGCCAACTCACTTTTCCACAGGCCTGTATTTGCTCTCTTGCCTCCAATGTGCAGGAAACAAGACTGCACTGCAGTTTGGATGGACGGCTGCAGCACAGGTTGCTGCAGTTCATACCCTTAGCTCCACACATTCTCATTCAATAACTGAGGCAGTGCTTTTATACAAGCACAGTGTAGCACAGAGGCTTCTAAGTGCAAATCTGAGGTTTGATTTCAATGATTCCTCAGAGGTGCCACTCTGAAAATTGTTTTCCATGTACTTTTTTTGGAAATGGAGTCTTTGTAGAGAAACAGTGCAATACACAAGGAAAACAGCTAAAGTAAATCATCTAATTGTTTAAAAAAAATCATTATAGACAAGTTTTGCACAGCTGGCATCATTTCAATATGGGGTTTATTGTTCTGTAATAGAATTCACTTGTTAAAAAAAAAAAGGTCTATAAAAAATTAAAACTCCAGATTTTTTTCCAAGTATTAAAATACAGTCACCATCATAGCCTCTGTGTTAATTGATAAGGATGACTGAAGGGTGTCATGGTGCTGCTTTGAAAAGATGTGCTTTTAAATTGAAGTCAAAAGGATGGACTGTGCCTGCTTAAGAAAGAGTTTATGTTTTCTGTCAGACCTCCACCTGGGCAATAAAGAGCTACATATGATGCGATAGTTTTGATGTTCCATGTTTCAGTGCTGTGTCCTATAGATTGTACTTACAGACGGACTGCCAGTGAGACTTTCAGCAGTTTGGGTTGAGATGACAACAGTCATGATAATTGAAAACATGGTACTTAAGTGTGGTTGTGTATTTGTAAAAGGACGGGAAGAAGTTGTGAGATTTATCTAATTCAGTGTGTGACTGGTGGAATAAGTTTCATCACTGATGGACTGACAAAGGTGTAGGTACTTCTGCTAAAAACTGTTCAAAGATAAAAGAAGCCAATATGTCCTATGGGTGTTTTGTATCACAGATCAAAGAATGTGTACACTTCACAGCTTTCAAAGGTCTGAACTCTGTTGCACTCTGCAATTCTACAGTCATGTAGACAAAGTTTTTGCCATTTACTTTCTAGGTTGCCATTTTTAATTTACTTTTTATTTTTGAAACAGATGCACTAGAAGAAGCAGTAAAGACTTATTTTTACTCTCTCATGAGTTACTAGTACTTTCTGAATTCTAGTTTTGATATTTGTTCCATTGGGGATGGTGTTGTGGCCAAACAACAGTGCTCTCTGATGTTATCAGATTACCAAAGGAATTCACAGACCTAATGTCAACAGACTTGACTGATTGTGTAGGGAATATAGTAACTTGAAATATATCACAGAATATGCTGAGTTGGAGGGGACCCACAAGGATCACTGAGTCCAACCCTTATCCCTGAACAGGAGTATCCCTAAGAGTCACACCATGTGCCTGAGAGGTTCTTGAATTCTATCAGGCTTGATCTGTGACCACTTCTCTGGGGAGCCTGTTCCAGTGCCCAATCACCATATGGGTGAAGAACTACTTTCTAATATCTAATGTAAACCTCCCCTGACACAACTTCAGGCCATTCCCTGGGGTCCTGTCACTGGTCACCACAGAGAAGTTTCTTAGATTTTTTTTTTTTTTTTTGTGTTTGTCTCTCCCTGTTCTTGTTGAAAAATAGACTCTAAATCTTGATGAGGCATGAACACACCATGCCTGACAGATACTCTGTGTACGTAAAAATGCATGGGAATGAACTACCCAACATACAAAGCAACACCTTAAACCAGCATGTTCAGAGCCAAGGAGCTTGGCTGGAGGTAGCCAGTAGGAAATAATGAACTCAAGTGAGTTGAAGTTGCTCCTGCTTTTGGATCTCAGGGAGGAACTGCAACGGATTTTGGATAGTTGCAGACACTAGTTGCTCCCTGGCTGAGTGAGAAATCCCTCTCATCTTTTAATGATGGTCAGGAGAAACATTTGAACAATTGGAGCCAGTTTCAACCTATGAATAAAGCAAAGCTGGTGTGTTTCCACATGCCATCAGCAAGTGCCCTAAACGTTGCTTTTCAGGGCAGAGATAAGGGATGGGTGTTACTGCACCTTCCATTGCAGCTGTTGTGTTGTGGTGCAGAAAAGTTTCCTAACTGTTTTAAAACTAGAGAAAGAAAAAAATCAAGAATGATTTTTTCTTGAATCAAGATGATTATTGCATCCTGGTTAAGGTGAGTTAATGGAAGGTGCAGTTCTGGATTCAGGCTCCTCAAGAAGTGTTTATGCATTTTACACTGACTTATCATGTTGAGACAGTAATTTAGAAACATGTCTGTCCAATGACACCAAAACTCAAGTTTTCCATCTCTCAACCAAGTGTCCTACTTTCCAAAATATGTAGTGTCTGAGTTTTACATTCAGGGTAGGACAAAGCACATAAAGCAGGACACTGCAGTCTGCTGACAGCAAAATTAGGGGTTCAGTGATTGTCCCCACTTGTGCAGCATCATTCACTGCAGCTTCCTCATCCCCCACTCCTGAACATTCCACTACTGCTAAAATTGTTTTAAAGGAACAGATTTGACAGTGGGACAGTCTCTGCAAAGTGTGGGATTGGCCTCTAAGCATGCCATGATTTTGTTTTCCCTTTTGCAGTTGAATCAAGCAACAGTCAAGTGAGGGTTTTTTGGATCATGTTGTCTTTTTTCATTGGCACCTTAAGTACCCCCAGAGAAGTTCAAATTTAACAAAGCTCAGCTTTAGTCCAAATCTGGATCTGATTCTTAAAGGCACAATGTCCTGATTAAAACAAAAACAAAAACAACAACAAACAACAACAAACAAAAAACAACAACAACAAAAAAACACAAACAAACAAACAAACAAAAACAAAACAAAAAACAAACAACAACAACAACCCCCCCAAAACCCAAAAAACCAAAATAATAATTAGAAAACAAACCAAAACAAACCAAAACAAAAAACCAAACCAAACCAACCAAACAAACAAACAAAAAAAAATCTGAATGGATTTTGGTTAACAGTTGCTAATTGGAATTTGAGATACCTTGTATACAAGTCTAAGTAGGGGAGATTTGAACTTAATAGTACTTTAAGTAAAACAATCTGCAAACGCTGAAATTCTGTGAACAAACTCATCCATATTAAATGTTTTCTCTGCCAACTTAGTAAATATTCATCCAAGTAAATAGCTTGGAAAAATTAATTGGCCCAAGAGGAGTTGTCATGTTAAATTTGTATTCTAGATTCAGAGTTAGAAACTGTGAAATAGAGAGTTTTCTGTTCCTTTTTGAGGGCAAATCTAATGTATTCAGGAGACAGTAAAATGTCAGAATAATAAACCAGTTGTCAAAGAGGTAATATTAACTGTTTGGATTGGTAATGTGCAGGTTGTTCGTCTTAATCTAAAATTCCTAACAGCACCTACCCATTAATTGAGGACATAGAACATATACAAGCTAAAATGAAATGAAACTGTTATTTAGTAAATATTTACACAAACCTATACTACTGTTAAAAGTGGAGCAGAGTGGATGTTTTTTGTGAGTGAATGAAAATAATGGAAAAATGCAACATACATAGATGAACAAGACACTGATCCTTGAGGTCCCACTCTGTTCTTGCTTCTTTAGAGAGAGTAAAAAGGTAAGCTTGGTCTCACTGTTGTCTTAGAACAATCATTTTGGAAGTCTCACTAAAATAAATGCACTGTTTAAAAGAAACAGGAAAAGCAAGAGAAGTAGAGGTTTTTATAATTTGAAAATAATCCATAGTTTCTTGATAGTTACTTTCCAGAGAAGGTCTGAGTAGTCATCTTGGGAAGAAGAGGGAGCCATCTATTGTGCTGGAAAGCAAATCTGATAACACTGGAAAGTGAGTCAGGCATGCTGTGACAAGATCCTTAAAGAGATGCCAGAGTACATCCCAGAATACACTGATCTCATAGTCCAGAAGTTTGGTTCACAGTTTGGGCCAAAGTCTGATTTTCTCCTATTTCATGGGTTGTTAGAACCTTAGAATATATGACAGCTAGGAGCTATTATTCTTGCATTTTTAAAGAAATAAGATGTGACAGTTCCTTTTATCACATTGATTATACTTTTCTCCTCTTTTGTAACAAAAGGAAGTGCTTTTACTTTCAGACCTGATGGTGTCAAAATAATCTTTGATGTTTTAGTTAATTTAAAGAGAAAAAGGTGCAAAGATGAGTACATAACATCCATGGGAAGTAAAAGTTTTTTAAAAACTTTGGATATATCCTTCATTAAATATTACAGAAAAACTCTTTCAGGCTATGAAGTAAATTATACAGATTCATATTGCATATGTATGGTACTCAGCTGAATACCTGTATCTAATTTTAGAGTTACTTGAATCACCACAAAAATCCTTTGCTAACATTCATTTAAGTTTTAATAGAGTTTTTATTAAAATAGATCTGCAAATTCTGTAATTTTATATGAAGCTTAAATCAAGGCCAGTGAAGGAGAGGGAAAATATTGTATTGCTCTGGGATATATGCTGCTTTGAGAGATGATTTGTTCTCTAGCAATATCTTATTCTTGTCTCATTGCACATACTCAGCTACTGCATTTCATCCCCTGAGGATGCCAGAATTACCCATTCACATCCATCCAATGTCCTCTGTAATCTGATATTGGTCACCAACAGTATCAAATTTTAGCTATTTCATTGAAGCATATACATTGTCATAATCAGCCTATGAATGTATTCACCAGAATCTTATCTGACATCTTCTAGTTAACAAGGATCTGTAAATTCAAGACTGCTAATTGCTGTTACCTGCAGAAGTTAACTCCCTGTCAGATGCTATCAGATACCAATATGACTAGGTTGAAATAGTAATCTCTTGAAACTGAGTATCAAAATTATTCTGATTTATTCTTTAAATAAGGGAAACATACTGATCTCTCTTAATAAGTGATATTTAATCCTTTTAAGTACCATTTTTCTGTATCCACAAAGGGAAAAAAAAAGAAGAAAACAGTTGACAGTACCATTCAGGAAAACCCCTAGTTACTGCAGGAATGTATATTTAAGTAAAACATTCCTCTTTGTGGGAAAATTTGGAAAGGTCTGTTCTGCTTGTTGCAACATTTAATACATTGAATTCCTATTCTATATGACTCTCACCTGTTGTTCGCTGTCTACTACTGGTACTCAGGAGGTGTCACAACATCTAGAGGTGCACCTTAACAGTGATGCTTCCAATATTGACAAAAGTACCAACAGATTCCAGTTTATTTATTCCTTTGCAGAAATGTACTGATTTCAGCTTTCTTTAGTAAATGGGTACAAATACTCTCTTTAAATCTGCTATAGTTCAAATCACTTATGTCGCTGACCATGGACAGCTCATAAACTGGTGAGGAGTGGCTGCAGGAGAAGGTTTTTTTTTAGCCTGCAGAAAAGGAGGCTCTGGGAGAACTTACCATTCTCTAAAACTATCTCAAAGGAGGAGTCAGATGAGGGTCAGGCTCTTCTCCCAAGTATAAAGTAATACGACAAGAGGAATTGGCCTCAATTACCACCACAAGAGGTTTAGATTAGGTATTAGGAAAAATTTGTTCACCAATAGGGTAGTCAAACATCAGAATGGACTGCCCAGGGAAGGGGTTGAGTCACCATCCCTGGAGTTATTTAAAATATGTGTAGATATGGCACTTAGGAACATAGTCTAGTAGTGGACTTGGCTGGGCTTGGTTAACAGTTGGCCTTGAGGATCTTAAAGGTCTTTTCCAACTTTAAAAAAAAAATAAAAAAATCTATGATTCTATGTTATAGCCACTAGAAAATCTAAGTTAAAGTGTGAAATAATATTCATATCTTTTAACTATGAAGAATTTCCTCTGCCATCACATTTCTGAATTATTCCAATATTCCTTGAAATCAATATGAATTTCCTCTGCCATCACATTTCTGAATTATTCCAATATTCCTTGAAATCAACAAGAATCCAGTAATATTCATTTATCTTTGTCATTCATTAGTGACCATGAGTATGGTAATACATCTAAAGTCAAATCTAAGTAATCATTCACATAACTGTTCAAGAACTATAAATCATAATTTAAGAGTGAAAGACCATTTTTTTAATCAATACTTTCTCAGTCCATCTGAATCCTAAAGGAAAAGCCAAAGTCAAATATTGCATACCTTCCTCATTTTTTCACAGAATCCCTGAATGAACAAGGTTGGAAGGGACCATGGTGGGTCATCTTGCCCAGCCTCCCTGCTTAAGCAGTGTCATACTAAAGCACATGGCACAGAAATTTGTCCAGAAGTTGTCCAGTGAGAGAGACTCCACAATCTCCCTGAGCCATTATTTCCTGCGTGTGATCACTTGTATAGTAAGGTTCTTCCTCATAGTCAAGAGGAACTCCAGAAGGTCCAGGTCTCTCTTGCACTAAGGAGCCCAGGACTGGACACAGCACTCCAAATGTGGCCTCATTTGGGCTTAGTAGAGGGGTAGGGTCACCTCCCTTGACCTGCTGTCATTTCTCTTCCTAATACATCCCAGGATCACATTGGCCCTCTTGGCCACAAGAACATGCTACTGGCTCATGGACAACTTGTCCACCAGGACCCCCACGTCCTTTTCTGCAGAGCTGCTTTCCAGCTTGTCAATCCCCAGCCTGTACTGATGCATGGGTTTATTCTTGCCCAAGGGCAGGACCCTGGACTTGCCTTTGCAGAACTTCATGGTTCTTCTCTGCTCATCTCTCCAACCTGTCGAGTTCCTTCTAAAGGGTTGCACAGTGTTTTGGGGTATTGGCCACTGCCCCCAGATTTGTATTATCAACAAATTTGCTGAACTATTCATCTGTATGATTTTTCTGGTTCTTACACCATCATTTGTTAGGATCTTGAAAAAGGTCAACTTACCTCATTGCACATCAGTTCTCTTTTCATGTATGCTTGCTCCATGAACAGCATTTGCTCCATGAACAACATTTTCACTTGATGTATAATCTCATTTTAGACATCCTTCTCATCTGACAAGGACAGTTTGCTTACAGCAACACTTTTTATATAATGAATTTTGAATAGTCCCTATCTTTACGTTCCAGAAAGCTTCTATCTGTCTTTTATCTGTAAGCTAAGCCTTCTCCCCTAAATCCGTATTTGTCTCCATGCACAGATTTCTATCCTGTCTAATTGATTGATCCTAAGAGAGAGATACTATCACAAAACAGATGCTTTTAAATCATTTATTAATACTTGTTTTTGTCGGTGAAGATTAGGAATTAGGCACTACTTCTTTTCTCCTCTATTGTTTCTTGATGTCACCCTGAATAACTCCATGGGAGCTGGTCGCTCTAATGTTATTTTTTTGTAACATTACAAGTTATCACTGTCAAAATCATATCTCAATAAACAGGAAGGGAAAAATTAAAAAACTCCATTGTGATTTCTTGTTTCCACCAAGGAATCATGTCCAATAGAATTAAATTATGCTTTTAAAGATAAAGTGATTTTGACTATTCTGACATCCTTTGGAGTTTAAAGAGATAGACACTATACATTAGGTGACATTTGACATATGACTTTCTGTTTTGTGGAGATAGGCCACCTCACATCTGACCTTGAAATGCAGTGGAAAAAGCAATATAAAAGAGTTTGTAGGAGTTTAAAGGAAATTTACACAAATCTTCAGTGATCTATTCATAACACAAGAGCATTTGAACATCAATGTTTATTTCGTGAAGACAGTTACAATATGAACTCAAGAGAATTTCAAATTCCTTTGCAGGTCCACACATATACATCCATATTTAGCATGTATGTCTCTAGATAAAATTTAAGACTCGTTCTATTACATTTATTGTTTTTGTCTGAAGGCATCTCAGATCAAAAAATTTCTTCCTGAGGAACTAATAATTTATTCCTTCTCTTCAATTTTTGCTTATAACTAATTTTTAATCAATGTCACCATATTATACTATATGTTAATCATTACATTAAATGTCATTGGGTGGGTTACCATATTTCTCTGAAAAAGACTTTAAAAGGAATTTTTGAAAAACATTTTAAAAGCCTGGAAAAAAATTACTAATAGTTCCCCCTTGTTTATGAATAACATTTTGTTAACTCTTTTAAACATAATTTAATAGGTAAGGTGCAATTTATTCTTAAAACATACACTGATTTCTGCTATTAAAGCAAAGAAAATTTGGGCCCCATATTCCCTTCACTTCTGGCCCACCATAACCTCAGGTCTTTTCCTACGTCTCCTTTGTGCTTTCTTTTCTTGTTCCTCCGAACAGGTAGTTCACTATGGAAATATTTGCCTGGGTAGCAGTGTTTGCTAAAATGGTTTCGGACAAACCAGAGGGGGCAAGGTGAGAAAGTATTATGCAGCTTGCTGAACCAAACAGTTGGTGTGGCAAGGGAAGCTGAAAAGATGAGAAGCATGATCTGGTTTCAGAGAAAGTTATTATGGTTTCATCACCAAATCTGACAGTACTGTTCTGATTAATTTCTGTTTTTCACTTTTACCTCTAAAATCCCTTTCCCCCTGCCTTTTATATTGTTCTGTAAAATTAACACCAAGTTTTTTAGATTTTTTTATCTGCATCCTATTTTCAAACTTTTGCAAAAATTTGAAGAAAAATCTGTTCAACTCATGCACCAAATGATTTCTACAGTCAATAGAAAGTTGCATAAATAAACTATAGAACACTGTCTTTATTAGGAGTCATTGCAAAAGTTTTTTCTGGGCTAGGATAGAGCTCTTATATACTCTGACCTCTGCACTTCAGAAGTTCTATTTGCTGTTTCAAACTGCAGTGGATTATATATAGTGAATTGAAATCAATAAAACATAAGTCCTCTGATACATCCCTTTAATAATTTTTCTCACACAAATCAACTTTGTACAAAAGAAGCAGAATATAATAACCACTTATGTGTCTAGGTTTTTTGTTGCTTAGATTACAAAATTGTCAAGAGATAGAAAAGTAATTTTGCATTTTTTATCACTCTTTTCCTTTGCTCACTTCAGGCAATATCACTCTTGATACTCACTTCCAAGTATAAATAACTTCAGCCAGAACTTTATGTAGACCTAGGCACAGAACATTCAAGGTTAAAAATATAGGTATGGAATTCATAATTGTCTCCAGAGATATAATTAAGTGATGAGGAGAGGTGTTGCAATTGCTGTCCTCGATAAGGCTTGCATATAACTACTGTGTTCAAAGCTGTGTGTAGAACAATGAAGTTGTACAAACTAAAGAAAAAGAATTACCCTACCCCCTGAACAATTTCAGAAAGCCTTTTTATATACATAACACATGATTCACTTCCTTTGGCTTAAAAGTAATTTCTAGAAAATGCCCTCTGCCACTCAACATTTGATTTTGTTGCTTATGTTTCCAAAATGAATAACTCTCTCATGGTAACACATTACTATGAGGCCTCACAAAATTCAATTCAACATAGGCAATTTTGTGAAATGAAAAAAATAGTTTTCTTTTATGGTTTTCCTGTTCTAATCCTTGTTTGAATTCACAAATTCTGCTTTCTTAGTCCTGAATCATAGAATATTCTGAGTTGGAAGGGATCCACAAGGATCCTTAAAACTATTCTGGGATTAAACTTGCAACCAACCTTGGCATCATTAGAATCATGCTCTAACCAACTGAGCTAATCTCAGACTCTAATATGTTCTGTTTCTGTGGAATATCCAGGGAAGCTCTCTCAAGAATGAAGGGAGAACTCTAATTCCTTTGTTTCTTTGTTTGTTTCATTGCCTGACTTAAAACTATAGAAATGCTGAAAAGTGAGGCCTTTTGAAAGGCCTATGTATTCTGGAAACACTAAACATGGTCCTGTTTTTGCAGAGTGATGAAAATAAAAAATAGCCTTGTGAAAATTTCATGTTTCTCTAACTCAACAGTGACAACAGAGCATAACAATATGAGACCAATCTTTTCAGTTTCCAATTTTTTTAAGAAAACTAGTGAACTGTCCAAACTAACAAAAAGGGGTCACTACAGAAATAACGTTAAAAAAAATAAATCAATAGTATGTTTAACTTGGTTCTTCTTTATATTGATTTTATCTACCTTTTTCCTGGATTCAAAGTACATTGATTATAAAGTCTTTCATATCTACTTCCTTAGATAAACAATTTTGTTAATCAGCATAGCCAATTATGTCTAATTTAGCTTCAGTGATTAGTGACAAGGTTTATCTTAGAAAATATGGGGGGTGGTTGTTCTAGTTTGTTTGGTTTTTTATATATATTTTTTTTTTTTTTTTTAAATAAACCCCCCCTAAATTTAAAGACAGGTCAGCAAATGCAGGTTATTACCATAACAATTCCAAACAATGAGATATGATACTTTCTTTTGTGATTTGGCATTTATCAATTCCTCCTGACTTGGCACACACACACAAGGAAATCACTTAAGTAAGTGATCGCTTAAGAAAGAGAAGGATCTAAATTCTTCACTTTTGTTTCTCTTGTTAGTGTTATGAAAATAAATACAAATCCAAGTTCTGTTTTAAAAAATTTGTTCTTCTTGGTCATTCTGCTTGTGGAAATACTGTGTGTGCTACAACTAGTAAATATCTTGGTTTGGAAAAAAAACCCAAATCTTTCTAAATGAGTCATTAATTAGGAGGGAAGCTCTGGGAAGATGGAAGCAGGGAAGAAAGAGGGAAAATGAGTCAGGCTCAGGATTCTGAGGTGTTTTAGGAGAACAAAGCATGGAGAAAAGCCCGGATTATTGAGTCTGGTGGCTTGGTGTCACTAACGTCGTGTATTCCACTTACTAATGTCTTATACTCAGTTGTGGTTAGAAACTGTTATTTTTCTGCCCTCCCTTACACTTGTTGAAATATTTTTGTATTTTCTGTTCTGATACCTGAAATCTTTTCAATCACCAACCTCAGTTACTTACAGTACTTTGGATCACATTTTCTAGATTTCTACCCTGATGTATCTGTAGACTGTAATTTTATACCTGACTTCTCTGTTCACTAGATCAAATGAACCCTGATCTCCTCATCTCAAGATTTTCTGCTCTTGTTCTCTTTCTGCATCACCTACATATTTGAAAAATCTTTCAGGAGTAACAGCATTCAATACTGTGTGCTCCAACAACACTAGACTTTGTCTTCCTTACTCATCAACTTTAAACTCTATCAGTTTAACCTCTGGTACTTTAACCTGTGTCAATGCCCATTCATTGTGCAATGATACAGCTACAAAACAGCCAGTGCATAAATAATATTTTAAGGCAAATTCAGGATCTATTCCATAAATGAAAAGACAACATAAAACTAAAAATTACAGAGTCAAATTTAGATGCTTACAACATAGTTGTCAACTACGGAGGGAATTAACCTATACTTCATGGGCAGTTTTAGGCAATGACGCATCCAATTTAATTTGGATGCCTACTTACTATAGGTCCAAATGTACTGATCTTGACCTCAGTGATGAGATTTCTATTAACTGTAAATAGGAAACTCAAGTTACTTATTCTAAGTACTCTTATTGTAGGCATTTAGATTTAAATCTTTACATCTCAGATAAGGTCTCATACAATGAGGGAGTAGAGAATTAGTTCCACAAACACTGAGAAAATATTGAGAAGTGGAAAACAGTGATAAAGTATTATAATTATCTATGTATGCAACAAGAAAACTATTAACTGTTCACTAGCTATTTCATGAAAAGGCAATAAGCACATGACATCAATATATTATACTTGTATATGACCTACTGAAAACCAAACCAATATAAGACCAGTCCTTCCATCAGTTTAGTTGTTGGCAGGCCTGTTCTTAGAACAGATTGCAGTGAGTAATCATCCATCTTGAATGAGTAAAGATACTCTTAAAGAGACTTTGTCTTGAGGAACTGTGCTTTTTTGAAAAATAAGAGAAAAACACTTCAAATGAAACATCCCTTTTCTGGATCTCTGGTTGTAGGAGAGAAAAGCAGCAGTGTATTTTGAGCGTCAGCATCAGTTTTTCCTGAAATACTTGCGCTCAGAATGAGTACCAAGCAGAGATTATTTGACAAAACAGCAAGAAAACTTACAAGCAAGCAGATCCTGAGATAAAACACTTCTTAAAATCAAGGCTAATACTAAATGTTTACTATTTTTTGTTACTTTACTCAGTGTTATTTAAAGCCAGAGTTGAAAAAGTTTCTAAAGGGAGGTGAGTATGGAAGTGCAGATGATCATAAACTCTGAAGACAGGTAACCATTTGGAAGGTCTAGAGACCTTTTTTCCTGGAATAGAACTAAAGGTACAAACCACTTCCCTCTAATAACGATTTGGTCTGCATTCAAAACAGTATATAATTAATACAAAGATTGATTTTTTCAAAAGTGCTTGGGTTTTCTGGCTGGCTGGCAAAAAAATTAAGCAGTAGGGCCAATCTATCCTCTAAATTAACTATCACTTAGCACACAGGAATAAATATCTTTTGCAACATAGGCTGCAAAAATAGAGGTCCATCAGCAATTAAGATGACAGAGTTTTGCTTCTCTCTGAGGATTTGCATTCATCTGGCATGTCAGCTAACATTAATCTGAGAAAAAACAGGTAGGTAAGAATTTCTTCATACCTCTACATTCAATGGAGCCTTCCTGCAGTTGGGATTTTGTCATTTTCATGCACTGAATTAAAATAAGTTTTCAGTCCCAGTCACTGAACATTGATCTCTTACACAGAACAGAATCAGTGGACCTTTATTTTGTCTGGCTTGACTGGAAAAAACTCAGAATTTTGTGACCCTCAGGGACAGTTTATACAATGCTTGGTTATTTGATGCACTAATGATTTGGAAAACCAGTTGTTCATCTGGCTAATATTCAAGTTTCTGGAGAGTGTTTCACTCGCTGCACTAGATACTTCCAGATGAAGTAAATAACATAAATGGGAAGCAAAATGCTTTTTTAGACTGTTGTTGACTCTAAATACTACTGTTACGTAATTTTACTGATTCTTCGCTCATTTTTCAGAGCTAGTTTTTTGTAAAGTTTATTTCAGAATTTAAAAATTACTTTGTGCATCCCATCATCCACAGTTAATCAAGGAAAGAAAGCTGCCATTAATTTCCATATGGTTTTAATATTTTTAATATTAATAAATATTTAAGAAAATATCAATAAATTTATAATAAATATTTGAATTTTTTAATATTAAAGAGTTATTTTACATAATTTTATTATATTGATGTGTGTAAATATCTTTGAAGAGAGACTTCCAATATGGAAGTTTTCCATGAAGAGAAAGTAATACTCATTTTCTACTAGGACACAACACTTTTTTCTGTGAAGGTCAGCCTCACTTCTAGATCATTTCTGTGCGTACATAGTTCATCCAACTGAAAAGATGTTAATATAATACAAAAAGTAGCAAAAAACAATGTCAGTACACCTTCAAAAGCAATTGTTTTGATTCCACGCTTTGCCACGATGAAGTGCAATGCCTTTTTGCCAAGCACATGAAAATGCATACATAGAACATGTACTTTTTTAGCACTTAAATGCAGCAGTAAGTCAGCATGCTTTACATTCAGGAAGTGCAAAACACAAAAAATCTAAACCAAACTGTATGGACACCACTAGGAACCACTTTCAGCTATTTTAATTTTGTTTGTTTCAGTGCAAACCCTGATTCTCAATTATTTGGTTGTACTTCAGTTTTTGTCCTATATGTCATATTTGTAGTCTGAACCATGTAATAGGACTAGAAAACTATGTGTAATCAATAGTTATTGGTGTGAGTCACTCATATGCCAGCCTTAAAAGTCAGTAATGCTTTAGCCTACTGATGCCCCAGTTCAGAAGACTCAAGCTTTACCAGGCATTGCATTTTAAGACTCCAAGAGATTTTACCAACCTGAACTCTTGCAAAACATTTGGTTCTTTCATACCTTGAGGTCACGTCTGGAGAAAAAACTACACACACTCAGAGAGATTTCTTTAAATTTAGTGAGAAAAGAAGAATTTTAGCAAAGAGAACAACATACAATTGAGAAAAACATTCCACAAAAGCATTACACTTTATAGCAGGCTACCAGGAAAAAAGGACTTCCCTGCCTCCCTCCAAACAGCATTCTGAGTTTTGCTCCTACACCCTTCAAGGGTTTTACCAGCCAGTGGGCATTGCTGTGGAGTAGGAAACCTTCACTGCACTTAGCAAACACCAATCCACAACTTCAGTGAAATACCCACAAGAGGAAGAAAAGACTAAAGAAAGAAAGAGAGGAAGGTAAATACTTATCACCAAAAGGTCTCATGTTGGCTGGTCTGGAGACAGAAGGCTGAACCAAAGGAGAGCCTGTGAGTGCCTCTTTTACAGTTTGGCCAGTATGGACATTCCCTCTAGGCGGGACATTGGGCCATTGACCACTCAGTGTCCTCCTAGCCAAAGTGAGGGGTGCCACAGCCACTTGGGGAAGGCCTTATTGCCACGTGTGGCTTCCATGCCTTGTGCCTTCCCATAGTGGTGGCCATGTTGGCTGTGGGCATTATCATGTGCCTGCAGACCCAGGCCTAGCCCTTCATCCCTCATCCCCCCAGAGACAAGGTGGCTGATTTGACCCACCAATCAGTGAGATGTGAAGAAGTCTCTGATACCCTATCCAGAATGTTTACTCACATCTGTCCCCAGAGCTGATGATGAGATTCACAGTCTAATATACAATGGGAAATACAACAGTAAAATAAGTTGATAAAGACATTTGGCTTAGATCACCTCATTCCTGGATATTAGTGGATTGAAATACTATTTGCTGAGGGGAGGAAAAGAGAGCATGCTTTGTTGAAACTTCACTTGATGTTTCCGTCAAGCTAAGGTTTGCAAATCTGTTTACCAGATGATAATCTAAAAAAAGCTGAGTTCACAGAGAAAGCAACTAGAAAAGCAACTTCTCCAGCATATGTTCCCTCTGTTCTCTATTTGGTCTCTTGCCAGAAGGTTGCTCCTTTCAGGCTGTTGGTTACTGAGCTTTCTCCATTGATTTGCAAGCTGGAATATACTTGGGACAAGAGTGCAGAGAGATCAGTAGTGAGGCAGACTCTCATCCACTCCCTCTCCTTCTCCTTAGGACTCTGAGATTAGGAAAACTAGAATTAAGGTAGTATCTTCTACACAATTTCCCTGCATTGAACTTAAAATAATTTTAAAACGGAATTGTCTTGATATTGAAACATTTTCTAGAGAAGAACACAACAGCTATTTTCCATAGTCTTTATTGTGTATATTCTTTGTTACATACTGTTCAGCCCATGAAATTGAATTTAATTTCCTTATTGGACTTGCATGGTCTGTCAAGTAAAGTAGCAAGTATGTATTTGGCGAAAATGACCAAAATATTTATGCATGTATATGAAGGTATGATCATAGTCTGGGTTTAACCTTTTTTTTTATTTTTTTTATTTTTTTTAAAATAGTTTCTTATTTTTCAAGAAAGTATTTGACTTTTAAATGTGACACAAAAGGAATCTGTTGTAAAAAGGTTGAATTTTTTTAGTTTTCTCAGACCAAGGCACTCCTGACTATATTTAAAATTGTGTAGAAAATAACAGTATTATGATGTTGGTGTAATCTCTATAGTTTTTAAAGCTTAATGACAAAATAATCCACTCAAAACATGGTCCACAGTCATCAGCCCCCTATCTGCGTGTTAAGGATAAACTATAACAAACAATCAAAATCCCATCTGACAGCTGAAGGTTTTACCACATATATGAATCAAAGCCTGAGTTTTGGGGGTTTTTTTAGGTAGATGTATAGGCAAATAATTTTTAATATACTACTACCAAAATGATAACCATCTTTATCTAGTTATATATGAGAAAGAGCATTTGTTTAGTAACTAGGAGTCCAGGCAGGTACACCCTTCCTAGACTTAAAGGTCTGAGTCCCACTTTTCCCTAAAGAATACTTGATTACCAAATTAAAGAGTAGGAAATGACGACCAAAGAATAGAATAGATCATAGTCTTCATCTCCTTGTCTTTCATCCTGAGGAGTTAATCCAAGACTTGTGGCTTTGGGAAAGGGAAGTCCAAAGAAACAAAGTCCAAAGTTACTCTGTAACTTTTTCTTAGCTTAGTCCTGGAAAGAGTAAAATCCTAGATTCAAGATTCTTGCTTCAGGTTTAATTTTTTGTTTGTTTGTTTGGTTGGTTGGTTGGTTGGTTTGGGTTTTTTTTGTGCAGTGACTCTTTAATATAGAATATCTGATAGGTGAAGCCTAACTCTGAAATTTAGGTTACATGCTACCTCGAAGAAGAGTCAAATGCTCCTGTGTAGGTTTCTAAATCAATTACTTGCCTTCACCCTTGCCTAAGTAATCTTCTCATAACTTGAGGGAAAAAGCAACAGTGTATACTTTAGTCAGTAAGTCCTTTTCATTAGTTTGTCAGTTCCTGTGGTGGTTTATGTAGAAGGTGGCAAATTCTCTTCCAGAATATTGCTAAATTTCAAGGCTGGTGGAGACAATGACATATAGAAAATATATAGTATTGTAAAACCTTTCAGAATTAAGACAGCTCAGAAATAAGTGCCTTCTATGGGCAAAAGACTTATCAAATGTTTTCAGAACCATTCAAATTAATGCAATGCAAATTTGTAAGTAGACAGACCAACTTAGGAAAAAGGTCTTTTCTACTAAATTCACTTTATATTGCAAACCTTGTTAAATTTTATTCATATTATGTGATTGCTTAAACAACCTTTATTCTGCCATTTCTTGCTGTGGTTCATGAATCACTAAGGAGATTCTTTAATGTAAATACTGGCATCATGTTCAAAAATTCTTACTTCATGTTAAATGCATTTCATGTTTCAGAGTGGCACATAATTATGAAGAAATGCTGGATAAAACCTACATTACACTTTAGCAATTGATGAGGATGGATTAGGATGTTCTACCTATGAGTTATGAAGTTGATCTATTAATTAAAAGCTGATTTTTTTCTGATTATTGTTATGCTATGTTTAGCTCTTCGACAAATACTTGGATTTATACTGATTCAAGTTGTCGACTTCTACAAGAAAGAAAACCTGTTGTTGGCAGTAAGAAATTTTTGCTAAAAGTGTTTCTAATATATTTGGAAAAAATGTATATCCTAGACTAATTTTATATATGGCTCTGGATTACTCAAGTTATCTATGTTGTGCAACTGTGATTAGATCAATTAGTCTTCTTGGCTGTAGAGTTGCAACAGCTCATCTAGGCTTACCTGAGCGGAGCATACCCAGTGCTGAGAAGCCAGGCACATACTAAGCACACAGTCTCGTTGTACCACTGACTATGCAATAGGATTTGACTCCCTCATACCACAATTACAACTATTTGAGAAACAAAAAGCAATCCAGTCTTTAAAATGGGCATCAATGTTATTTTCTTTGTCCAGAGGAAAGTATGAGATTCATTGTAAGACATTAAGACATTGTACGATGACTATGCATGGATATTTTCACTTCACATTTCAATTTATAGTTTTGATGACTGATAAAACTTCATGCTACTTAAGCTGTGGTTCCACAGTCAAGTTAACTTTGTATCTCTCTCAACAAAATGGATAATTCTGCCTTGACTCTTAAGGGATGCAAAATGGTCATGGTTTTGACCCAGGCTAAAAAGTAAACATTTTTCCACTCTAGGTTAGTTTTGTCGGGATCAAACTGTGATTCACTTTGCCACAAGGCTGTAACTATTAGAATCAGTACAGAGAAGGGGACAGCACAGAGGTGGGATGTCTTCATTTAGTGGTTATGTCAGCTCAGGTCAGCCAGAACTGATGGACATCCAAATGGTATCATGCTTACATATAATCCTTGAAAATACCGGAATTGCCATCTAGAATGAGGCTGAACATGATTTCCCCCTTGCATCCTGATGAGCAAGAAATCAGGCAAAGGGGGCAAGCGACCTACATGGATGAATAAAGAACTCCACTCCTGTCTTTACTCAAGCATAAACATAAAATACACAGGAGATGGAAGCAGGGTCAGGACAGTTGGAACGAACATAGAGAGTTTATCAGAGTATGCAGAAATAAGACAAAGGAGGCTAAGGCCCATCTGGAATTAAATCTGGCTAAGGATGTCAAGGACAACAAGTAGGTCTTTTTCAAATACCTCAATAACAAAATAAAAGTTATAAATAATGTGGGCCCATCAGTAAATGGGAGGAGGTGGGGAGGCGGGGGCTGCTGGCAAGTAACAGGGGATGCAGAGAAGTCAGAGTTACTAAATGCTTTCTTTACACTGGTTTTCACTGACAAGACCAGCCCTCCGGAACCTTTGACCCAGGAGACCAGGGTAAAGGAATATTGGAAGGAAAACTTTCCCTTGGTTAAGGAGTATTGGGTTAGAGAACACCTGGTCAAACTCGATATTCAGTAGTCTATGGGCCCTGACAGGATGCACCCATAAGTGTTGAGAGAGTGGGTGGACACCGTAGCAAGGTCACTTATGATCATCTTTGAAAGGTTGTAGCTATCAGGAGAGATGCCTGAGGACTGGAAAATAGCAAATGTCACTTCATCTTTCAAAAATTGCAAGAAGGAGAACCTAGGGAACAACCAACCAGAAACGGGCAGAGAGCTATGTATAGGAAGTTCCACCCGAATATGAAGAACTTTACTATGCAGGACAGCACACTGGAACCGATTGTCCAGAGAGGCTGTGATCTCTCTCGCATTCAGAACTGTATGGATGCAATCCTGTACCATGTGTTCTAGGATGACCCTACTCGAGCTGGGGAGTTGGACAAGATGACCCACCGTGGATCCTTCCAACCTTACCTATTCTGAGATTGATACTGGGATTCTGTGATTCTGGTATGTTAGTTAAAATTGATAGGGCTTGACAGGGACATACCTGGGCTCTACAATGTGGCTACTCTGTCATGGTTAAACAGTTTCATTTCCTGCCTTCTGTCTTTGTACTAGGGCAGTTTTTCTCTGTATTTGAAACCACCATCAGCCACAATCCAGCACTACGTTTTTTTTTTTTTTTTTTTTTTTTTTTTTTTTTTTTANTTTTTTTTTTTTTTTAAGAAGACTGCAATTGTTGCAAGAAAACAAAGGAAAAAGACAGGTTCTATTTTCTTAGGGCAAAATTTAGGTTCAGAAATAAGAATTTAAATCTCAGATTTGATCTTTTCCTGTGTCTTCTTTCCTAAAATATGATGGCCCAAATCCAAAATTTTCATGAACTAACCAATGAACTATTAAAAACTAAATTTTGCAAGGAAATTTTTTTCCTACACATCATTACCCATTTTTCTGTCACAAATCAAAACAAATACTGAGCAGTGTGCCATGTTGCAGCAATCAATTCCATTGTTTAACTGTATATTTAATATCTTTAACTTTTCCCTTTCAAATTAGTTTCTCTGTTTTCTTTTCATGTGGAAAAGAGAGAATGGAATATTTTGCTTTTGTTTTCCTGGAACAATATTTTGTACCTTATTACAGTTCCTACGGTCTCAGTCTTTCAAAACCTCAACATTTTATGCAACAATAAAAAATCAGTAGCTTCATTTCAACTGTACAATGCAAAGAAAAACAATTTTCTCTGCCTTTGGTTTGCTTTTTTTGCCTTCTAACACTGTTTCTTTGTTTGTTACATTTTTTTTTGAATCCTTAAAAATGTTTTTGTGTGCACCTATGCCTACAGTCACCTGTACTTTATCTATAATGCTGAATAGGAGAGGTCCAGGGGAGGAGAGATCCAGGAGCTAATTTCTGCCCTCAACACCAAGTGGAATGTATGGAATGATGTCCAAGAGCCTTCAAGACTTATCCCATCTGTAATACATTCATCCTGTAGCAAAATAGGTAGAGGGGTCCAAAAGACAGTGAGGGAGCTAAAACTTAAATAGGGCAGATAATTAGGGAGTCCATATGCAAGCTCAGTTTCAGGACTCCTTGTTTATCATTACAATCACTGCCACTTACTTATGTAGTCTGGGAGCTTAGTTGCTGAAAGATGAATTCTGAATGTCAATCTGAGGTGGAAAGCACTTGAAAAAGAGGCAAGAAATAAATTAAGATTTGTCTTTATAAAGTAAATTCCAGCAGAGATCTTTATAGTTAATCTGCTACTGCCTACAATAAATACCTAACCAGGAGGATAACTGGGAACTTAGAAGGCATACTATACCACCAGATGGATAATAATTATATTATTCATTAAATTATTAAAACCAATTACATAATTTAATCAAACCAACAATTTATATGATTGAAAATGTAGTTTGGCTCAAGGGAAGGGATGAAATCCAGCTTTTTTAAAGGAGTTTTGCACACTAGTTAAATCAATATTTACTTGGGAACTGTGGATCTGAAACACAGAATAATACCCAATGCATATTGTGTGTGAATGTGTATGTGACAGAAATATGGGAAGAGTGTGAAGAAATTTTTTTTTTTGCACTGTGCAAGATTTTAAATAACTAACTTCTTTGTAAATCCTGCAAAGCTCAAGATAGAAAGACAAGTAACACGTAAAAGTTACCCTTAGGAAATTATTCATTAAAGGCCTTCTCTGTCCTGGGTGTTTACAATAATGAAAACACAACAGTGACAATTAATTGTGAAAGGTACAACTGAGATGTCAACACTGGATATAGAAACAAGCAAAGAAAAGAAAAAGCAAGCTCGAAGTTAGTCAAGAGAGGACAGAAAAATAAATTAACTGTGAGACATATTTAAGTATCATAAATATTTTTCATAGTGTTGATTTGCTACGAAAACTTAATCATTACAGGGGCTGCACCCCAGGCATACACTTGAGACTAAATAATGAGTATCTTTAGTCAATGAAACAAGTGAAAATAAGGTGTTCCCAAGAGAAGAGACAGGAAATCTATTCCTTCCCAACAAAATGATAAATAACCTACCATTAATGTCCCAATAGAAAATGCTACAGAAAGGTCATAATGTAATAGCTTATTCCTGGCTTTCCAATAAATGGCAAAAGAAAAATAATATATACACAAATAAAGAACTTTGACCAAAACAAGGGAAAAAAAATAGAAAACCAGAAAGGAAACAGAAAAGCTGTGTATACAAGATTTTATAATAATCCCTTGCCATAAAGGTGCAACACTTCAGTGAAATTGTTCACGCTGCCATTCTGCCCTCTGTGGAAGTACAATTGCTTCTTATTTCCAAAAAGAAATCATTATTACTTCAATGAGACTAGGCTGAAAATTAGAAATCTTTCCTGGACCTTAACGCACGTGTGATTATAGAATTAAGCTTCCCCAAGGAAGTAATGAAAACTGCCAGTTTCATTGGTTTTCAGAGGTTTGCAATCACATTTCTGAACAGGAGTGGTTACATGGTTTCTCAGCCCAGGGGATACTTTTTCATAGACTGAATATTATGAATGTCTTAAACATTGTCAAAATCAAAGAAAGACTTTTGTTGAACTTCAAGGAAGCAACTGCCTGCTGCCATCACCAAAGCACACCCCCCCCATTCCCACTCCCCACCTCCCAGTGCATCCTGACTGGAATTTGGACTGTGACTGAGTCCTCGAGTTAGAATTATTGTCTAATCATCTCAAGTCTGAGCAGAGGCAAACAAAGCTCAGAGAAGAATGTCTATGTGTTAAGAATTAACTCTAGCTGAACTCAGGGTGTGGTGGGGTAGAAGGGTTTTGGGTGTTTGATGGTGAAATGTCTCCACACTAAACAAAAGGAGTTAACCCTTGCCCCCCAGGAAGACCACTACACACAGGACATTCACAGAAGAGGCAGCTGAGAAGGAGCCATAAACCATCAAAGATCCTCAAAGCACCCTCATGACTCATTCCAGAGGCCTTCCATCATCATGCCTGTGATCCAAGTGAGTCAACAAATCCAGAGTCTGTTACAAGAGATTGCAGAGCTTCCCCAACACAAGGAGAGGTGCCTGGGTATCTCCTGAATGTATGTTAATGCATTGGACTCTGTGTTTTTTGGGAGACCCTCATCACTAAGAAGACCAGAAGAACCGGACCAATGGAACGTCATTCATATATTTTTTTATTTTAATCTCTCTCTGTCCCTCTCTTTCTTCTTCCCCCCTCCCCCACCTCTTTTTTCCTATTTCTCTCTCTCTTTCTCTGTCTCACATTTAATATTATAAAACCCATAATATTGACTTTGGCATCTGGTCTTGTTTGCACTTTAGTTTGGGTAGAGGCATTTTTAGTAATTTTAATAACCAGATCCCAACAACTTTCCACTCTTTTTAATAAGTTTAGCACCAGTGGTGAGGCCATCTGCCTCATTCTCTGTAGCCATTGTTCCTGTTAACTAAAGCATGCTGTTAATAGTTTTAAAAGTCAGCCCACTGCCAAAAAAAATAGGGAAGATCTTTTAATTTTAGATTTACAGAAATGCAAAGGGTACACGTTCACCACAGAACTCACATTTTCATATTTGAAAAGAAGAAGGAAAATATCATGACTAGGGGGGCAATAGGCAGTGCAAGGAGTTTAATTTTTCAGGGAAGTATGGTGCTAATTATAACAGCCAGAACATGGTTAAGCTGACCTCATAGACTATGCCCTTGCTAGCACCACTAATTATAACACTTGTGACAGCATTACAAGAATGATGATAATTGGCACTGCACTATGCATTCAAGAGTTTTTTCCTAACTACACTGTACCAACTGTAAACTGAGGGAAAAAGACATTTTTGAAGTTTCAGTGAACTTCCCAGTGAAACTGGAATATCTGATTTCTCTATAGTTATCAAGAAAATTTCTGCTGAAAGTTTTCTCTTTTTTTTTTTTTCTTTTTATTTTGTAGACATAGGTACACATGGCTTTTAAAAGAGAGTTTTTCATCCCAGTATCTGATAATTTCAGGAATTTAACAACATCCTTTCACAGATGTCTGTGATTGCTTTGATACATAAAGAAAAGTAGGCATTTAGCTTGGAACAAGCAAGCAAAAAGGGAAGCTTTTCTTCACATAAAAAGCTGAGATTTATGTTTCATCATTGGTATACAGGGAGAAGTTGACACCAATTTGTTTTCCAAAGTGTCAACCGTTCACATTTGCCAAAGGTTCTGAAATATATGCAGGCTATCCAGAGACTACAGGTTCACTGAAAATTTTTTTTTTTGTATTGAAGAGCTTTTTTCCCCACCAGGTATTTCAAGAACCCTACTGAGAACAACCAAAAGACCACATAATCTTCAGGTAGGTGCTTATGAAAAGAGAGTAAGACTAAGCTAAGAGCAGAACAACATTTCACAAAGTATTTGCTCTCAGTTTCCAGATAGCATCTTACCTATATGAGACAGAGCTTGCACTTTCCTGGGTATGTTTTATATCTCTTGACAGATTTTTTTCCATGAGAGACATTTTCTAATACTTTATGAAGTCATTTGTGCTTGTGTTACAAAATGCACTGAATGACAATGAACTCCCAAATTAAAATTACTGCACGTGAAAAAACATACAGAATCAATTGTCTGGGTTTTGTACAGTGGAGAAAAGCTACAACTATTTTCTAATACCTTCTCTGTGTTGTCCATGATTTTATAACCTTCTACAGTAACCCTCTCATCTGCTGGTATGTCTTCAGCTAATGAGTGCTAACCCAACTGACCTCTCCTTCTGCAGTAATGTTTTCATCAGATGCTCCTTTTCTCCTTGTTTTACACCTTCCTGTAACTGGTTGCAACAGGCTGTAATGGAGGATACCTCAAACCATGGCATGAGGTAAAGAGGCAGAAAAACAATCTTTATTTTACATCTAGAAGGCAAACTGCTTTGCCACCAGTTTTGAAGAAACAATTTGACTACACATCCATAACATATCAACAGAAACCACACTTACAATATCATTGCATTATTTGCCCATGGAGTATACACTGTCAGCATCTTCTTTAGCCATATATAAATAATAGCAGAATTTGTGGTCAGGGAGAAACTACAGCATTCTGACATTCTGTTTCAACTGAGTGAAAAGTAGGAATTAAAGTAAATATCTTCTGATCAAGAAATTACCTTTTACATTATTTCATAACTCTCAAAAGGTTTTATCACCTTGCTTTACCTTGTTATCAATAAAACCCTTTTTTTTTTTTTTTTGTGGTAGTACTTCCTTTTGACTGTAATACTTCAGCTTTTATTTATCTTCATGCACACGATACATAACGTTAAAATCAAAATACAAAGTTAACATTTTTAATAGTTTGCTAAATTTTCTATTGAAATGATTTTCCACAAAACACTTGGACTTCCATAAATCAATCTACTTTTGAAGAATGCTATTCTCAGACCAAATGTTTGACAAGAACCAATGATTATTCTCTCTTTCCTACATATAGGTGTCATCAAGAAAACCGTATGTCCTATTAAATGAGATGCAGTAAGACTGAAGGACTCAAGGAACCCTCAAGGACTTTGTGCTCAAAATTTAGATGCTGGAACCTCCATCCCAGCTTCTGTTTAAAGCTTAAAGTGCCTGAAAATTCCAAGAGGAAAGCATGGGAACACTTTGTTTACATGTTTTAGATACTGTATTCTTAGTATTTAATTTCACTTCTAAGCAGAGGTGACTACTCTACAGTGAAACTTGAAGAAGGGAAGGCAGATCCTTAGCTCAACTACTTATGTTCTGCATTATTTTTATTATCTTGAACTGATGTAGGAAATGAGTCTAAATGAGCAGCAGTATTCAAAAGTACATTGCTTCTAAAACAGGGACGGTGTGAGCCACTCCAGTCTTCCCTAACTCCTTTCTGTACGATCTTTCCCTATTGCTGATGCTCACAGCTTGCCCTGAACTATGCTTTTTGAAGCTGGACTGTAAAACAGCTGACCTAAACCGTCTCTTGGAAATTAAAATTAGCAGGCTGGGACATTGGGATGATTAACAAAATCTGACACTCAAATATCTTTATCCTACAACACCAGACGTAAAAGGTTCAGGGCTTCAGGGGCTACTTTTGACCATGGTCAGGTATGTGCAAAGCTGCACAGACTACTTGTATCAGTACACCTTATATGACAACTTTGAAATCATAGAATTTGAAATCATAGTTTGGGTTGGAAAGGACCTTAAAGATCACCTAGTTATAACTCCCCAACCATGGACAGTGGTGCCACTCAGTAGATCAGTTTGCCCAGGGCTTACCCAGTCTGACCTTGAACATTTCCAGGGGAGATAGCATCCACAACTTCTCTGGGAAACTGGTTCCAGTGCCTCACCATCTTCTGAGTAAAAAATTTCCTTCTAGCATCTAATCTAGATCCTCCCCCTTTTAGTTTAAAATAATTTTCCCTTGTCCTATCACTATCTGCCCAAGTAAAAAGTCACTCGCCCTCTCTTATAAGATTTCTTTAAGTACTGGAAGGCTGCTTCTCTTCTCCAGGCTTAAACCTCACATTTCTCTAAGCCTGTCCTCATAAGAGAGGTGCTGAAAATTGAGATATCAGACAAAAAGGGAAGGCAGATAGTTTTGCTGCAGACAGCACACTGAAAAGCTCAGGTAAACTCAAAGTAGAAAGGATAGGCAAGGATGTGGTAGGTTGGACCCCAGAAACCCCACAAACTTGCCAACCTCGCAGCTGATCTCACAGGTAGACCACAAACTACCTGATCTGCAGCCAGTAGTATCACTCATAGTCTGTGGTCTACCTACTCTGCAAAGCAATTTTGAAAATGTTGTGACTACATCTGTTCAGTTGCTTTAGCTACAAGTATCTCATTTCCCAGGTCAGAGCTTTGGTGAGGCCTAAGGGTGGTAGGATGTCAACATTATCCTTTTCATAGCCAAATGGGAGAAGGTTTCTAGCAGCCTGACTAGAACCTGTCAATACTTTTTTCCCAGTGTAGCATGATAATATAATATAAAAAACTGAAAAGCAAAGGTTTAGATGATGTTGGTAACATTATTTTTGGTTTTCTTAATTAACTTTTCCTGCCATACTGTATAGCAAGAAACAAAGCTCCAACTGTTGTGAGCTCCAACTGTTCTCAACCTCCCTTCTTTCCCATGACAAAAACAAAGGAGGAAAAATGTACAGCTATTTCACTTATCTATAACAGATATTTTGCATATTGACCTAATCTTAGTAATAAAAGTTTCCAAAGTGCGATGCTGAAGATTTTGATGAATTCTGTAACTTTTAGTGAATGATTTTTTTCTTCCTTCTGAAGTTATCTGTTGCATATGTCTGGTTCCACTTTATTCACAGAATCACAGAATATGACAAGTTGTAAGAAACCCATAAAGATCATTGAGTCTAACCCTTAGCACTGCACTGGTACATCCCAAAGGGTCATATCATATGTCTGAGAGCATTGTCCAAATGCTTCTTGAACTCTGTCAGACTTGGTGTTTGTAACCACTTGCCTGGAGTGCCTATTCCAGTGCCCAGCTATCCTCTGGGTGAAGAACTGCTTCCTAATATCCAACCTAAACCTCTCCTGTCTCAACTTCAGGCCATTCCCTCAGGTCCTGTCATTGGTAACCACAAAGAGATCAGTGCCTGGCCCTCCTCTTCTCTTTATATGGAAGTTTTAACTGCAATGAGATCTCCCCTCAGTTTCCTCTAGGCTGAACATATCAAGTGACTTCAGCTGCTCCTCAAAGCCCTTCACCATTGCCCTCCTTTGAACACTCTCTAATAACTTAATGTCTTTCTTATATTGTGGCTCCCAAAACTCTACATCATATTCAAGGTGAGGCTGCCCCAGTGCAGAGCAGAGCGGGACAATCCCCTTCCTTGACCAGCTGGTGATGCTGTGCCTGATGCCTCCCAGGACAGGCTTGGCCCTCCTGGCTGCCAGCGCACTGCTGACTCAGATTCAACTTGCTGTCAACCAGTACCACCAGCAGAATGCTCTAAGTATAATCTAAGCAGCAAAACATTTTGTAGTTCTGAGGCAAATAAAGGTCTCCTAAAGATACCAAAAAGGTGAAGGGATATCAGAGACTAATACAGCTGTTCCAACTGCTTTTTGCTTTGCCAAATACGGTTTTGCTGAGCTAGATAACTTTATTCTATGATGGCAGAAGACTGGTTCTTTCCTAGCTTTGACTCATGCAAAAGAAGAAAAAAGTTAGCTTTTTGGAACTAGACTGGACCTTACACATTATTTATAACCTGTCTGCATATAACTGTGTCTGCACAGTTGGATAAAATTCTCACATAAAAAGTAGATTTGCTTTCCCCTGCTCAGACATGACTGGAACAGATTATTCAGAATCATTCTTGGTTTTAATCATGTTGTGATTATTGCTTTCAGTCACTGGACACTTCCAGGGCAAAAATTATAGCTAGAAAGATTGCTAAAGATGTACTTATCACAATCTCAAGTTTTCCTTATTGGGGGGAGGGGAAAGAAAAAAGATTAAAATGCATTATAAAAAGCTCAAGTTAAACATTAAGTATCAAGCTATGAAAATGAGAAGGAAACACCTCCCTCTTTAGAGAGAATAATTTTCACATGATGAGAAATCTTTCTTACAGACATTCAACCAGGCACTTGTGCAGAGAGAAAGACAAACTTTCCTCCTGCTTAGTGAGATCCTTGAGGGTCTCTGGACTGTACTGCAGTTCTCATTTCACACTGACACAGTCACTGAAACACATTTATCCAAGGATATTATAAACATAATGAATCTCTCTAGAAGAATAATATATCTTGATACTTCACATATCTTCTCTAATTCTTTCAAGCTTGCTCTTTGTGTTTGCTTGCTAAGGTACATAAAAATAATTTATATATTTATATATTTTTCTATTATTTTAGTACCATCTAGCAGTTTTCCTCAGCTATCTCAGTCCTACATGCATGTCATACTTTACCTGTTCCTGTACATATCTGTATCACTTACCACCCCTTTTAGGTCCTTTTCTCACATCTTTGAGTAATGTTCTGAATTATTTTTTTTCATATTTCTCTAGTTCTATTTTGACTGCTAGGACATATTTATCGTGTGTGCTTGCATTGTTTATGTATTTCTCCACAGTTTTTAATGCACCTCTTTTTCATGTTATGAAGTGTTCTTCTTACTGGAAAATAACTATGATGTTTATGTTACTATTAATGATAATCTCAACTTGGAAAAGGCTTTTGTATAAATGTAGGTAGGTGTATTTAAAAAGCCTCTTTCTATTCAAATTGCAGTCCATAAAAGAAAATTTCTAAACACTTATTATACTTTGTGCTTATTCAAAAACATTACTGTAAAGTATGCAAAACTGCCAAATTTAAATGGCTTGTCTTTCAAATAGAACAAAGTTATGTGATGCCTACTTAGTAGACAGCACAATTTAAAGGGCCCCAAAAGCTAAATATTTGTGCATCTTTCCTTTGATTTTATCAGTATGGCACAAATGTATTTCAATTAAGGGAGTATAGGTGAGTAAGCATATGTAAAGTATTGTACTGTTAGAAATGCCTAATGCAAGTCATTTAGGCTTCTGTGTAATATGGTGAATACATCTTGTCATAATGCAGTGCTCAATGAATATCTCATGGATTATAATTAAAGCTTTGTTTTCCCATTGGACATTCATACAGAAATGATTCTTGTATATATTAAAGTGATGTGCAGGCACACTTAAAAAATAACAAGATTTACAGGATGAGATGGTAAAGTTGCAGCCATAATATGCTTTTAAATTCTTTGGTCACTTTCTATTTAAGTGTCTTTATGACACTTATTTGCAGCAGTGTCTTAATATTTAGAAAATGTGTTGAAGTTTCCTGTTTTTGTTAGTAATCATTTACCTAGGAAATAGAGGACAATATCCAATCATAACAATAGATATTTCTCTCAGTATCATTTCAAAGCCATTACTTTTTAATCACTGTTATTCTAGTTCTTCATTGACAGCCATTTTGAACATCAGGCCAGTTACAGTACAAAGCAAAAAGGTGTTACTCTACTATGTATGCTGTATATTCTTGATGTTTATTCCTTACCTATTTTTTAGACAACTCTCTGGTTAGCAGTAATGACTAAAGATCTCATCTGATATCTGGGAATGTCAAGCAACAGGTTTTAGTGGTTTTTCAAAAAACACCTTTACAGCAGAAGTCAGTTCTGTAATGTTTATCTGTGTCAGTAATAATTACTGGGATATTTTTATGACATTTATGCATGTGAAAAGTTTTCAAATAAAGCCTCTTACATAGGAAGAGGCGTAGAGAAGACATTTCCTGTCTTCTGAAAATGCTGATTTCTTGAGGTTAGGTGTATCCCTTTATGTAACACTTACTTGGAGCACATTCTCCATTTTTGTGTAGGACAAATGAAGTTTTTGTACTTAATATAGAAACAGCCTTTGTCTCTGTCTAATAATGTTTCACTTCTTCTGACAATACGTACTTTCTGCTTTACAGAATCATCCAACAATATTTGATGGCCAATTCATCTCAATTCTATTGAAGCTGTCCTTGTCATTGCCATTGTCATTGTGTTCCACTTCACCTTCCTCCTCCTCTTCTTCTTCTGACAAAACACAAGTATTTAATATTCTTAGTCAATGTTGGTTTATTTGTTACTAAGGCAAAACTTGTGTTTTTCCTTGGGTATTAAATCTATACTAAAAGCTTCACAATTTCAGAGTTTGATTTTTAAAAATGGGATCTCTTTGGCTGACAATGGTACACATGGTCCCCATCTAATGTATGAGTAGGGTAAGGTATCCACATTTGAAAATAACCCAATCCCACAGTAAGTTGAATGAGCATCCCCCTACATTCATCATCATCATGATGGCTAAGAGATCCCCCTATATTAGCCAGCTGAGAAATGAAAGGATAGTAGGACATTCTAAATCACACAGCTCTCTATAGTTCTCAGTGGTACTGAGTAAGGAGTCGCTTGGGATATGTGCCTTGAATCTCTTCCCCTAAGGTAGATGTTTGTGCACTTTGTGTTTCATCCTCAAAACTAGCTAGTCTTCCTAAGTACATCTGAAAGAAGAAAAACTAATCAGGTTAAGTGCAATATTCAGTGACAGAATAGGTTTAGTTCCCTTTTGTCCAGATCTGGCTTTTTAGGCAAATGGAGTGGAAAAAAGTTTCTTAAAGTTTGGTAGAAAACTTGAAAACAAATTCCTTTATAAAGGAGTGCTAGATCTTTGAATGGTATTTAAATGCTCAGGATCCTTTACCAGATCTACATGAAAGTTTTTTAATCTCTTGATTCAACATTAATCTTAATGACATTTCATTTCCTACCTTGTTTAATGTGGAAAAAAACCACAACACATTATGTTCTTAATTCAGCAGAGTGAATAACCTCTAATATGTTTTTGTCTCCTGTTGACCCATATGGTTAGTATCCTAAACCAATTAATTATAAGCTTGACTGAAGCTTTATCTAAAAAGTACTATTTTTAGCCTGCATCTTATTTAATACCTGTGCTGCTCTTTCTTTAATTCTCTTTAGACTTAGACTTGTTGAGTCTCATTTTTTTCCTGGATGAAGATGACTGACTTCTCATGCAGGCTATTTCTCTATACTTTTCTCGATATTACTCTTACTTAATTTTAGAAATATTTAATCTCATAGGCATTCCCTTATACTAACCTATTAATTCCAGTACAACAGGAAGACAGATCTTGAAATTCTTAGGAGTTAATCAAGATGCTAATTCATCCTAATATAGTAGTCTACTGAAGAGTCTCCATCTAATAAGAAAATCTAGCACATCTATCATTATAAAATTCTGGAATCAAGGTAAGCAGTGCTCATGTCCCAAAACCCCAGATGGCATAGCTGTTTTCAGAAAAGATGAAAAAAAAAAAAAAGAAGGTGGACAAATGAAAAGCTATGTTTTACAAGGAAAATAATATGTTGGTTGACCATATTGCAGGTTGACCCTGCTGTCAGTAGCACCACCATCCTTTTTTTCATTTCTACAGGCTGTCCTACGACCACTCCTCTCGCAATTTATGCTTATGCCTCTGTCCTAGATGAGGAATCCAACATTAGGACTTGTTAAATTTCATGCCGTTGATGATTGCTCAACACTCCAGTTTATCCAGATCTCTCTGCAAAGCCTCTCATCCACGGAGAGAGTTAACAGTACCTCCAAGTTTGGTATCATCAGCAGACTTGCTAATGGAGCATCCAAATCCTGCATCCAGATCATTGACAAAAACACTGAACAGAACAGCCCCTAGGATGAGCCCTGCGGGACACCGCTGGAAACCAGCAGCCAGCCAGATGTAGCCCCATTCATCACATCCCTCTGAGTCCTGCCAGTCAGTTTTTTACTGAGTGCACTGTGAACCTACTTATTCCATGCTTTGAGAGCCTGTCCAGAAGGAATTGTGAAAGGCAGTATCAAAAGCGTTACTACAAGCCAGGTGAACTGGGCTCAGTGTGAATAGAATATGCAAACCAGACACTACAAGTACACNAATTTTTCTTTTTTTTTTTTTTTTTTTTTTTTCCTTTTTTTTTTTTTTTTTTCAAGTAGAGCAATAAATAAAATAAATTTAGGCTGGGTGGAAATATACCTTCAGATGGAAAACAGCTTAATGAAATGTTTGTTTTTTGTTTTGTTTTTGTTTTTTTTTGTTTGTTTGGTTTTTGTTTTGTGGTTTCTTTTTGTTTATTTGTTTTGTTTTTGTTTGTTTGTTTGTGTTTGTTTTTCCTGTTTTTCTAACTTCTGTGTAATTAACTTGGTTATATTTAATAGCACCAACTTATTATTCTGAATGCATAAATGAAGACTTTGTTCCTTCTTATGCTTTATATTCAGGCAAGGCATGAGATACTAACTAAAACATGAAGCTATTATATTGATAAGACTATTACAGGAAGACTTAATTCTGTACTACTACCCACTTTGCCAATTATAAAAATTTGAAAGCAATAATACAAGTGAACTTGAGAATCTGTGTTTCAAGCATAAGATATGTAGCCTTTTATACTCATTTCCTGAAAATACCAAATGTAATTCAAGTTAAATCACTAGTGGCTAATCAGCTTCAATACTAATTTTCCTTTCTCACTGTGGCAGTTTTCAC
>VXAU01004292.1:132310-192626 GCA_013399695.1 Formicarius rufipectus | reverse complement strand
AGCTTCTCACAGAAGCCATCCCTACAGCCCCTGCTGCCAAAACCTGGCCGTGCAAACCCAATCCACAGTCTAAGCTGGCTTTAGTGAAATGACCTGGGGTAATGGATGCAGTTTGGCAGCAGCACAGAGCTCCCTGTGGGGCAGTTTGTCCTCCTCCTTGGCAAATAAATGAGCCTCATTGGAAATCTGTTACATCTGGCTAAAGCAGCTACATAGTTTCCCATACCCAAGATGTGCACATCAAGTCTGTCTTCTGTATGGCATGACACTGGAGTGTTTGATATTCCTCCTGGTTTCAACAATACTGTTCATCAGTTTCTGTGCATAACTCCATTCCTTCCCAGTCAAGTACAGTAGCTTTGAATCACAGCATGAGGATAATCAGAATTGGCTTCAAAAGTTATGTGGAATAACAGGAACCCTCATCTTATGACAAAGACACATATTAAAGGATCAAACTTCTCACAGAATTAAAATGTTCACAGATTTATTTCTGAAACACACCAAGATAAAGGCATGCACACTATTTTGTTTTTTTTTCATTTGTATCATTCCCTTCCACCAATGCTATCACAGTTAGTGATATGTAGTGCTGTACTCTCAGTTATGGAAAACAGTATTTTTATATCTATACTTTTTCCAAAAGTCCCTGTTTTAATGTATTTAATGTGTATTAGCTTGTTATGAGTCCTCTGGCTCAGTGCCCAGTCACAATGTCTTTTCTTTGAACTTCAGCTCCAGTTTTCATTTCTGAATCTTCCTCACCCAATTCAGCACTACTCTGACATATAGAAAATATCCTCCCAATTATTTTAATTAATTCAAAGCTTTTTAAAATGAGAATTTCAAAACTGACCCGTGTTTGTGTTCAGAGATCATACAGACATTGTTGCAAAAATGTTCTTGAGCTACAGAGTGTACTAGAGACAGCAGTACGTTGATTTGTGTCAAACATTAAGATGATTGTTCTGAAAGTTTTAATCCTTTCATCTTACAGGGTTCTTTTGTTTGTTTGTTTGTTTGGGGGGTTTTGTTTGGTTGGTTTTGGTGTGTGTTTTTGGTTGTTTGTTTGTTTGTTTTGTTTGTTTGTAATTAATTTTTTTATTATTATTATTATTATTCAGGCACTTTCTTTTAGTTCAGTTTGAGTAATACTACAATTACAGCATTTTTCCGGAGTCTGTCTCTGGATTTCAGAGTAACAGCTCAAGATAGTGACCTTTATAAGACTATTTTGACCTTTCACTCTCCAAGTTGCTAATTCCAAGTTCCACAAGTTTGGAAGAGGAAAGAAAAGGTTGAGGTGCATTTCTGTCCTTTACATGTTCTGTTAGGTGGTTCTAGACAGTTTCCCACTCATTATTCAGAATTTTGTGAAGGACTATTTTGCAACACTTGAATCTCACTATGCCCTGTGTAAGAATCTAGGTCTGGCTCTGAGTTCTGAGTCATGGATTTCACTCAGAGAGGGGTGAGAATGCCTACAAGTTTTTCTGATTCCACTCTATACCAAGTGCCATGGCATGTCTCAGTTGTGACTGGGTCCCTCAGTAGCTACATGAATGAATAAGACTACTGAGGATAAGAGCAGCACATTTCTCAATTGAAATGTCACGCTGGGATGCTTTAACAGAAGTATGTTTTACTTTCTTACAGCACTGGGAGTTTGCCCCAAACCGTGTTCATGTCACTTGCTGACTGTGGCAGAGGATGGTGGCACCCTTGCGAAAACAGTGGAGCCCCACCCCACGTGTGAACCTGAGATAACAAAAGCTTACATTGCTTCTAGGCTGAAATATGTTCCTCTAGTTATAAGGCAAACTTCTAAGTGCAACTTTCAAGCTCTGATATCGTGTGTTTAATTTTCTGATTTGTTGGCATATTACATTTTGGTATAATCTGAGTCTGCTAATTTTGATTACCGTGGTGATTTCTTTAGATTGTCTTAATGGGCTGATACCATTTTATTCCTTTTTCATATTAAATTCAGGTGCAAATAAAATGTAAATTCTAGTTGTGTTTCCTCTTACGGGCCTTTGTGTTTTGAAAAAAACCTATTCTCACCCCACTTTTTTGTTTGCTTATAAGAATATATTCATTAAGTATATTGTTGACTTGTGACATCTTTTCCTAATGAGCCTCTTTCTAGGGCCCTGGAGGGTGGACTAACTCCATGCACAAGAAAGGGTAAGAATGAGTAGAACAAGCTAGACAGGGGCAAATTTGAAATTGGCCAGTTGTGCTGGTCTAAAGGTAAACCAGCACGAGAAATGAACCCAACTGACAAAAAGATTACAAGTCAGATTAACAATTTAATAAAAAAATCACAATAAATACAATGATACAGAAGGAAAATCAGTTTGACCAACAAAAACAGTTGTGGGGCACAAGCAGAATAGAGCTCACCAACGTGGGGAACACCACGTGGGACCCCTGAGTTCAAAGTAGAAGGAAAGAAGAAACCTGCTGGTGAAGATGATGGTCACAGTCTGGTCAAGAGTAGCAGTTGCAGTCTTGTTGAGGTTCTAGTCCTCCTCTGGATCCCACTAGTCCCAAAAGCTCAAGCTTGCATATAGTTATGCTCAGATGGGAATGCCCAGTCCCTCCCCCAGGGTGGGGAGTTTCACAATGGGTCATTTACTCTGTGAGGTGAATCATGGCATATTTTTGGAATCCCTGATGGGCCATTAGCACACATAACCCCTCAAGTGAGTATCAAGGCACTAGCGGCTTCCCAGAGAGGAGTTATCACACCTGAGTCTTAGGTGTGAAGACAGGAAACCTTCATTGTCTCACAGAAGTTCCTAAACACCCAGCTTGTAGCCTGAGGGGTCAGGTGTGCCCTGGGCAGCTGCTGCAAATGCTCTGTCATTTGCAGTTCGTGAGAAAATGAGATAGAGGATTTAGAATACAAAGTCCTGGCCACTATAACCAGGACACCAATTTACTAATTAGTATCTTCTTCTTAATAGTTTAAGTAAATGACTGTACAGTCTCTAATATGCTGTAGCAAATAAGAAAAAAGTCTTTGGAATTTAATTTTTTCCAAGGATGTTTTTGAATTCCTGCTGGTAGGATCTCCTGTCAGACTATGGGACTACAGAATAAACCACATCTGCTTTTCCTTTTCGTATTTCCATTACTGAGATGATGTCAGTTGCTCACTTAGTGTGAGGAAGTGCATTCAACGTCACCATTGTTGTTCTTTTGTCTCAGTTTAGCCAAAATCTCATGTTGAAGTGATGTAATCTGTCATCTTGCTGTTTAGTGTCTAAGCTATAGTTGGTGTTATTTGCCTTGTGTTATCACCATATGTATGTTAAAGGCTGACTTCCTAATGGTTCAAAATCATGAGCTTTTCTATCATTGTCTCAGGAACAGGAATCAGTATTACCCAGGGGGGAGCTTCCGGTGATGCAGGGCTAGGTCAGAGAAGAACAAGCTGCTGAAAGAGGTGCTGTCTGTTTTCCTAGACCTCTCAACCAGCTACACTTCTTTTGGCATCTTATATTATTGTCTCTGCTCAGCTTTTCTCTAATGGAATCTCAGGGTTGAACCTTCATGTCTTAGCTCTTTTCTCTACATTCCATACCAGTTTCTAGGCTTGAAGGATGAGCTACTGAGTCAAACTGGCTTGACCAGCTGTAATGGAATGTGCTATTGCCTTCATCATCATCACCATCAGTACTGACAGACAATTCAGTTGCTTTCTTTGGCATTGATAAGAAATTCTTCTTGATGTCCATGTTACACTGTGGAGGAGTAAACTTTCTAACCTGTGTAAAAAGCCAACAGGCAAAAGATGAGGAGAGTGCTGACCTTAGCTTCTACCAGTCTGTAGCATTCTTAAGACTGTCTCGGTAGTGCTGCTTCTGTGTATCCCTCCCTGGCTCCAAGTGATGTGTATCCCACTGTTGTGTTGTCTTGCTCTCTTAGATGATGATCATTAGTTGTAGCATTTCTGTAGACAGCAATATCAAATGTAGATGTTATCATCAAATGTCCAGGGCATTCTTGAGAAACATGGATTGTCTGGGAATTGATTTCATAAGACTTCTTTCAGGTGCTCCAAGGAGACTGATACATTCACAAACAATTCCTGTTTTCTGGAATAACCAATTCCTTAAAAAACAGGATAGTTGATAAGATCAGCCTCCATCCCGGAGCATCCATCAGGTTCTTCAAAAAGAGAAAGAGATGGCCTGGATCAATGAGAAGAAAGTCACTTTACTCATTTAAGGGATTTGAATAGCTCTTCTCCCTATTGAGTAAGGGTGAGTGAGGAACTAACAATTCTTCTACAAAGGGTCTACAAGAGGATGCTTCTTGACAAACTAGGAGGAGAACTTTTGTTTTAAATATTTGTAAGTATCTGAGGTCTGTCTCAACCCATCTGGAACATGATTTTCAGCTGCTGTGTATCTTTCTAAGTTTGAGTATTAGTCCTATTGGCTTTTGCTTTTTGTTGTAGATTGTTTGCTGTCTGTGCAGTAAAAGATAACCTTCTGATGAATAAACCTTTCCTTTTGTGATTTGTGTAAGGAGTATAGATGCACTTTATAGCAAGAGCTATTGGTTTCATTGTTACAGGCAGTCCAGAGGCACTCATCTGGTTTACAGCAGAGTGAAAGAAGGTTTATAAAGCAGTTGCATGGAGTTTTACTAGAGCTTGCATTTTGCCTTTGGTATCATGGTCTTGTGTATAAATTGAAGAATATGCAAAATGCATTTCTACGAAATATTCCCTTCTTTCCTCCCGTTGTCCTCTGAGAAAGATGCTGCTAATTAATAATCTCTTCAGGCACAGTGAACCAACGGTGCCTTAGTTATTCAGAATTTACCTTTCTCAATTCATACTGCCAACCTCATTTTCTCTTTGCTCTTTAAAATACGTGTTAAGAGGAAGGCTTAAGTAAAACACTGTTCTGTGTTTGTGGGAGGTCTGGGTATATGTATGTAAATAAAATGAGGTCTGTGTCTGTTGTATTCAACAGCTGCAGTGAGTTCAGCAGTTCTGGGTGGGAAAACAGCTTTTAAGCAACAGTGGCTTGTTCTCTCCATTCCAGAGACAGCTTAGAAGATCCACTGGATGATACAACTATGGTTTTCCTACAGCTGGAGCAACTGTGCACAGTTAGGAGGGGTGAATACCAAAAGACCTGTACACTTACTTATAGTTGTTCAACCAAAACGCACAAAACTGCCAAAAATTATTGTACTCTTCTAGTAGGAATTCATTAGAAATTGCAGTTCAAGAAGGTTAGTATTTAATTTAGTTTTTGGACTGTTTTATGTGTCAATAACTATATAATTGCATATGAAAAAAGGTGTGATTTTATGGCAGATATATAACTAGGCCTTTTCTCAAACAAGCATTAATTATCCAAGTTACCATGTATCACATTTTCACTTGTCTTTGTATTAAACAGGGTACATTGGCATTGTTGTGTTTGTTTTAATAACTTGTTACATTTTTAGAATATAGACATGAGAGCTGTAAAAACTTTTCTATTGCTGAAAATCGACATTTTTATGCCTCAGTTGCCCTGAAGGGGCACCTCAAGTTGCCCTCAACCTGCAACTTGGTGAACATTTTTTGAAAATGATGATGTTAGTTTTCATTCATTTTCTATTTATCTGTCTGTAAAAATTAGGGCAACATTAAAAACCTTAATTTATTTTATATGGATCTGTTAAGATGAATTAACTAGTTTTCAAGAAATTGAAGTTATTTATTGTAATGTGAGTGGTAAAAATATATATTTTCATGTTTTTTTCATATGCCTATTTCCATACTCTCTCATTTAAATTGTCTTTATATATACTGGCTCTTTCCTATTATGGTTACATTATGGCTGTTGCACCTTTACATGGATAAAGGGTATTGTTTTGAGAAGGTGAGACAGGTCACTGCATAATATGCAGCTGTTTCTTTGCATGCTCTTAAATGTTTGTGATGTATTTTGCTGCTCTTTTGCTGAATTTGAGTGTGCTGATTTTGTTCTATGTAGCATCCATTTCTTCATTAATTTATAAAAGACCTTCTACTTACCTTTTCATTAGTTCCACTTTCTTCCATGCATCTGTTGACTTCTCTGTGGGAGAATTCTGACTGATGACTGGATTTCAGTGAGTAGCTGCAGTTTGTGTTTATCCTCCACTCCTCGCTGTGGGGCCAAAGGGAAAACACCAGCTGGAGTCTGGCAGTGTCAGGGCTCTGGGGATTGTTGTTATATGTTAGAAAATATTCAATGTGGTTTAAATATTGTTGCTGGTTCTACAAACTCAGCACTTGTTTTTGTATTGAACAACAGCTGTTATATCCCCTAGATATACATAGTTAAATTTACACATTTAATGGCTTTTGATGTTACAAAATAAGTCAATGTAATATTAAGATCTCATTTTATTATACTGTCTTGCTCTCTTTATCAATAGTGATGTGGTCATGGTTTACTGAAACAATAGCAGTACTTAGTGATTACTTGTGATCTATGGTAATGACTGATTTCTTTGGGATTTTTACTGTTATAAAAGATAATTGTAGGTTATTACAGCAATAATTATTTTCTAAAACAAAAGATGTCTGCCTCAGAAATTGGAAAAGCAAATGCATTGAAGATTTTAAATGGTGAAGATGTGATAGAGGGACAGAAGTCACACCTGTCAATTGGTATTGTGCTAAAAGAAGAGGGTTACCATCAGAAAATTATCCACTTAAAAACCAATTCCTGCAGTTTGTAAAAAGGAAAGCAGGATTTTATTTTAAAAATGGCTGTTAGCCACAGGGTTGACTCTTCTCTCTGAACCAGCTGGCACCACTTCACAGCTGCTTTGTGATACCCTCTTCAAGGGCCATTCTTTTGTAGTTATTAATGTTAAATTCATTTGAGCAATGTCTGTTCTCTGAGACCCTTTAGCTCCTTAGTGTTTTGCTAATGATGGTGCAATCTCTTAGTATCCTAAATGAATAGCTGCTTCTAATGCAGTATGTAGTGTGTGTGATGGGTTTTCCTTGGAAGTGTCCTGTTCGTCAGGGAGCAGAGGTCTCAAAACTGGGAAATATGTGGATTTTTGGAGATCTGATACTGCCCTTCCAGGTTGTTAGAAATAGAAGAGGAACAATATGAGAAGAGATTTAGTAGTCTTCCTCATATATCTTGTTTTCTCTCAAAAGTCAACACTTGGTCCCTGTCACAGTGTTGACTGTTACAGATCTCAGTCTGTATTACAGTTTCAAGGTGGTATTTTGAAATAAGACTGAGATTTAAAATAAGCCTAAATGCTTTCTGTACTTTTGTTGGAATCATCTGCATGTTATTCCACACATTGTGTATATTTGTGTCTGCATCTTTTGGATGAACACATTGTGCTATGTACCTCTGACTAAAGCAGAATTTCTTATGGTGCATATTCTGAGAATACTGGAACCCCTCAGAACTGTTGATTGTTCCTGGTTGAAGGAGGTGGAATGAAAATCCTCTGGTTTGGGTTTTTCAAAATACAGTAATGAGGGAGATCAAGTGAAGTTTAATATTATGTAAATGTAGACTAGTTTATCAGAGATTTAAACCAAATAAGAAACAAAGTCTTGAGACTTTGGGCAGATACTATGCATGTCCTTATATGTATGTAGAAATATCCAAAATAAAATACTGTTCTACTGTGATAACATTATTTCATTGGTTTACCTGTAGTTTCTCCTTTATGTTAAACTTCAGAATGAATTTGCAAGACACTGTATTCATCAGGGTATTGTCTTCAGTCTTGTAAGTTAAGCTGTTGTCACTTTGTAAAATCTTAGAAATTAGAGCAAGACATCATCTAGTTTATATAAGTATCTCGCTTATTAAGCAGTCTTGTTTGTAGCTTAAATAAAATCCCTCCAAGCTGTCTTTTCTGTGTTGTCATTGACACCCCAAATAATTCTAATTTATTACAAAAACTATTTTGCCAAATGAAAGTGGAGTCTAAAGGTGGCTTTACTGTAGTCTCACTGCCCTTCAGTTGAGGAAGAAACCTATAGCAGCATCCTGAAGTTTTAACAGGTCTACTTTGCCCTTCATGTCTTGGTTTTGATCTTATCTCAGAGAGAAGATGTCATTAGTTACTGGATTCATGGCTTAAAAAGCTGAAGCAGGAAGTCTATGTGGCTTAAGTAGGATCAGGAGGTCAAATTTAAAGATATTACACCTTAATGTGCCAGAGATATAAAAATAATCCAGGTTGTGCAACATGACAATGCTTTTCCATCAGAGAGAGGCCAAAAGAATTCCTCTGAGTTCAGTGTTTGTAACCTGAAGAGTTCCATATTTATAAAGGGGGTTTTCGGAATTTGAAAGTCTTTACAAAATACACCGCATTAAAAACTCAAGGAGTTACTTGTAGAACCTTAACTTTAGAGAAATTATGATCCTTACATTGTACTTTACTGGAAAAGAACTTTGCCGGTGGATCCTGTAAGTGCTTCTGTGGAGATTGACAGATAAATAATCTGGAAATTGAAAGGCATGACGCCATAGCTTGGAATGGATGTGCTCTGTCTTTCAAAACCCTTTAGAAGTAGTCCACAGAGACTTTCAAAACTATATGGTACTTCACAGACTCTTCTTGAAGGATATGTCTAATTTATGAAATAATTTCTTATGTGCAAATCACTTTGATCAGTAGTTTAAAATTGCAAAGAATTCAGTATTTGAAATAGAACTAAGAAACAAATAGGTTGTAGCGAGCCTCAATTACTTCCTAATGCTGTGATAAGTAGATGTAACAGCCCCACTGCAGGTAAAACTGTTCCATGTCTTGAAGTAACTTGTGGCAGGCAAGTGAAGATGCTGGATTAATTGTCTGTTATTCAGGCTGAGTTTGCTTAATTTGTATTTTAGGTTAATTCTTTGGTGTTTTATTTATAGGCATGTCCAGGTTATGGACTGTTCTAGTTTACATGTCAGTTGTGCTCAGAATTTTTTGCTAGTTGGTTTGTCTGGGTGGAGTTTAAATCTGGTAATGGGGGAAAGCTGACTGTTCTCCTGACAGTGCTCTGTACTTAGATATCGTGTAGAGCTGCTGAGACCTCGTGGGAGTGTGTTGTACTGGCATCAGGCATTGTCACCATGAACTGTTCTTCCTTCTGTTTAATGTAGGATGGCTGGCATGGCTTGTCTGTTTTGTGGGTATGTTTCTGGGAGGGCAGTTAACACACAGCAGTACTGATGAGCACGATGCCATGGACAGGGAATTACCCTGTTGGTAAGCAGGATTTGTTTTGAATTGTGATTTTTTTTTTTTTTAATGATGTGTAGTATCAGCAGATATTTGGAATTTAAATGTCTCAATTTTTGTCCAGTTCATGAGTGATGGGTGCTAAAGGGCTGTGCTGACACTGTGGATTCAGACCATGCCACTGGCTTTGGTCTTTCTTGATGCATCATCCTGAGCCTCAGTCACTAAGGCTGTCTTCTGTAGCAGTCATGCACGGTCCCAGTTTGTGGGAGGTCAAACAAGAACATTTATTTGTAGTTACAAAATAAAATCTATAGGTTCAATGAGTAAATATTCATCTCAGGGGCTGGTTTTATGCTAAACACGGGAGGAGATATTACAACTAAGAGAATACATTGTGGTTGCTCTGAAGGGTATTCAAAAATGTAAGGCTGGTTTATATTTAATGAACACAAGACAGAAAAGACAAAGGGATTGATAAGGAAAGTTTCTATCTGGCTTAGTGAATACACAGAAACCCACAAATCTTGTCAAATGCAGGTGGCTTGAAGCAGTAGATGTCTGCAGACTTGAGTGTTATCAGCCAGGGAGGTTCCTTCAGCATTCTCAACATTCTCANGTCATGCACGGTCCCAGTTTGTGGGAGGTCAAACAAGAACATTTATTTGTAGTTACAAAATAAAATCTATAGGTTCAATGAGTAAATATTCATCTCAGGGGCTGGTTTTATGCTAAACACGGGAGGAGATATTACAACTAAGAGAATACATTGTGGTTGCTCTGAAGGGTATTCAAAAATGTAAGGCTGGTTTATATTTAATGAACACAAGACAGAAAAGACAAAGGGATTGATAAGGAAAGTTTCTATCTGGCTTAGTGAATACACAGAAACCCACAAATCTTGTCAAATGCAGGTGGCTTGAAGCAGTAGATGTCTGCAGACTTGAGTGTTATCAGCCAGGGAGGTTCCTTCAGCATTCTCAACATTCTCAACACTTTTCCAGGGTCTCTTTGACTTTCCAGAGAGACTTCTTTAAACTAAGATATTTTCGAACCTCACAATCTTCAAAACTGTTTCAGAGGAAGGGAAGGGGATTAAAGGCAGAGATGTCTCTTACTGCAGGCAGTGTTTAACTCTGCCCATGTAGTTACCCGTTTTTATTTGTGTTACACAAATGTGAGTTTCATACGCTCTGAGTTCTGGCTGCTGTTTTCTGCAGTACTTCCTTTACATTTATTATTGTGGGTTAAGAAATGCAAGGGAGGTGCTTGTTGAGAATTTAGACTGATTTCTGGACTAGAACTTGGAATAAAAAAGAAGGCTCTAGATTTAAAAATGTGCATAGCAGAGTCCTCTTTCTGCAATATGCTGGGGATTGTTGTTAATGACCAATTTCTTGTGGCAAACACTCTCTTGATCCTCGTGCATGTTTGATCATATTCTTTACATCCACTAGCTAATGCATGAAAAAGGACATGCAGCTTAGAATTGGAGGAAAAGCTGTACATTTTCTTTTGTTTCTTGCCTTCCTAATCTACCCTGGGGCTCTGTGGTGTTAGCAATCTTCCACTATGTTTTTATTAAAAGTGAAAGGATTTAATATCCATGCTTACAGATGAAGTAGCTACTGTCTTCTAATCCAGTGACTATATATTTCAGAATTGACAAAAGGTGGGAATTAATTTTTGAATTGCTAGGGAATTAGAATTTCAAGGAATAGATAGCAGAAGAACACTGAAAATTAAATAAAAGAATATTCCTTTTAAAAAATTAATTAAATTTTCGTAGCTGGCATAGACTGAAATTAATTCTTTGAAATCAGTCCTGATAATATGAAGATATGTACCAAGTAAGGATGTTTTAGGAGAGACAGAAGTGGGAAGAAGTTTGGCTGGTGGTCCATTCATCAAATACTGCATATGCAGACTTGTTTCTAAGTACAATAGTTTCAGTTTTCAGGGAACGCCAGCAGCTCTTGTCTTGCACTTGCAGTTTGAGCCCCATGCTTCTCAAATTTCTGTGTTTCTTTTATCTAATGGATGGTTTAAGCAAAGAAAAACACTTTTACAAGTTCACCACTTTGTAATGTGCATCTGAGAACATTTCAAGTGACAAAGTAATTAGAAAAGCATTATGTTGATGTTTATGTTCAATACTGGTCAATTAGCATAATTAGCATCTAAACAAAACAGAATCTTAGAAGAAACTTAAACATGGGCAAGAAAATCATAGCTGAGGGGTTCCTAAAGAAATTGGCTGTGACAATACAATTTAATTTTAGAATTCTTCTTGGGAGTGTTTTTTTCTGTTGCTAAGAGTTTTGCAGCTGATGGATTGCATTCTTGATGGATGCCCCGTCACCCCAGTCTAGTAATGCCAAAGTAGAACCGGCAATTCTGTGGTTTTTGGATCAGTTCTGTAAAACATACCAGGAAGAGCAGCTTTGACACACCTCAGAGGTAAATGTTGGCTGGAAGCCACCACAAAAAAGTCTGTGCAGAAATCGACCTGACAAGATATCTTACACGCAAAAGCTCTTGGGCTCAGCTGGGGACAGATTGACTGGCTGGAGAGAGGCAGAGAACTACTTAATGTGATGTTCATCTGATCAGGCTTCCTTCCATGTCTGTTCTGGAGTTTTGGCACACAAGGAGTTAATATTTTAACAGCTATGTTCATTAAACAATTTTAGGTTACTTTGCATTTCAATTTTTTATTTCAAACATTTAGCTGGTTTCTGCTATATTGTATTATATTTCACAGCTGGGTACACAAGATTTATTCTTTTAATAGTTCTATTCTTTTGACAGTTCATTTATGTGGTTTCCATTATATTTTTCACATTACTTGGCTTTTCTGCATTTTAAATAGGGAAAAGGGAAAAGCAAGATGCATTTTTGAAGAAGTGGCAGTTAATTCACCTTAACTGTAGGGGACAGTCATGATATAAATGTTATAAAGAGAATGTCAGTAAGATGCGATAAGTGATCTTGAGAAAGAATTCTGTTGGAGCCTCAAGCAAATCTTTTACAAGAATTTTGGCAATGACTGAGGTTTGGTTTTAGTTGTGTAGCACTCCTTCCTTGCTTTCTGGTGGATGGTCCCAGTCTCCAGAATTCTTTTAACCCAACTGTACTTTATTTTTAATATTGAGAAAGCATTTAATAAAGTTTTACACTATAATGAAGTACTTTTTCATTAAAGCTTTCAATTCATAAAATCCTTTCGATTGTCAAAGCTGATTTGTTATTTTTACATATGATGGACTGCTCCAATGCTAAGGAACAGAAGGTACACAGGAAAAAGATACTCATGCTCCAGGTATTTTCATGAGCAAAATTCTTACTGATGGCAATTCAAAGGCAATGTGGCTCTACAGTAGTTGTCACTGTGATTTTTTTATTACTATATTCTTTATTTTATTAGTTTATTCTTTTTTATATTCTACTATTTTTATTATGTCATTATACTATTATTATTCTTTTTCCTTTATCTAATTTTAAGGATTTCTATTTCACCTTATATTCTGACTGATGGAATTGTAACTGCATTGAGAAACCCCAGTATGTTATGAGGGATTGGTATAGGAGATTGTATCCCAAGCTTTTTACGTCCATCCTTAGAGAAAGCTCGAAGAAGCATTTGTATGTGGGTAAATCAGCAGGAAAAGACCTGAACTGCATTATTTTTATTTAAATCACCTGGAGCTCCATCATCAGTAACAAAAAAATGTCCTAGTTGAACCTTTGCCAGCTAAGTAATGTGCTAGAATGACCATAAGCCTGACTCTGCACTTTGTGGGGAGGGTTAAATGGTTAATTATTGAGGAAAATGCTGGCTAATGTTTCCATTTGATTTATTGAAGAGCACTTTGAACATAAAGTTCAAATGAATTTGTACTGAAAAGGTGTGGGGCAAAGCTGCAGGATGAATTTAAGAAAACAGTTTTGTGTTGGTTTGTTGTTTCATTTCCCCCGCCCCAATCAGCAGACATGAATCAAACTCATCAAATATCTGATTTCATATATTGCCTTTGCTCGTGGCATGTGCTTGTATGGGACTAGATTGGAGCAGTGGGAGCTTTGCAAGGCTCTCATGGTGTGTAACCATTCGAGTCTCAGTCTCCACAGTTTGTTGCAAAGGCATTTTCAAAGTTTTGGTCTGTTGGGTGGTTTTGATGGTTTGATTACATTATCAAGCAGTAATATTTGGTTTGCAGTCAAATTGCACTTTTTTTGTTTTGTTCTAATAGGCCCTCATTTACATGGACAGGAGCACAGCATTTTACCAGCTCTCCTATCAAAAGCTGTGTGTAAAGGCATCTGAGCTCCCAGTTTTGGTGGGTTTTTAAACAGTTTTCAATAGCTGAGCTGTTAATGTGCGTTCTGCAGTGCAGAGAAAGGCAGAAGGCAGCCCTGATCTGATTGCTGTGTCTCTCCTGCTGTAGCAGCACAGATAGCAGCAGATGGCATGCTGCCCCCACAGTTGTAAATCCTCCCATACAGGGTCTGGCTGGCAGCTATCTACAAATATGCAATAAAAAGGCTCACACTTGGAAGCAGAAACATCAGACGTATATCAGATGGCTAAGTTAATACACATTTATATAAATATTAAGGATTGCTTGAATTGTTTTATTTACAGAATGGATGATGGAAATTCTGCATGCTTCAGCCATGTTGAAGGGATTTCTCTGCTTGCTCATGTGCTTGCATGCTTACAGACAATGGTTAGAGAACAGTGAACAGTCTAATGAAAGTGTAGAACAAGTTTTCTGTATAAATGTACAAATTTTCTTCATTAATTAACTCATATTCTTAAGTGTGTGCTTATAATAAAGGCAGACTGATTATAGAAAAAGAGAATTGGCTGGGTAAATGAACGTGTCCTTATTAACCAGTCTGCTGGGGTTTGCTGTCTGAAGAAGGGTAGCAAAACCTTGGAGGTTTCTTCCATGATTCTGTAATACACTTTTACTGCCATAACATTTCCAGTACAAAAATAATGCATCAAGATACAGTCTTTTGAAACAGACAGACTTTTGAATGAATATATATATATACAATTTCTGTTGAATCCTAGACTAGATTCTCAGGTACTGTACAGGACTATTAATATTTATCCATCAATTGACTATTGGTATATATTTTGTTTTAATGCTGATATGACTTAGCTTTCATAGGGTCATTGTTTTATGGCATCTTGCTGGTTTGGATGCTGGCAGGGTAGTAAGAAATAAGTTGTCTGGGAAAGCACTGGGGTGTCTTTACTGAAGAAGTACTGAATCTCAGCTGGTGTCTGTGGCATTACTGTAATACCACTGCTTGAGTAGTGTAAAATCATCAAACACATTATTTATTAGACAAAACAGTTTTATTAGGTTTGAGTGAGACTGTTCATTTGCAATATTCTTAACTTATCAAGAACTATACAATTATTTATTCTATTTCCAAATGATGCCGGAGGAAATTATTACAAAGGACGGGAGTTGAATTCAGAAAGATCTTCACAAGCTGGAAAAATAACCTTAAAGTTTAAAATGCTGATGAAATGTCATGCTTAGGAATGAAAATTCCCTCTTAGAACTGCCACTGGCGCATCTCTGGCCAGGCATTGTAGTTCCAGAAAGTGCTGTGGAGCATGAGTAGGGCTAACTTGGTAGTAGGATTTGGTTTCGTACACGAGAAAAAGACATCATTTTTGTGGCTGAAGTAGCAAGAATATTGTGGCAGGTGCTGGATTTTCTTATTCCATTCTGAATATTTGGCTCTGACTGGTGTTCAGCTGAGTAATCTGTCCAGTTGTCGGCACCACACTTTGAGAAAACTGTAGACAAATAGGGAATAGGGCAGCACAAATGAGATGCACAAGGCACTTCAGTTTAGAAAATAGAATATTGGAGAGGGACAAAAAATGAGGATGTCAGGGGTTGTTTTAGTAAAGCTGGTGATCAGATCTTTTCAGTGCCCTACGAGGGAAAGATGAGTGAAATTGGCTTAACTTGTAGTAAGGAGGACTTAGGGAGAGGTTTTTAATCATGCCAGTGAGGGGTTATTTGTGCATGCTGCCCAAGATGTGATTGGGCTTTAGATTGCAGTCCAGGTAGACTTAATCCATTCATCCATAATGTACAGAATAACCTGGGAATCCTGCTGCTCTGATCTCCTGCTCCGTAACCAGACTGTTAGAATTAGTCATGGTTGTTTGCTTTGGCTCAGCCATTGAAAAGGTCTGAGGAGGGAGGGAGCCCTCCTTTTGTAGTGTGTATGTCATGTCCATCAACTCATAAGGAATTTTTCTGTTTTTGAGGATTTTATTTTAGCCTGACATGTTTCAAGTAACTCATTACATGCATTTCATAAGGAAAAATAGTAAGAGTACTAAAAGTGAAGAATTAGAAGAATTAGTAAGAATTAGAGTATCTTTGAACAGAGAGAGTTGGCAGAGAAGTTTGACTCCTTCCACCCAAAACATGAGTTCACACCCATGCTAAGGAAGATTTCTTTCCAGTTATCAGCCACACTGGGACTTTCACTGAATAGGCTGCAGTATACTCTGTCTGGTGACAAGTGGTGTAACTTCCCAAGGCAGCACTGAAAAGAAGTTGGAGGTGCTGAGAATGTGAGAATCTTGTTGTGGGTAGAGCAGAGTTGTCAGGTTCTTGACTGAGTTCCATGCAATTTCTTACCTACCAAGCCTTAGCCTGTTAGCTGGGACCTTCTGCTGCTTCCAAACACATCAGACATTTGCCCTTGGAGGGGTAAAAAAGCAACCAGGAGGGAGCTGTAGCCTTCCCTAGAGTGGTCCAATGTGCAGCTATTCCCAGCTCCCCTGGGAGGAGCTGGATCACCACATCATGGCACAGGCAGCCTGTTTGGCTCTGCCTGTTCCTAATTGACCCTACAGGATTGCCAAGGGTCAGTAAAACTGGTACTGGTCAGGTGACTCTGGCTAATAAATGTATCCTCGGGTTTCAATAGAGACAACTTAATGACCAACATTTCATACATTCACGTACAATCGTTAACTTGAAACAAGTTGAACCCTAAAGTATCTTGTCAGCCCAGAGTTCTGACAGTGGCAACAGTGTTCAAGTTTCCATGTCTACAAATACAGTAGTCGTGGAAAAAAGATTGCTTTGGTTGAAGACTTTTCTCTGGAGGTTCCATTAAGAGTTATTCTAATAGTGTGCTCTTGAGAAAGGTGTGCATACAAAGTTATGTATTGTTATGTATTGCTGTTGTTAGTTCCTTTGCATCTTTAGTTTTTTGGAGGAATGCTTTTAGTTGTTAAATATTTTGTCATTGAAAATAGGTCTGATTATGTGACTAATGTGCCCGTTCTGGAACAGGCAGAGGTCACCAGTGTTGAGGCCATGCTTCTGAGAACGAAGCTGTGCTGGGCAGGGCACGTCTCCAGGATGGAGGATCACCCCTCCCTAAGATCGTGCTCTACGGTGAACTCACCACCAGCTGCTGCAAGAGAGGAGCCCCAAAGAGGAGCTACAAGGACTGCCTGAAACAACACCTCAGCCTTGCCCATATTGACCACCATCAGTGGTCCACCCTGGCCTCCAGTTGGGAGACGTGGAGACACACAATCTATAACGCTGCTCTCTCCTTTGTAACAGCACACAGAATCAGTCTGGGAGAGAAAAGACACCGCAGAAAGACCCGTGCCTTGACAGTGCCACCTACTGAGACTTTCTGCTGTGCCTTTTGCAACCAGACTTGCCTCTCTCGCATTGGCCTTATCAGCCATCAGTGCGCTTGCAGCAAGTGTGGGTAAAACCCTCCCAAATTTTCTTTTGTGAAGTCCAGCCATGATGATGATGAAAATAGGATTATTTAGTGGACAGTTCAGTGAGAAATAAATTACAGTAGAACTGAGTGTGAAGTATGGTTTAGAGTGAGACTGCACAACCGGCTTTCCTGACCGTTATTTACGTTCCTTTTTCAGTGGCGCCTGGCCGAGGTTCAGGGTTTTAGCCGAGATGTGCCGTGTTCCGCGTCTCCAGCGTGTGGAGCTGTAGGACCGGAGTTGTCGCCAGCCCCGGGCACGGCGATCCCAGCGGGGACACGGCGGTCAGCGGGGCACAGCCTGAGCGCGGGGAAGGGCGCGGGGCGCGGTCAGCCTTTATGAGCAAAGGAATTTTTTAGAAATGCCACCCATAATCTTAACCAGATTAATTGCATCTGCAAGATTGGGGTTTGTTTTGTCTACTAAAAAGAATTTTTTTGTGCAAATGCATTTAGGTAAACCCTTTACTGTGAAGTTCCCTGTTCTGATCTTTGTAATCCAACAGTAGCCCTGAATGAGCTCCGAGAAGGCTGGAGGTGTGTATAACCCATCTCAGGTGGTTGCAGTTTTGAGGGGTCCCTCCAGAAGTGAAGATCTCTGGCAATGGGTGTTCCAGCAAGCCATTTTATTTTGCCCTAGCCTTAAGTAGCAGGTAGGAGAGTAGGAGATAGAAGTCTGACTCCTCTGTTTCTGGGAGTCAGCACCATGGAGAGGCGCAGCCATCGCCTCACTCCGGAGGGGTATTGTCACATAGCTGGGGGAGTCTGGTCTGGAATTCATCCAGAGCAGGTGAGAGGGAAGAAGGAAGTAGGAGTATGCATTAATTTATCATAAAGAGCCTTAACAATTGAAAGTTGAAGCATTATGAAGTGAGTCTGGTACGTTGCAAAGGGGATTTCCTACTGTATCCTGCATGTTTTTTATCTTCTTATGTGGTCAGTATAAAGAAGTTACTGTATTAATATTTAAGGATTGCATCTCTATGTGTTTTAAAAGCTTTTAAATTACAGATTTGACTTATGAGGTAGTTGTACATTATCATAAAAGGGTAGCTAGAGGGTTTAGAATTTAGACTACACTGTATCTAGAGGGGATGGGGAAAAAAATAGTTTCCTTGCTGGATGGTGTTTGCAGTAGCTGAAATCCACAAATGTGTGTAACCAGGTATCACTGAGCACAGGCTGGTCTTCTCACGTGGAATGGGTGTTCTCTTAGGTTATTTTGATGTTTCCTCAGTATATGCATATTTCCTTGATTACATTGCCTGCAGACACAGAAGCACGATCTNAGAGAGAGAGAGAGAGAAAATATACTTAGTTGTGCAGCATGTGATCATTTTTGTCCCTGTGCAATATGAGATGAGAGATTTGCAGCAGTCTCACTGGCTTCAGTGGGGATCCTTGCAGATGAAGGGGCTGATCTGTGAGCATCTCATCAAAGATTCTGGGTCCAGGCATCTTCATGATTAATGATCTCTTAACACTTATGAATGATTATCCTTTCCTGAGCTGTAAAATACATACACTGTTTTATTTCATTACCGTGAGGTGAAGATCCAGACACTGACAGGTTCTGGGAATTAGCAGGCAGTTTTGAAATTGTTCTGTGCACTAGAAATTAGATCTCATTTTAATTCAGCTTTTCCAAACTAGTAAATGAGGTTAATGCCATACATATTCAGCTGATATGGATGAAGAAATTGATATAAAGTAGATCAACATAGCTACAGGGCCACTTTAATTTATACGTAAAGAGGCAGTGATAAATGAAAGTAATGTAGTAGTGGTCACTAAACTCCTTAGCCATCAGGGATTCAATAGTATTAGCTGCTCATTAAAGATATGGTTGGGGTTACCTCAAATAGAAATTTGAAAAGAAATAGCCAACTAACCCTTAATTATCAAAATATAGGAAATACTAATTATGCCTTAATTAGCTTTTCTTTTAATGTACTGAAATTGTTACTTTTTGTGTAGCACAAATGGATAGTTATATCAACAATAAATAGGTTGTTTTAATAACTTTCTTTTACCTCTGGGAAAACCACACTCCAATTTTTAATATGCAATAATGCTTCTCTCTAGCCTGTAGGAGATGAAAATTATTAAGTAGCTTTATTTTTTGAAGATCTTACAGCAGCTTTGGGAAGAATTATTTCACCATGCATCAATTATTTTTAATTGAACTGAATATTTTTCAGATTCCATGAAATGCCTCTCATTTAAGTTTAACATTTTGAGTTTGTTAAGAAAACATCACAGTGAGAATTTGGTACAACTTTTTTTCAGTGGCATATTTTAGGAAGAATAAAGAATGATTGTTACTTGCACTGGAATTTTTCCTTCACTGGGCCAAATCTTACTTTTCCCCTGTTTCATGACTCTGTGCTGTTCTCATCCAATCTCCTTGCAGTTTATATAGGAACAGAAAGTAGGGATTGACTTCAGTGAGATCATCTGAGACTGATGGAAAGCTTCAACTGCTGCTGCACAATTCTTTTGTTTTTGAGGCAATGTAGCCTTCTGCCTGTGGGTGCATGTGCAGGAAAGGAATGGCCCAAGCAACAACTGCATTTGAGTTGTCAAACATAGCAGGTATTTGCTTTTCCAGCTAAATGATGAGGGGAAGTGCTGGACAGTGCTGGCCATAAAAAATCCAGATGAATTTAACAGTCCATGCTGAATTAAATAGAAAATAATTGTTACTAAGAAGTCAAAGTAAGTAGATATTATTGACCAAAGATGGCAGGATTTTTCCACATATGTAGAAATTGCACAAGCCTCTTTAGAAATCTTATTAGTGACTGCTTCTGAACTTTTCCTTCTAAGTATTTTAAATATTTAAAATAGAACAAGTGTTATGCTTACCTACAGAAATTTAGATGTTACAGGATACCAGCTGACATTTAAAAGAGTTTTCAAGTGTTTTACATACACCTGACATTCAGTATGGTCAAAATGCAGTATGTAAAATGAAATGGACAAATACAGTTGAATTATTTGACAATTTCCAGGTGGTTTTAGTCATATCCTTAAAGGGGAAAAAAAAAAAAACAACAACCCCTCCTTGTTTCCAAAACTTTAAACAGCAAAAATGAGATAAGAACATTTAATATTTCTTGAATGAAATATCAGTTTCCACCATGGAGACAGCCACAAAATTAGTCAAATCTGTAGCTCAGACTTTTAAATGTAGGATCTTTCTGAGGGATTGGAGATGTCAGTTTGGCAAGCAGCAGTTCAGAATTACCAGGTTATTTTGGCTGAAAGAATTGCAAATGAGTTTTTCTTTATTCTAGTCCTCAGGAAAATGTTGCTTCTTGTGTGTGTGAATTCCTTGGTTCCCTTCTCTCCAAGGCTCTGACCTCCTGACTGACTCACCAATTTCCAGCAAGCTTAGGAGCTACAAAAGATTCACTCAAGTAAATGTTACTCAGGCAGATCTCCTTTCATGTTTTTATCACAGCTCCTATCCTGCCATGAGCAGAAAGACTTTCAGCAACTATTCCTGAACTAATATTTGAACTTATTTAATTGCCTAAAGTTTGGCCACGCTAAGTTAATTGTGCCAGTGCTCATAAAATTGTATGGTTATTTTAAATTCTGGATTGTGGCTTGCACTGACAACCATGTTGTTTCATGTGAAGAAAAACTGAATTTCTTTTGAAGAAATGTAGTACTTTGGAAGATTTCCTAAGTACTGCATGGAGAACTTCTGGGTTTTCTGTTTTTAAATTTTAAAAATGGCAACAACATAGTGAGCTAGAATCTGTGATGTTATAATTCATGGGACTAGACAGCAATATTTACTAACAAAGCCTTAACAAACTCTAAACCACAATACACCATGTCTGCCCTTTAACTGCTTTTGGAAATTTCTTTATTGAATTTCTCCATTATTCAGAAATTCTGTACAGCCAAAAAACTATCAAGATATGAAGGCAAACACTAAGAACAGTGGAATCATAAATATTGGTTTCCTCATCAGGTTGAATTGTAAAGTATTTCTCTTTTTACATGTCTTTAATTCTGTCTTTTTTTTGTGTGTGGGAATCGATGGTTTTCTCCGTGGGTTACCGCGTGTTCCCTCCTGCAATTGCTTGGGGAATTTTTGTTATGCTTTCTCTTTTCCGAGATTTTGCATGATATACTCCTGTCTTCCTCCTTTACTTACAATGCTGCTTAAAATATTTAAATCCTGAAAATGTCATTTTCTTGCCTCTTTTTTTAAATTCTCTTTTTCCTTCTTAAACCTAGTGCTTTTACTGTTCTGCTTTTAGCCCTTTGCTCTTGACAACCAAAACCTGCATGAATCTTCATAGAGATATTCTGTAATCACGTGTTTGCAATTAAGGCACAGGTGTAAGTGCCATGCTATTTTATTTTAGAATTTTATAACACAAATCAGGCAATCCTAAAAATAAATAATTAGTATAGTTCAGTTCTTCACTTGGCTGTAGCTGAGCTTTATTTTGTGGCTGCTAATAAAGGCACATTATCATGTTCAGGGATTGCAATTATCATTGAAATGAGTATGTCCATTAACTGCAACATTAGGCTGAGGATATAATTACTGTCTAGAGCCAATATCTGTGTGAAGTTATGTCTGTGATGCTATTAAGCTATAAGCAATATTTGTAAACTAATATTTAAACATTTCAGAATTGATACCATCACTTGTGGACTTAAAAACTAATCCTACTTCCACTCCAAATTATTGGTGATTTAAGTGTTTGGGAAATATATTATTGAGTTATTTGGATGTGAGTATAACTTGTGATATGAGAGACGCTACTGTTTTTCTCATAGCAAATGCCCAGAGCTGGTGGCAGGAGAGAGAAGCTATGGTGACAGCAAAATGCTGATAAAACAGTGGTACAGTGTGTCACAAAATGCTGCAAACAGGATTCATTTTTCTCAGTTACATGTCAGACAATTTAGTACTGCAGTTTAACTACAGAAAAGCCTGTTGCATGCTAAGAAGAGAATAAGGAAAATACTTCCCTAATAATAAAGTTACTAGTATGCTTTAAAGGGGAATGATGTTGAGTCTGTTCATTGATTTGCTTTCTGAAAAATGCTAGTACTTCTGCTGACAGAAGAAGATGAAATTGCCTGTGAAATGAAGTGGATAGTCCTAGGCTAAGTGACCTGTGTAATTCCACACATGGAGATGTTTGGATCCATAATGAGGTGCCCTTTTTCCATGTTTTTGTTTTATATGCAAAGTAACAAAACAAAACTACTATATGTAGTAGTTGACTTTTAAGTGTTTGTGTTAATTAGTTTCTTATTGGATTTCCTCGGTATGTGAGTGATACCCACTCCTTTGGTTAATTTGGTTACCTGTGTCAGAAATTAATATTTCAGGAAAGCTGTTAGGGGGTAAATGTTAAGAAAATTCAGCATTTTTCATCTTACTTTGAATGCAAGTTGAATACAAGTGCTTAAAATCTGTCTGAGAGAGAGGAACTATTACATTGCTTAGTAATTTTTGAGGTGCAGCCCAATGCAGTTCCTTTTTCTGCTTTACAAAAGTAGTTTCGAATTTAGCTTTCACATGGTTTTGTAACTGGCCTACCTCTACCCTGTCTTTGATTGACTGGATTTAGTTATAATGACACTTCTTATGTTCACTGTCCACATCAGTAAATACTACTTTGAATTTATTATATGGTGTGTATTTATTATGTTGATTATGCTCTTTGTTTAAAAATTTACTTAACATTTCACCTCAAGCAGATTCTCTTCTCTGAGTAACCTCTAACTGCTGGACCTTTCCACTGTGCTGCATATCCCACATCAACTTAGTAAGAAGGAGTAAGTAGCAAATGGGGTATCTTGAGGGAAAACAAACAAACAAAACAAAACAAAGGCTAACTTGTGACTTACACATCTAAAATATATTGGTTCTGTTGATGTATGTTGGCCTCATATCCTCATTATTTAAGTAGCATAATGAATTAATTTCCCAGACCTTGCAGTAAGTAAATTAACCATCAGAGTTCAGAGCAGAGTGAGTAATTCTTTAATATTAGACTACAGCAATTTTTATGACTCAAGTTAAACTTAATTATGAAATTGCTTATTGCTTATTTGTGTAACTCAGAGAGAAAAAATATGCAAAATAACACATGGTAAGTACATCTGTCAAAAAAGAACAAACCAGTAAAATCCTAGGTGGTTAGACAATTCTTGGTGGCACTGGTTGAGTTACCCACCATTCTCTGCAGGTCCTGTGTCCATGGTGTGCACGGGGCAGCACTGCAGACGGGGGGCTGTGTGGTTGCAGCTGATGAGCTCTTTAACCTCTTCCTCAAAATTACTGAAGAACTGAATTTAGTTACAGGCAACTATTGTATTACTAAAACAGCCCTTTACATAATCTTCTGGATTTTTCTTTAGAATAGTCATTGTCACTGTCAGAGGTTTCTGTGGTTGGATTTTAGTAGAAGGGAGGGCTACCAGGGTGGCTTCTGTTGGAAGCTGCCAGAAGCTTCCCCTGTCCTGTGGAGCCAAGGACAGCCAGGGCCAGGAGGGACCTCATGCTGGTGGCCAAGGTTTAACCAATTGAGAATCACAGTCACAGCTCTGGGATAACATATTTAAGAATTTAGGAGTGTGGGGCACTTGAAAATTCCAGCCATGAGATAACAACACAGAGACCAAGGTCAGAGCAGGAGAAGGAGGGACCCCACGCTGGAGCAGGCTGGGGGGAAGGACCTCCCCCCCAACCCACCCACCCATGGAGATCCATCGGGGTGTGGAGACCCCCCTGCACCCCATGGGTGACCCACAGGACAAGAGCAATGGCAGAAACAACAACCAGTTGCAAACCCCCATTCCCTGCCCCCTGGAACTGCTGGAAAAAGGGAGGAGTGGGAGGAGAAAGCTGTTTGTAAGACTGATTTATTTCTTACATTTTAGTTCTATTAGTTTTAGTTTTAGTTCTTATCTTGTTAGTAATAAATTTAATTATTTAGCCACTCTGGTTTTTCTTTCCCTTTATCTCTCAGCTGTTTTTTGCCTTTTCTCCTTTTCCCTTTCCCTCTGGGAAAGGGGAGGGCCTGGAGGTTTGGTTGGACACCGGGTGAAAACTGCCACATCATCGTAGGTTTATGAAGGGGAATATGTGTTTGCATGGCAGTTCTTAAATAGGAATTGTTCCTGAGCACTAATGCCAGTTCATTGAAATCTTTTGTTTTCTGAGAAAATATTTAACTCAAGTAATGATTTTACAAGCTAGCTTTATGCACTGATGGTTTCTATTCTTACACATGAAATAGATGTGATAATGAAGTAGATAAAGTACAGAATTCCACCCTTTGTGACCTCCAGGTGAGTTGGGTTTGACCTTACAAAAAAAGTGAAGTTTGTGCCCTGCATTAAACATTGCATGGGAACTGTCCACCCCTTGGAGTATTTTGTTATAGATATATCTGAGTCAAATTTTTAACTTACGACTTATAGAGATGGCCTGAAATGCTGTCTGAGTGTGTCACATAAAGAAAACGTACACATCATTGTAAAATGCTTCATGATGAATTAAGCTGAAAGACCCCTCTGAGCCAGATGAGATGTTGTACCCTCATCCTTCCTTTTGTGCCTGGATGACAACCATTTTGACAAGAAAAGTCTTCACAGAAATCTCTGTAGAAACTGCATTTTGCTTAGTCAAGGAAAGAACTTCCACAAAGCACTGCTGTTCCTACTTGTGTGTCAAGTCATGGCTCATCCAAACATTTTGATAATGCCTGCACTCTGATTTTCTTTTTCCCTTTCTAGTGAATATTCCAACCGTTTTCACTTTTCATCCCATTTTACTGCACTATTAGGGAAAGCAGTAAAGTTTTCTCAAATAGATATTTTGTAGTCCTAAAGTTTAAGAAATGTCAATTTTAACTGGGAAAACATTTGAAAAAGAATTGATACAGATGCTACTTTCATTTAGATGATTGGCTTTGATGATGCAAATCTAAAGAGCATACAAGGCATGGTGTTAGAGGCTACCCAGATGTGTTTTTTCTCTCCAAGAAAGGGAAAATTAACCCATTGCCACTGTATTGTTTCCTTTTTCTTATGTTGCACAGGAAATTGGCATCTTTCTGGGAGATCTTGTGCAAACTAACCTACCTTGGGTCATCCTCCTCCTTAGGGAAGATTTGTCCTGTCATCTACAGTTCCAGGACCATTCATAAAGTTCCAGGTGACAGGTCAGAGCCTGTAAGTGTGCTTTCCATCCAAGTCAGGTAAACCATAAGAGAGAAGCAACTTCAATGTAAGAGTCTGCAGTCGTGTTGGTATAGATACTTTGAAGAAGTCTGATTCTTCAGAAGATTTTTCATGCTGTTGACATGAGTTTATTTTTTCAAGGCCAGACTGCTTAGGCTGGAAATATTTTCCCATCACTTGTCAACCATTTTGATTACATTTACAGTATGAACATGTTAAAGGCTAGAAATTCCCATGGTCTCCCTTAAATATACAGTCTCCTGCTCCTCATTCAAACAGAATATTGGATTCTGTAACTTTGATGAAGGAGGCTTATTAAGGTGTTCATAGCATGCTATGAAATAACTGATTTCACCTGAGATCAGGAGTGACCTCTTTTCTTGGCTGTGCTATCCATGATCTTGGCTCTACAGGGCACTGGAGACTTTCCCAAAGTGGAAACTATGACAGTTTGTCATTTTCTTGAAGAAAGCAAGCTCATCACTAGGCTTCAATGAACTAGAGCTTCCAGCTCTTGTAGTAGTTGCAGCACAGGCATCATTCTGCTTCGCATACAGTGTTGCAGATGTTCAGCCACAGAATGAAACAAGGCTTTTCTAACACTTCTTGAGAGATATTCCAAATCTGCAGTTCTTTTGCATGAGAATAAGGTGTTCTACTTCCTATTGCTGGTGTGAAAATGCTGTCTTCTATTATAGAGACATAAATCCCAGATGTGGGTTTTCTGACAGTCCCATACAGAGAACAGCTTGTATGTAGATCTACCCCATCATTTTAGACTTCCATATTTTCTTGAAAGCTGGTATAAAAAAATTCTAACTGTACTTAAACAACCATACACATCCTGTGAGTTATAAAAGAACACTGATTTCACCAACTCACTTGAGAATTAGTTGTTCCTAGATCAGGGAAGGGATTTTAGCATTTTTACTAGTCACAGAGGAAGTAATTCACTAGCACTTCTGATTCTTTCTACCAGTCTCATAAATAGAGGTACCTCCTAAATTTCCTTGCAGATGCCTGTGGTAGTATATTAGTGTATTACTATATGTAGCTTTTTGAATCAGTTTATTTATTTACCGTCCTTCGAATCCTTGTAAATTAAGATCACTGGAAATGCTAATGCAGTGAAGTGAGTGGCCAGTTGCTTCTGTGGATTCTCGCCTAACACTAGTGATTTCCTCCTTCTCATTCTGCCCAGGAGTTTCTGAACATGGTGAAGTAATTTGCTCTGTGTCAATCACTTTGAAATTTATTGAGAGGTGATAAATGCCACCTTCTTCCTCAGCATCATCATCTTTAGAGAAGTTGTTTGCTGAAAGTATGGCTGTTGTCTTTAATGTGCTAAACTCTTGTTCTAACTGCACAGGCTTTTCAACTGCCTGCAGTTGACTCAGTCACTGCATAAGTGATTTCTAAGTGTCATGACACTGTGGTTAAATTTAGTGTAGCACCAGGATTGCTTTGTAAAGCTGCCAGTATCCCTGGAAGCAAAGGAGGAAAGGTGTTCTGAACTACTGGGATTTCAAGGAAGTTCATACTTGGCGAAGTAAATCTAGTGATTCATATTTGTTAGTACGTGTAGTAATCCGTTTTAAAATAGTTTTAACTATACATGTTGTGAAGTCCACCATTTTCTTTGTAAATAAATAAACCACATCTATTAGAAAAGTATGGGATGGCAGAAGGTCAGCAGAGGGAGCACAAGGAAACAAATAGGCTTGTGCTCAGTGTGATGTACTGGAGGTGGGAATGGTTCTGGTGAACACGCAGTTAATAATCAAATATGTGTTTCTTTTGTATTCTATAAAGATTTAATCAGAGCAACATTTTCATACTACCAGTGTGAATACTTAAATGGTAAATGATGTGGAGTTATTTCTAGAGGTGCATAAAACTGTCAAGTAGGACTAAGCTGCGATATCTGGGGTGTTTCTGTTGCCAACCTTGGATTACTCTTAGCAATTTAACTTTGTTCTGCTTTGCTTTTTGTGCTCCTCCTGTGCCTATAAGCAAGTACTTGTGCAAATGCATCCCTTCTCTTCATCCCTGGAGGGCCATGGGGAGGGGATTGCAAGTAGCGGGAGGCTGCTTGCTCTGCAGTGCTTCCACCCACAAGCTTCCTTCTTGCCTTGGCACTGCTTTGGCCCAATGTTTTAGAGAAACACATGGTTCATTTTTAAACATGTTTAACCTTAATAGTTATGACAGATTTTTAAAAATCTGTGCATTTGAAACAGCATTAATAATTCATGTGTGTTTCATTAAGAAAAAGAACAAACTGTCTATAGGGTCATTAAATTCTTACTTGGCTAAGATCATCAAAGTTTAGATGACCTAAAATGGTAGATTGTTGGGGTCGTAATATGCCACTTGAAAAACAAAATACCCCATGATTTAGTTTTGATTCTGACAATACTCAAAAGGATTTGTTATGTCTTACAGACCTTTCTGCAAACTACTAATGGGATGAACACAATATATCACTTTTATAATAGTGAGCTATTAAATGCAAACATAAAGCAGTCTGAAGCCCATAAGTGCTGCCAACAGCTCCTGCTTTAATGAATTCCCTTTTAGATGTCCATTAAATGCTCATGGCAAATGTACTCATAATGGAAATGGCAAATCTAAATGGGTAGATATGAATAATCCATGGAGTTTAAATTCTGTTTATGATCATCTTCACATTTAGTTTTCAAGACAACACAGTTTAGTTTTCATTACAGTTTGGAATAAAGAGGACAGGGAGTAATTGATTGCTTCAAGCAGATTAAAATCAATGGGTTGCTTTTCAAAGAACCTGTTCAATGCAGTAATTTCAACTTTAAACATTGATTTAGGAAACTCAACACAAAATGTTTTGTGCTGTGTGAACTTTTATGTGGAAAGACTAATACTAATTTTATTTCTATATATCTGTATATAGAAATATATAGAGGTTGTTATCAGTATGTGCATGAGTAAACAGTGATCTATAATAAGTTATTTTTGTATTACTGCACTCATATAATGAATCAATGAGATTCCCGTCATCATTGGAATACTGTTTGTAAACCATTAGCACACAGAAATTACAGCCCATCATACATCATTACTGTGATTGAGGCTTTATTACCATATTCTCAAATTGCTTGCTTGCTATAAAACTAAATAGACACCAGACAACTATAGGTAGACGATAGATTGTGCATTATTGTACTGGAGTAATGAAGGATTATTGTAGCATAATGGGGCACAACTTATGAGGAAAATAAACTTGGCAGCAAAGGAAAGCTTGAGTGTTTTTAATGTTTGTTGTTACTGCTTTAAAGGTCAAATATATTTGTTATGATCGAGTTACTGTTTCCTTATTCCATGAATCATAGGCTTTTTGTGTTTCAAATAGGCCTCGCTTTATATTTAATCATTTAAGAGGCAGGAACTGCATGGCACCTTTCAACTCCAGAGGCAGATTGACAGCTTGGAGAGTAGTGGTGTGGTTGTGAAGGTGGTGGGGTGGGCGAGAGGGTGTCATAGTCCTGCACTGACATGGTATTGTTCTGGAAAGAGATAGAGAGGGAAAACTGCATCCACAGACAGCAGCTGTTCAATGTGATTAAGTTCTCCACAGAGATAGAAGCAAAGTATTCATCAGGAATTTTGGAAGCTATAGTGAAAGGATTCATGACATCTGCAGTATAAAAGATGAGAAGACATACTGACTTTGGATCTTGGGAATTTAACAATCTCTTGTGACAGAACTGGGGCTTTACTGTACAACATCAGGACTTGCAGGGCATATTCAAGTTGTTATTTTCTCCAGCAGAAAAAAAAACCTGTGTTTTAGAAAATTAAATTGCTTCAATTTTCTAAACTTTCAAGTGAGTTTAGGCCTCATAGGTCATCCAGTGTTAGTCCCAAAGACTCAATGGAGGGACAACTGCAGCTCCAAAAGCAGTTTTGTATAATTCTTTGGAAGTACCTCAAGCCCACTCACCTTCTTCCTATCTGCTTCCTCTGTCCCCACATCCCTGCTCACACCTGTCTCTCCCCACTTGCTCATGCTGATGTTCTCCTGCATCTTTCAAAAGGAATTCCTGTGATACATGTCTTTGATGAAGCTGAAGTGATGTGAGATCACTCATTCAGAATCCTTGAGGGATTTGGGTTTGTTTAGTTTGGTTTGGTGGGGATTTTTTTTGTGTAGAACTTAAGATCTTCCCGAACAGGATTTATTCTGAGTGTGCCAGGGATCCGTGTTTGGCTGAGGAGTAATGGAAACATTCTAAGTTTCTGAAGGGGTTCCAGGTTATTACTATGATTAGTGACTTGTGTTTCAGTAGGACCTACAAGCCTTGATGGTGTTCAAGTACCAAACAATTAGAGTGCACATTTGGGATGGTCTGTATTAACACTCTTGCCTTTACCGAGGGATGTCATAAGCCACAATGAGAACATAATGACTGTTTCTTAGAGCTTGTAGATGAGTGTACAGCAAAAGACTGGATCCTCACAACAAACAGAAGAGAAAATAAGACTGTTACTGTATCCCCCTGTACAGTCTGGAAGTGGGATTCAATCTCTGGGAGTACTATTTCAAAACTTGAATGATTGGCTGCTGAGTGCTGACAAATCTAGTTTACCCTACTATAGCTTGGCTGCAACCTCGGGGACTCAGGTGTGTGCTCCCAACTCCTATTTTTATTCTCAAATAGCAGTAGGTGTGCTGATTCTAGTAACTTATTAAAAATAGACATCTAACATATTTCTTGCAAAGGTAGAATTTTCAAATTAAAAAAATTTTCAAATAAAACTGGGCAGTTCTAATTCTATTATCCAAAGTATAAGTGTACTCAAAAATAAATACATGTAGTTGTTTCCAGTTTTCTTGGGTTGGATGTTGTATTTGAAAAATAGTCTGTCAGAATGCTTAGTTACAAGAAAGTGATGACCTTTTTTTGTAGTGTTTTGTTTATATGGAAGCTACAGGAGAGAATGAGTAAGAGTACTTATATGTTGATGCAATTGTACTTAACAATTTTAAAGTGTACTCCAGTTAGTTTTGCCAACACCATGTTTGAGCAGAGAACCAGAGTCAGATTAGTAGGCATATAAGATACTAGAGTCAAATATCTATTTTCCCAGAGCTCTCTTAGCACGCACAGCTGCCTGATTCCTTATTTTTGTCAAACCTAGTTCTGATTTTAGCACCGTCAATCCAACAGTTGTTCTAACAGTAAAGCCCAGGTACATTGAGAGATAACTGAGATCATAAGGCTTTATTGTAGGTAAGTGAAACATTGAAAATAGCTCTGTACTTTCTGGTGAGCTCAAATGATTGTTAATCTGTTTACACAATGACTGGGATCTTGCCCAGAAAGATTTTGATGTTTTCTAGAAGAATCCTTCCCCATCACTGTTACAATGAAGGAATTGTATTCAGCACTATCCAAGCTGTAACATGGGTGTGATTCTCCACTCTTGACATCTCTGTCCACGTGTGTGCTCGTTTATAGCATTTCAGCATAGACATCCAGGTCTTGAGCTTGTGTTCCCTTGGTTGCTCTCTCAGGTTACTGCAAAAAAGTTCACTCTCCCTGTTCTAACAGGCAGTGTTAAAACTTCTCCCAGGCTATCAAAATGAAGTCTTGTCCGGGTTTTCTTCCAGAAATAAATATTTCCATGCAGAAAAGTTTAGTCATTCTTATCAGCAGGTACCAAGAGCTTTTTATAATATAACAATAAATCTGTGTGTTACCACCTGAGCTTTTTTCACTGTATGAACATCCATCTGAGTTATTATTCAAAAACGAAGAATTACTTACCAGTCAGAGGAACATTTGAGGTGCACAGTCACAATACACATGTACTTCTTGTTTGTCATCCCTTTCTAAACTCACTCATCTCTAGCACTCAGGGAAATGGTGCTGAACCTACTTTGCACTAAACAGCCTTGTCACCCAGGCAGCAGTCAGGGTTTGACTCTAATGGTGTGGGTCTGATGTGTTGCCTTCAGTAACAGCTGTAGGACACTCAGAGAGGCACAGCGTGGGCCTTGTGCTGGGCACAGCTCTGGGCCTGGCAGTGGTCTCCTTTGACTAAAAAGCTAATTTTGTACTCGAAAGGCACCTGTGGTGAAACAGGATCTGCTGCGTGGGGAATTGGTGTAGATGTCACAGCTCCAAGACTCACACATAATGAAGGTTGACAGGAGAAGGTTGACTCTGCAGCTGAAAAAGTAAATCTGCTGTTCTCGGTCCTGCATTGCCATTGCTGTTTGTGTGTCTGAGCAGGGGGTGCTGTCTCTTTGTGGCACGATTGGCCTTTGCTCCTGGCTGCAGAATTGCCAGTGGGAGCTGCTGGAGATGCGACCTGTCTTGTGAAATGTGGATTTATCGTTCTTCTCTGCTATTTATTTCTATTGTACTGCTATTCTCAGGTACATGTACTGCTCTCAAAAAGGAATTTTTTAAAATATATTCACTCATTTCAGAACTTTGTTTGTAATTTCAATTACAGGTTTTCAGTTAAAGTAATAGATACAAATTTGGGAGTTATATTGGAAGAACTTAGTAAGTTCTTCCTGTTGGATGCATCGCAGCTGAGCACCTGTTGCTACAAAAAATTCTTGAGATACCCACGCTCTATGAAAGTGTGGCACTGATGCATCAGGACTTCTGTGTTTATATGGCAGTAAAAGCATTTAAGTACATGAAGTGTCTGGTTGAGTTCTGTAAAAAACATATTTGATGTAAATCAGTGTGGTGCTTCCTACTTGACAGTTCTGGTTTTAATAAGAGTGATATTCCATATTTCTGCATGAAAACTTCTGGAGTTCTTAATGGGAACCAGTGAAGCCATCAGGAGAGAGTATATGATTCCTGAGAGATGGCAAGCAACTTGACATGCAATGACTTTTACCAGGGGTTTTGCAAATACACGCTTTTTAATAAAGTACATTTGACCTTTCTCATGCTTCCATTTGGCATGAATTCACAATGTCATTTCAGTTCTTATAGTAGAGGCAATTCCTGTAAACCACAACACACTAGTCCAAATAGGAGGTAAGGAATAGTGGAGGAAATGATGAGTTTGTTGTATTTTGTAGATGTTTGACCATAAACATGCATTAATATATCTGTAATGAAGTTATAAACAATAAGAACATTCCAGGTTGAGCAGTGGTGACAACATACTGCTAATAAGCAATCAATATACGAAGCCATGCTTGCTTCTTTTGAGTAGAATATGTTACACCTGGGAAACGTGACGAGCTTTTGTCAGAGGTTTCCGTGGGTGCCTCTGGTGGGGTCACAGTACAGTGGTGTGGCCTGCTGAGCCCGAAGTGCTCTGCTTTCACTGCATGGATCCTCACCCCTCTGCTGCTCAACTGCTGCAGTAAACCTTCCTGCAGACCCCCTACTTAGTAAAGCAACTTCCTTGCCTCCAGGAAAAAGACTTTGAAGTAATAATGATGTTCTAATATATTGACAGAAGTTTGTGTAATCCCATTGTCTCGGTAATGGGCATTAGTTTCGGTGGGGCACTCCCACTGCTCTCCGGTGCTTTCATCAGAATTTGGTAAACGAGTCAGTGTCTTATTTCTCCAAAGAGACCTGTCTTATCAGAGGTTTGAATATTCTAGAAGTAATCATTGTTAGGAAATACTCTTTTCTTGAGTTTAAGACAGCAGTAATTATAAACATCTCACCAACTGGGTTTTTAATAGAGGTGATTCGTAACAGTGAATATGTTCATCTGCTTGGTTTGAAGAATCTATTTCTGTTAATTCTCAGGCAGTTTCTTCATGTAGTTGCAGCAGCAGCAGTCTCTTTATATACTACTTTTATGCTGTGTTGATTTGATTTGTCTTCTAGAATGCAGTATATATGTTAAATCTCTTCGTACATATTTGGAAATATTCATATATATGTGTTTTCAATTAGTAGAAATCTAATAATTTGCTCATGTCTCAGAAATTTGAGGTATTTTTGATTTTTTAATAACTTAAATTATTCTGGTTTAAAATATTTTAAAAAAAAATTTCATTTGGAAGTATCACTCAGATTTTGACTATTAGATTTAACACGTGATTGCATTTGGTTTGCTCATCAAAAGTGGATAACATTTAATATTTATTCATAACAAAAATATTAGAGAAGCTGTCAATAAATTTTCCATCATAATTGAATCATAAGATATCTAAATTGTTGATAATATGATCTGCTTGTTAAACAAAAGTGTCTGGAGAAAATGATGGATTAATTGACTGATGGCTAAGGTTTCTCTCAAATATAATGGTTTACCCAGTTTGATTTGATTTGTGTAAAATAACTTTCTCTAATAAACAATTTGCTCAGAGGCAATAGAAGAAATGAATGGTTATCAAACCAAACTTAATTAGTCTCTCCTAGATTGATATTACTTGGGGAGTCTTCGTTTTAATTGTGGAGAGCTGCATACAAAGAGTTTGGTTCATTATATTTTTCCTCTATAAACACTATTGTGTAACTACCTATGGAATATAACATGTAAATTCATTTTAATAAATGCTTGTAAAGTGAATTAGCTAATTATGCCAAGCTAAAAATGATTCCTTTAATTATTTTAGATATTTAACTAGTACTTCAATTTTATTATTGTTAGTCTGTAAACATAATTTGTATTAGCTCTGCCAGACTAATTAGAATATATAACTTAAACAGTTTCAACAGTTTTGTAATGCTCATAATGCACTTTTCTCTCAAAAACACATTTCTGTTTGAAAAAAAATGTTGAAACGGTGAAGAAATTGTTGACATAGATTTTTGAAATTTGTGGAAGGATAACTTTTTCTGAAAAATACAGTTTCAGAAAAGTTGATATGCTTTGAGACTCTAGAGTATTTGTTAAGAGAAGGGAAAATCCCTTTCTCTTCCTCAGAGATGGTGTCAAACTAAGCATATGTCATTAAGTAACAATTTTGTGGAATTCCAGGTAGTTATATTATCCATGGATAATATAAATCACAAATATGGTCACATTCCACTGCTTCCAGAGGTTAAGCACATGCTGAATTACATTAGGAGGTGAAAATCTGCACACTCAAAGTACGAAGAGTTGGTCTTAAAGGTTTCCAGTTCACTTAATGTAAAAGAAATAAAAATTTCAAAACATCTGTAGAAGGTTTACAAGATTTTAATATAAATGAGAGGTCTGTTGCTGGAAGCTGAGTAAGTGTGGAAAGCAAGACATTCGTGAAGAGTAATTTAGGTTTTCTTAATTATATTCCTTTGTGATTAATTTTGGATTTGTAAACCCAGAAATTAATCTGGTTTACTGTTTCTTTGCACACATGAAATTTTCATTTTGACAATCTGTCATCTTGATTTTCCTTAGTGTAGGAAACTACAGATAGCTGGAAATGAGTGGAGGAGATGAGGAACATCCGTTAGTTCTGTCATTGAATGTAGGTGTCTGCTCTGACTTGGAGAAGTAGAGATTTATGTGCAGAAACTGCTGCTGTGAAGCAGAGTGTCCTGGCACATCTGTGTGAGTGACAGAAACCTGCTGCAAATGGCACCTTGGGCATATCTTTGGAGCAGAAACAGGAGCAAACGCAGCCTTCGGTGTTCTCAATTTATGTGCTCTCAGAAAGTCTCTGAGATAATGGGCACTTGGCTTTTCCTTATGTCCTGGCCATCAAAAGAATAGATCTGTAGCAGGGGGGTGTGTGTGTATATATATATGTATTCCTCACTGGTATGACTCACTGTGAGTCTCAAAGAGGATTTTGGGAGCAAGATACTAAGAATGTATAGTAGTCTTTGGAGTATTGTAGGTTGATGAAAATAAACAGTAAAGACTAGCAAGTCCCTGGACACTATTTATGTATCAAACTTTATCAGTTTAATCTCATTAAAGTCAGTGAGAGTCTCACAAGTATCCTGAGGTTGAACTATCATTTTCACTTCAGGATTTTGGGAGATCTTGTTTTATGGCACAGCTCCTTGTTTATGGTGGCAAGAGAAATTCTCACACCCCACGAACTACAGGAATTCTGTGATAATATTGGAGGTCCAGAACTAAACCTTGCTCTTCTGCTCAGATTTGACAGAATCTTTTTCTCTTGCTTTGGAAAAAAATGACCATTACTTTTTTTTTTTTTTAAAGATTCTTTTGGTTTGATTTCTTTATCATATCAACACCAAATATGTGCTAATTAAGCTGCACTAAATTTTGTTCCTTGTGCCTGTGGGTGTCCTTCCTGCTGTGGCTCAGCAGTGCAGTAGTGAGGCCATGTGGCCACCAAATCAAATCCAGATGTCAAATTCTTGAATACATGAACACTATCCTGCTGAAAATACTGTGTTGTGTTGACCTGGTGTGCTGTGCCATGAAATCCCGTGATAGAGAACGCAACCAGGGGCTTGAGTCTTTCCACAAAAATGGGAAGTCTTCACTGCCTACACTAACATGAGACTTGCCAAGGACTCTGATAGCCAGGAGAGCAAAGCAATTAGGGTGTCTTACAGGGCAGCAGTTTATTTACATAATGAGCATGTAGGGTAAAAATTAAGGCTGAAGTTTATACTCTTTGATCCATCCTTAGTAGATCTACTTTTGCTCTGAAATTTTTGTAATAGGAATTTCATCCACAGTCTTGCAAGCTGTTCTGTACCTGCCCTTTTGCCCAGCACAATAACTGCGACACTTCCCCAGTGAGTGGAGGCTCTTCTTGGGTTTAGGGGAACTCTTGGGTGGAGTGGGGCTGCCGCCCTGCCCTGTGGAGGGGGCCCTGGGTGCCAGACCCCGGGGACCAAGTGGCCCCTGCTGCTCTTGTCCTGCTGCTCTGCTCTTGCAAACAAAGCTGGGGAGCAGAGAGCGCTCTGTCCACACGGGGGTTGTCTGGAGCGCAGGAGTGTCTGCTTCACACTCAGTGGTTTCAGATCAATGATCCTGGAGTAGGGATCATAACCAATTGTGGAAGGCAAGGACATCACGGGAAGTAGCAAGAGTGTAGCAAGACTGTGTGGCAGTTTCAACTAAGGTGACTAATTTTAATCATTCCTAGCAATATTTTCTTTGTTTGGTTAGCTGTAACATTTTCCTTTACAAGTCATTATTTCATTAGGCAATTTTACTGAATTTGAGTATTGAGGAAATATTAAACAGTATATGCATGAATATAGGAAGCGATCTTGAAATATCTAAAACACTTAAGATAAAGCATGAAAATTATTTGTGTTAAAATTTTATTAGCCTTTTATGATGTTTAATCTTAAAGCCAGGGTAAACACAATTTTGAGATCGTGTTTTCAAGTTCTAATACTGCAGAGATATGTGTAATATGCTTAACTCAGGTTATGTGCTGTTCATTACCATAGACATTATTCTGATTTAGCATGTTTCACTTCACTGGCCAACACAGGCTAAATATTTGTAATCTCTATTGTTAGCCAACCATACTGTGTATAGTTAGATAGTCATGTATAAAATTTCATTTTCTCTTGGTGTTGCAGTTAACATACAACCACAATGTACAGCATAAGTCATTATGATTGTTTTTTAGGTTGTTTAATATTTTTATTTTGGTAACTTCAGCTGGAGTTTCCACACACACTTAAGTAGAGTTGTGTCGCCCATTGTGCTTTCCAAGGAGTATTTTATGGGAACACTAAATTCCTCATTAAATTTATCTCAGCACCAATGCAGAAGTTAATGGTTCTCTGCATTCTGTGTTTCCTCTGTGTGCTGGTTTAGACTTAAACCGGCAGGAGAAATGAATCAAACTCAGAATGAGATTGGAAGTCAGAATAATAATTTAATAAAAAAGATCACAAAATACACTGATAAAGAGGGAAAATCTGTTTGACCCACAAAAACAGCTGTGCAGCCCAGCCCAGTGGGGCACGAGCAGGATGGAGCTCACCAACCCCTGTGCTGAGCACCATGTGGGCCCCCTGAGTTCAAAGGAAGAAGAAAGGAAGAAACCTGCTGGTGACAATGATGGCTGCAGTCCGGTGGCAGTCTCAGTCCAGTCGAGGCTCTGCTCCTCCTCTGGATCTGATGAGAGAGCCCAGTCCCAAAACCCCAAGCTTATCTCTGCTTGGGATCTTATGGGAACGCCCAGTCCCTCCCCCAGGTAGGGGAGTTTCACAATGGGTGATTTACTCTGTGAGGTGAACAATGGCATATTTTTGGCATCCCTGATGGCCCCTGAGCAGACATGACCCCTCAGGTGGGTGTGGAGGCAGGAAAACTTCCTTATCCCACGGAAGTTCCTAAACACCCAGCTTGTACCCTGAGGGGTGGGGTGTGCCCTGGGCAGCTGCTGCCAATGGGCCATGGGGAGCAGTTCATGGGGAAAAATGACACTGAGGGTTTAGAATCCACACCCACTCAGTGACAAACTGGTCCTGGCTACTATAACCAGGACACTGTTACAGCATAACCATGGCTAATAGTTTTTTCCTGGGTTTCCTCTCTGCTGGATAAAGCATGTTTGCTGGAGCAAACAACTTGAGTCAATGCTATCTTTTGCAGTTGAGTTCCTCCATGGACCCTTCTCAAGACTCCCATCAGAGTCTTTTGGGAGCAATGTGGAACTCAAAAGAAAAAAAAAATTGATGTATAGAAATTCCTAATTCCCTCTGTAGTAATTTTGATTAGAAAGCTAACCAATTGGTCATTAATTAGAAGAGTAACAATTCTGGTTTTATTACACTTTCTAGGGGTTTTTTTATGATCTGTGGTGAAAACTGATTGCATTTTATTAATATTCCTAGCTTGACATTAAAGCCTATCAGAGAATCATCATCCTAGCTCTGCACTATGGTGTCCTCCCACACCTCTGAGCACCTCTCAGTGAAGTAACACACAGCACAGCTCTGACAGAAGCTGGGCTTAATTTGGCTGTTCTTGCTGAGAAGGGAGCAGTGAAGAGTTAAACAAATCCACATTGCTTATGGAAATCCATATGCAATACTCTTATTTTCTTAATCGACTTCTAGGCAGGTGCACAAAAAACGTACCTAGTTCCATAGATAAAAGTGTGCATAAATAAATGGAGCTGTTTCCACTACAGACTGGGTGGAAAGAACAAACTGTGTGAGTGCTTGGCAGAGCAACTCCCTGTCATGGTTTCGCTCCAACCAGAACTCAGCCCCAGGCAGCCACTCCCCTAATGGGACTGGGCAGAGAAGTAGAAGGGTAAAAGTGAGAAAACTTGTAAGTTAAGAACTGTTTAATAGTGGAAATAACACAAAGCAATAATAGTAATTTGTAATTAAAAGTAAAATAACACAGAGAAATAAAACCCAAGAAAGAAAAGTAGTGTAAATGGAAACAACTGCTCACCTCCAGCCACTCTATGGGTATAGGGTGTGCCAGTTCCCAAGCAGCTGCCTCCTGCCAACATCCCTTCCCTCCTCGGTTTATTGCTGAGCATGACATCCTGTGGTCTGGAGTATCCCTTTGGTCAGCTGTCCTGACTGTATCCCCTCCCAGCTCACTGGGGGGGGTGGGATGAGGAGCAGAGAAGGCCCTGACTGTGTGTGAACACTGCTCAGTGATAAGGAAAACTTCCCCAGTTAACAACACTGCTTTCAGCACAAATCCATATAGCCCATACTGGCTACTGTGAAGGAAATTAACTCTACCCCAGCCATGCCCAGCACACTTAAGGTGGCAAGACTGAAAGTCTCTTACATACGGCATTGCAAAACCACAAATGGCTTCAGTTTTGTCATTTAGAACTAAGGGAGTGTAAAGAGACGCTTTCTTCATCCTAACATCTATGAATCACGCATTTATGTTGTTTATGTTTTCTAGGTTGATTGGCAAGCTGGACCAAAACTTTAATGTTAACCTACTGAAATAAATTCTGTTAGTTACACTTAACCAGTGGTTACTCTTGGTACCTTATTTAAGATTTACCTTCACGGTTTATTATAGTCACTTGTAGGCTTCCAATTACCCTGCAAGTTTGGCTCCGTACTTGATGATTTTGTGTGTTTCAAGATAGGAGTAACTGTTTAAAAGGTTGAAGAAAATAATTAGTTTTAGGATTGGACTTAATAAGTTTATGAATGAAGTAATATGGTCTGTCTGCCTGAAATAGAAGCAGTCTGGATAAAAAGCCATGAGAAGCCTCCTTCAGGGCTGTGTTCTGCATTATACTATTCATGTATGTGTATATTCAATGGTTTCTAGTTTAAAATATCCCATAGATAATTAGCAATAAGTTTGATTTAGGATGCCATTGGGTTACCTGTATACTGGCTTTGTATTCAGCAGCAGCTGTAAAAATAATTCTTGCTTCCTGGATGAAGTTTAGAATTAAATAAAAACAATCCTTGTAATACTTTAGTCATATAGTAAATGGCATTTGGGGCTAAATAGAGGAGACGACTGCAAGCTTTAATGGAAAAAGGATTTTTAAAAGGATTGTGTCAAACATAGTACAATAACTCTAAGATAAGAAAGGGGGTTAAAGATGCAAAAGTGAAAGAATGTGCTCTTACCTGTTGCCAAGCGTTTTTTCATGTATGCATTATAGCCCTTTTTTTGTAATGGTCAGTATTGCCCTTATTGTGTTCTGTTTACATGTCTGACTTCTTGTTTGGATTTTACTTGGTGATTTGGTATTAATTTTTAATGTGAAAGCACTTAGCATTAGGAGTTTGACATTTTGTCTGACCTTAATCACCAAGAGGATCATGAGAGGTTTATTCAGTGGGAAGAGAATTGTTACAGCTCCGACAGAAATGATGGGAAATAAGTAAACAGCCTTTTAAATCTTCACCAGAAATCAATAGAGTTTAAAGATGATGGACGTTGGTGTTTTTTGCTGCTTAAGGACTTCAACCTTTTACGGGAAAATATCTTCTCTGAGTGTCAGCACTTTTTTTCCCAGCACCATGAATCACCACTGCAAATAGAACACTCTGCATAGAGCACTTCATCATTGTTACACAGATGATGTTATAGATCTGTCTCTCTGTGATACTGCAGATGGTTTGTATTTTACACAGAGGTGTACTGCTACTTCATAGCATTGCTAATTAATGGATGGTCAGCAAAATATGTGTATTTGATAATATTCAAACTGATGAACTCCTACCTTTATTCTGTCATAGTAAAGGCTGCTGTTAAGAACTTCGTAAGTTTTAATTCTTTTCTTCATGTCAATAAAAATACCTCCATTTAAGTGAGAGTTCTCAACTTTTAATAACTGGGAGTAAGAGCTCCTCTGAAGTCTTTGCATCAGCAAGCCTTTAGAGACAGGCAGGGTTTGAGCAGTTGCACAGCAAATTGTGTACTTTGGTTTTTCATGAATGATTTATTAGATGTTAGGCTGGTATAGTAGTTAGCAATATATCCAGAAACAGCAGTATTCAGACCCAAGTATTTGTACATTTGCATCATCATCAATCATGTGTTGTGCTATTTGGGCTTTTATTATACAGTATTGAATTCCATTTTAAAACAGCTAAGTATACAGTAAATTATATTCAAATATAGTAAAGTTGCTGTTAAATAGTAATTGAGAACTTGACTTTCAAGCTTTCAGTTAATTTGTTTGCATCCTTATGCCGCCATTTACTCTGAATAAAGTGAAGGGGATTTAATTTTGATTTGTAGACAATCTTTTGTATTGAAAATAACTGTAGTGACTATAGTTTTATGCTAATATCTAAGCATGCCACATATACTCTTAGACAAAATTGTCCCTTAAGACCTCCTGATATGAAGTGATCTTTGATTTAAGGCTGCAGTACTTTGGCTACAACTGTGTTCAATGATTATTAAACTGGAGTTATTGCATAGGAGCTGATGGAATATTTTCTGTAGTTTATCTCCATTGATTAGCCTATTGAGCACCAAGTGGCAGAGACCATTCCGAGCTGCTCCTCGTGCTCCTGGAGCAGCAGCCGCGCCCTGCACTGTGCTGGGCTTTGTGCTCTCCTGGCCCTGCAGTGCTGGGGCTGGGACAGAGCTGGAGCAGAGGAAAGGACTGGGGAACCTGCCCCTGGGCAGCTCGGTGCTGAAGCTGAGCCCTCCCGAAATCCCTGGCATTATTTGCCTACATGAAGTGTGTGTGTGCATTGAGTGTCCCTGTTGTCTCCTTAGCCAACTGATGCATTACAGAGTGCCCAAATGTGAGAACAGTGCGTGGAAAACAAGGAAAGTCTTCCAAGCAGGACAGCTCTGGAGACGTTTTCCTACATCTCCTCTGCTCTGTGGATTTTTATGGTAGTATTCGGTCTTGCCTTCACTTAACTTGAAAGTAAACTAGCAGAAATGGCAGTGATATTTCAGGACTGGGACCTTATTTTTAGCTGACTTTGATGTCCTTAGGTACAAATACTCCTTTTTAATAAGCAGTAATACACAGCAAAGAAACACAGAAAAGGGAAATATGCACGTGATAGGCCCTCTTTTTAGCTCACATTGAGTAGTTGGGCTGATCAGGTCCAAGATTTGCCAATGTTAAGTATATAGTTTTGCCTACTTTATAGTAGATTTTGACGTATTCGGGGAATTCAGCTCTGTGATAACAGGCTGAAGTTTTGCCTTTAACTATTTTTCATTATTTTAAGAGGAAAGACAAAGATACTTGATGCTGGGCCAGAGACATTTCTTTCAGGGCCAGAAGTTTGGACTTCTTTGGAGGTTTTCCCTGGATAGCAATCATTTCTCTTCATGTTTGTTCACCTTTCAGCATCATTATCCTTTTTAGCATTTTAATATCTGCCACATATTAGTATTGAATAAGGATTTTTTTTTTTACTAATCCTTTTTTTGGTGATTTCATATAGCTTTGCTAAAGATGAATAAGCCTTCTGTGGATTGATTAACCAGTTAATGCCCCAGTAGCAAGTTGTAAATTTAATTTTTATAAATTTATTTCTTGTTTTCATTTTTAAACCCATGTATGAAGCTCGTGTTACCTTAAAAAAAGTGCCACCTCCTTTGGCCTGTCCCGCTGCAGACATGGGGTACCAGCTGTGTGAGCCCCCCCAGGTAAGCCTGTGGTTACAGCTGCTTGAGAGAGATCTCTCCGAAGCAGAACAGATGTACAGCAGGGCTGTTGACATCAAATGGAGCCCTTGCCTGGCTCCGGGGTGAGCCCTGGAAATGAGGGCTGGGATGGGACGGGATCGATTGCCCTAAGTGTGTGGGGAGAGGGCAGGGACAGGGCTAAAATGCTGGGGAGGTAAAAGAGCTTTTAAAACTAAGGATGCTGCTGGCACGGGAGCAAATGGATATGGCTATCAATAACCTTTGGCTAGAAATTCAAAAACGGTTTCTACTCATCCAGAAGAGCCTCCCAGAGGGGGAATTATGGAGGGAAAATTATTAACAGATTTTGAAATGAAATTTGAGTGATTTATAAATGAATTAAGGGACATGGTTGCCTGTTTTGGTATGAAACTGTATTCGGCATCCACAAGGTCTCTTCTTGATATTTTAGGTCTCTTTATATACTTTAACTGTTTTTCTACACATTTGAATCATGTAGAAGTTAATTTTACATTTTCCTTTTAAAATCTTGTGTTAATATTTGTGAATCTATGAATATAGAGCATAACCAATGAGATTTCTGTCTCCTCCTTCTATCTGAAAATAACCTCTAAGTGACATATTCTCCAGCTGGAGAGAAAAGCAATGTAGGAGTTGTGCAAAAGGAAGTGTGTTCCAGTCAATGGAGCAGCATTACTGAGGAGATGCAGCTGCTGCCCTTGTCTTTGCTCTGCCTGATTTACCTCCTGAGCTGACAGTGATTACTGTTTGCATGAGTGCAGTGTGAGAGTCGAAAAGGGGATTTTATTCATCTGTGCTCTGTAATACAAGTCAGGTTAAGTTTGAAAATACTATTGGTGTTCTCCCCGCCAGGTGAGTGTGGTGCTGAGGATCTCTGAGGTTGCCGTGTTGCCTCAGCTGCAGTTTTTGCATGGGCACAGACTGAACAGAGCACACTGTGCCTCTGCAGAACATTCCTGCTCTTCTGGGGAGTAATGAAAGGGGATGTGTGGCTGGAAGTCTGAGATTGGTACAGTTGCTGTAGTACTGAGTGGGATACCTGCTCCTGTTTTTAATGCTCTGTCATCTCAGATTTTTGTTAAATTGTAACATCTCTTCTTCTGCACTGCATGTTATGCATGGAGTGTGTAAGATCTTTCTGCTGATCTTCTGGATGAAATCGCTGAACAGTTTGTTTGTGGTGTAATGCTTGTTTTATCTTCCCTTGCCTTATAAGTGGTTTGTTATGGTAATTTTCAGATGTCTTTAAAATTCATATCTATTGTACCTGTGTGTCATTAAGGCACTGAGACTCCTTTGCCGCACAGTTGAACTCAGTGTTACAGGGGAGGGAACTGAAAACAACAACGCGGTGATCCTTCCTCAATGATCATTTTGTTGGATATTAATCAGTAACTCATTTTGGATCGGCACACAATTATTGACCCCTGGATTTAATAGAATAAAAGTCATGAAGCAGAAGACATTGGAAAGGACACATAGAGCAACCTGTTTTGTGAATAAGCAAGGGCCGTAGCTCTGAGGCTGCCGGTTAATGTGACAGGGTGACGGGGGGGGTGTCAGTGCCACTTGGGGGGCTGGAGGTCCCGCTCCCGTGTCAGGGCACTGCTGGGATCACAGATGTTGTACATCTTCATTAGCCGGGCGTGCAGAAAGCGGGCGTGTGTTCCTGAGGAGCTGCGGCCAGGCCATAATTAACCTCCTGAACTCAGATTTGTAACAGAATGTAAAACCAGCTCAGGTTATCAATTACAGTCACACTCCATTGAGAGCCGCCCAAAGAGGGCTCCTTAGGAGGAAAAAGACATCATGATTTGCTCATTTCCTCACAGTGTAGCAAAAGAGGTTACAATTCATTAAATCAGAAATATAAATAATGGCTAGTCCATAGATTCAATATCACCTTATTTTGGTGCATTACTCACAGAAGGTCATGAGCTGTACTATGTCTGTCATTAGCAAGGTTCACAGGTAATTGTGTTATAAAACTGAATTAGGAAACGTTTTATAACAAGAAATCAATAGTCTTTAAAATTAGGGGATTTTATCAGTTATTTGAGATTTGAATATAAATGTTTTGATCCATATTGCAAATGCTTAACCCTTCAGTTTGTGGAAAACTAGTTTTGCGTACTTCAGGGACTTGAGCCCATATATTTATTGTAGCTTTTAAGCATAATCATGACTAAAAACAATGTTTGAGATTATTATCTGTTGAGTGTATTAACTGTCCTCAAGTAAAATGAATTTACATATTTATTTCTAATACTAATCAATGATAATGTTTTACAGCTACTCACTGTATTATAGCCAAAGCAAATGAAAATTCTGTTGGATTTTTTGTTGTCGTTGTTACACATTTCTGTATAAAGATGCGGAGTATTTTTAAACAAACTTTTTACATTTGTTTTCCCTCTAATATACTTCATAATAAAAATGAATGAGGCTATCAGTCAAGGACTGACTCCTTTTTCTTAGGCTGGTTGCTACTGTCACCAGTGTTTTACAACTCTGGAAGGATTTCCCTTTAAGAGTAGTTTTTCATTATTATTCTATGAATCTAGACAGTAATTTATCTGTCCACCCTTGCAATATCTTACGAAAGAGAAAAAATATCATATTACACATCCGTAATATATAGGAGATTTTTAGCATGTGCTTCGATATTTCTTATTCACTCTTTTCTCTTGTTAGTAGTGAAAAATTGGTTTTAAAACCTACTTAAACAAATAAACACAGAATTACTGGAATACATCATCTTTGAAAGGCTATAAATGTTATTTTCTTGAGAAGACTTTTAATATACTTTTGATCTTTCACATATGATTGTCTTTACCTACTGCTAATACTCGAAGTCCATGTATGAGCAATCTCTTCTTATATTTCCCTTAATCTTTTCCCTTACTTAATATTCTGTAACTATGGATCTTTGTAGCTGGTTTAGAGATACTTCAGTTATATCTTTGATTAAGTCTGTCCATCAACAACTAAGGAAGAGGCCTTTAGGAGACACAGGGAAGGATCCAGATGAAGTTGGGTGGTTTTGTACCAGGCCCCAGTTTAAACACCATCGTATTTTTAAAAAAACCTATGCACCTCCTATAAGACTAGTTCATTCATGGTACATGAATTCAAAATGTTACATTTCTTTCTGTAGTCTCACTAGTTAGATTTGGGGGAAAAAATAGGTTTTTATCTATCTTTAAAGAAATTACTGATTCCTGTGTAGAACCTGGGAAAAATGTCTGAAGTATGAAACTCAAGTAACGCAAGTTTTTGTTTTAAAACCCCCAGAAAAAGATTTAATTCTGCTTTCAATCAGGATTTAGTGTTGTATATGTTCATACTCTATCTCTCCAGAAGTTCCCTTCCCACTCTGGTGGTATTTCCCCAGCTGCAGCTCTGGCTTCTCTGTTGTTCAGAGTGGCAGTACAGTTTGCACGAGGTGCTACAGGATTTTGTGAGCAAGCAAAGAGGTATGTTCAAACCTGAGGTAAATCAGTATTTGTTAGTTTAGATTTTGTGTGTCTGGAAAGAATTCTTGATGGTTATGTGCAAGCACTGAGAGAGGATTGCCACACCAAATTCCCAGGGCACCAAATGGCACACAAATTCAATTCTGAAGGTTTGAAACCAATTCAAAAATATTTTATTACCTGTTGAATTTTTTTCCCTGTCATTCCTTTCTGTCTTCTATCCTTCTGCTGAACTAATGACTTTATAATACATTTGCTAAAAGATATTCTGAAGAGCTACCTGAATAGTAATATAAGGTGCAGTGCTAAAACAAGTATCCCTCTCAAATGTATTTACACATAGGTGATATCTGAATTATATAAACAAAACCCTTCTAGTTTCTTTTTAGTTTCTGAAGACACAAACTCACAATCTTGGATAACAGGCTTCCTCAATGTGGGTTTGGTTGTTTTTCCCCTCTCACATCTTAATTCAGGGACAGGAAGAATTTTCTCCAAAAGTATAAATGTATAAAATACAAACTGATCTTCCATAACTGAACAGTATTTTCTGGATTGTGCTTCTGCAACAATATTTAAGGTACATAAAATAGAAAGGCACATTGACCTAATCTTTGGAAGCAAAGAGCATTGTTAATGCCATGGAAATCAGCAGAACCTGAAAATCAGATTACTTAGTATTAGAATCTCTTCTCTTGCATTTGGGAACCTAAAACTTGCTTTAATTCTCAGGTTTATCATTTCACACTCTTAAAGTTCATTTCTTCCCTCAATCTGAGGGTGATTTATGGTTCCTCTGTTATAAATCAAGTAGTTTCATCTTTCAAACTTACTGCATTTTTTCCTAACGTTTCTATCACTCAAGACCTCGATTCTCAAAATAAAGGCAGGAGAAGATTAATGTGTGTGTATGGAAGAACTCTCAACTGGACCCACCCCCAAGTATCTGAAACTTTGCAGTTCTCCAAGTTTAATGAATGTTTATTGTGCTCAGCAGAACAAATCTGAAAGGTCAAATGAAAACCAAGATATTATTCCACTGATCTTCATCACTGCACCCCTACTGGTATTACAGGAAAAAAAAAAATCCTTTGGTCCAGAAATTTGTGACTGATGCTGTGGTTTTGTGCTCTGTAAAACAATCGGAAGAAAACTGCCGATCAAAACTGTCATTATCTGATTAAAGGTAAAAAAGGAAAAAACCCATCCTTAAACTCACAAGCAACTACTTGAAGAACTGACCCTCCACCTGTAATTCTGTATGGTCCAGAGGCTCTATACACAGCCACTGTGAGTGTTCCTGCGCTGGGACCTGTACCAGTCGCTGCCACCCAGCTGTTTCTGCTGCACAAACTGAATGAGGATGTTGGTCTGCATATGTTTGTCTGCATATGTTTGCTTTTTTGGCTTCTTCACCATGGACTTTTCAATCCTCAATCATCATTTTTGAGATACTTAACTATATTTACTGGTTAGGTTAAAAAACCTGTTGTAGAAGACAGTGTAGAAAAATCACATGACAGAGTTCTATGTTTGTCAACTGTCCCCTGCTGGCAGGGTCACTGGCTACCCAGTGCATTGAAAGGGACAACGTTTAGTGTAACTTAAGTAAGCATCGAGTATAATCTGGGCATATTGGAGGGTTCAGCCAGCTCTGAATATCACAGAAAACCCCACCACTGAGAAGATCTTGTCTGAACGTGCAAATTCCTCTGTTCACAGGCTCTGCTTTCTACTGGGTTTTGTTACAGGAGTGTCATCACAGCTGTATCGGACAACTTAAACATTCTTTTATTCTAATCTAATTCTGCTCTTGAACTTAAGCAATACTAGGTACAAGGTGACCATAAGTTCTCCTATTATTGCCTTCTGTTGGCATCCCCCATACCCAGAGTCTGAGATCCTACTGGAGCACCATGCCCAGCGTGCCCCCACATGCAGCAGGGCACTCCCAGCTGGGGAAGGCATCTCTCCTCATCTGCACTTGGAACTATGGCTGTGTTACATCTGCCCATCTCTCTGAGTAAATAAAAAAGGGAAGGTCCTGAACTGTATTTTAACCTAGATATACTCAGGTGTAAATAGCCCAAGGCACTGTGTATCTACTTTTTTTTCTAGTGCATTTTGGGACTGTTTTAAAGTGTTCTTTGCTGTCCCCTGGCCTGGATGGTGGCTTCAGTGGATGTGTGTATTACCAAGTGTTACACATACACACGTATCTTTTTGTTCCTTGATTTCAGCCTTTCATTATATTCCCAGTGATGTCCTAGAGGAAAAGTGTGGTTTATATGCAAGCAAATGTGCGTTTGCCCTCATCAGGTAGTTGGCACATATGGGGATAAACGCAGTCATTGCTGACACACCTGCATGCTCACCTGGGCATTTCTAGCAGGGCTTTTCTGAATTTCTGTGATCCTTTGAAAGATTCCAAGATACAAAGATGTGCAAATAATCTGAGTGTAAAAGAAGTAGGTGGCTGTGTAAGCGGGAGGAAATGTGCTGGGTTTCGTTTGTTCCAAGCAAAAGGAAAGAATCTGCCATCAGCTCTTTTGGTGCGTTGCTGTGGAGCCGAGTCCAAAGGCACAGGCAGGTCCTGGATGCTTCCGTGCAGACTGCCCTGTGGAAGTGCTGCCCTCTGTTCCAAGGGATGCTGAAAGCAGTTCTCCGTTGGTGTTAGACAAGGGTGATGCTTTCTTTCCTGTCTACGCTCACTGTGCTGCAAACCCTGCCCAGGAAAGCTGGGATAATGAGCAGTGCAGTGGAGAGAGGTGATTGATGATCCCTGGTTCTGACAGCTCTAGTGCCGAGATTCCCTGGGTATCGGATCGCGGCATTAGCATGCTGACAGCTCAGCATTTAGGACATTATGGTAATTTATTCTGCATATGCTGTCACCTGCACTGTCAGAGTTTGTTTTTAATGATGGTATAACTATTTTGTTTGTTTGTACTGCATTCTTTTCATTTGGCTAATGTCTCCTCATTAGATTGCACCTAGTAAATGAGAGTAATTAAGTGTTTCCTATAGCTCAGATGCAATGATTAAGTTGCAGAGTTGGTGCTGATTATGTTTTGTCATTTATCTCTATTAATCTGAGAATAATCCAGATGATGAACACACGTAATTTTTTTAGCTAATGTTCAATAGATGAAATTTATAGCTTCTCAATGGAGCCAAACAATAAGTTTGTATTTATATATAAATACTAAGTTATTATACTTGTATTTCTGTTAAATAAACATAAAATTGTCTGTGCAACTAAGGAAAAAACCAGAACATCTACTGACTATAGAGATTTTCACTTTTTTAAAATGTATTTGTATATGGAAGACCATTCATAATTCACAGTTCAGTTACTCTCTTTATTCTGCTGTCTCAAATATCTATGGAGAATCCTATGGTGATATTTTTGAAGATTTTTCCCCCTGCATTTCTTGTCTGTGGTTGCTACTGCTAGTTCTAGAATACAAATCTCATCTCTAGTAGCAAAATGTAATTTTTGTATAAACACTTCCATATTACTCAGTTTGAAAACAAAAATATTGCACTAATGCATCAAATGAAGCACCTCACAATAATTTGTAAATCTTTATTTAACTTTCAAGCTGCAACTAGAGATTTAAAAGTAGCTTGATCTTTTTCTTCAACACACAATATGGCTATAATTAAGGTTGATACAAATAGTAAGGGCAACACTAGATTTCAGGAGCACCCTGTGTTGTTTTATGATGTTCCTTTGTTTTCCTGGGTCTGGAAAATTCCTAGCACATTACACTGGTTGGTTTTTTTTCTAAACATGGGGAAGGTGGACATCATAGCCCCATGAGTGTTGGGCTTTATACATCAAAATTCAGGATGGTTTCAAAAGTAGAAAGTTCTGAGTGTCTCCAGTTAATAAACTGCTTTAAAATGTACCACTGGCAGTTGGAATAGCAGCTGAAAGAGAGGCCCTAGGCTAGTTCAAGGTTTCTGTTTAACGTGTATAAATAAATGAGTTGGACAATTTTTTAAGGTATGCCTACCGTACTGTATTACTGCCCAGGATAGGAATGTGTGTCCATATCGTACCAGAAACATTTCTGTTGTGAGGAGTGTCACTGAATACCTTGGAGCTGCAGCCAGTAGCCCTTTGCTGCAGGCATCATTTCCAGAGTGCTGGATTTACAATGGGATTCCCAGCCACAGTTTTCTTTGGAACACTTCCTCTGATTTGGATAACTGTTTCTTCCTCAGTGTTTTTCACTGAAATAGCTACTCCTCTCTGGGGGAGTGTCTCCCTGGATAGTGTTGTGCAGTGGTTCATTTTGGTTACTTGAGCTCAAGAACTGTCCCCCAGGAATGCACTTGAGCTGTTTGGATCTCCTGGGTGGGCTCCAAGCAGTGCCCATGGCCAGCCCCTTTCAAACCCAGATTTGTCATTTGTCCCGATTTTCAGGTGCTGCCACCCTCACCAGTTGAAGAAGGAGAGGCAGTGAGTTTGAGCTACAGAAGGGAAGTGGGAGCTGGACACAGAAAGCTGTGATGACATTGAGCATGGTGTGCAAAGGCAGCTGAAAGGTGCTGAGCATGAGAGCCCAAGGATCTGATGTACATGGTCCAGCCTTAGTCCAGAAATGTAAGAGTTGTGTTCACTTTTGTTAGACTAGCTGAGATTTTCCTGATATGTCTTCTAGATGAGCACACAATTATTTACAGATTCGATTTTCATTTTTTAATACACCAAATTGTGTTATTGATACAACTGGGTAGATTTCCAGTTTGTTAATGGGATCAAATTGTTGCTCATTAGAAACTGTTTTCTTCCTAAGAACATCAATTTTAGGACATCAACATTCTTTCTGGAAAAGCAAATGCTCTGCTCTGTGTATGTGGGTCAGTTCTAGAGTAACTGCTTAATATCTCATGTCTGGAATTCTGTTATCTTTTCTCCTGGGTGGGTCAGGAAGGCAGTGGAAGCAGGCAGTGCTGACTTCTGGGCTTTCATTTCTTTGTGACTGGTAAATGAAACACATGCAGCCTCACCAAACTACATGACTAATGGCAACCTGCAGTGGCTCCTGCAATCAAAGATTAATTTGCTTTATCAAGTTTAAAGAATAGTAGGTGATAAATCATGTCAAAAAGAAATAATCAGTGGCAGGCTGATGTTCTCTTGCACAGTGGAGGACAGGTGCAATAGAGGATTCATCTGCCATAGACTGTTAATTTTGTTCTCATGTTGTTGTGTTAATTTTTATTTAGTTGATTTTTAAGTCCAACAGAATGCATCGTCAACTAATACTCTTGTCTCAAATGTGTCATATTGGTGTTTAGTTCTAAAATTAAACATATTTAGAGTCTATCACTTGGCATCAAAAGATTTTCTACTTAATTCCTTTAATAATTGATGGATATATTTCATTCCCATTGGGTTTGCTGTCTTGGAGCACAGCTTAATGTGGACAGGAATAAAAATGTGCTGTGCGTATCTAGTGCATACATAATAAATTCTTTTCCCTGCCGTTCATTCTTGTTTAGCCATATCTCCTCTCTTGTTCTGCCTGTTGGAGAAGGCTCCTGTTAGTCCTAGCAGTTACTCTTCTGCTGCAGTTGTTTTGGGTGTTGGTCTCTTCGGTGGCATAGCAGTGATGCTGGACAGTTCTGAACCCGCCGTGGGACTTGCTGCCATCCCTGGTACAGCATGGAAGGGATCAGCATGGAACAGGATGGAGTTCTGTGTGCTTCTCACTTAATGAAGCAGTTCAGAGACTGCATCTCTGTTACTTGTGCAATTATTGAATACAATCATCCCAACAAAACCTGCAGTTAAAAAAATACCACTGTAGTATGACACGGCAGACCATGACACTGACTGACCTGCATTTATTGTGAATCCTGTTATACAGAAAGCAAAATCTGCAGCTGGTTGTTTTTCAAGGAAAATACAGACATCCCCTGCTGGCTTGGCACTCCAGCTACCCAGTTGATTGTTAACCATTTTCAGCCTACCTCTCAGTTAAACCATGGGCCAATAACATATTTGGCACCAAGCTTTTCTGTGTTTAAAAGAATTTTAGTAATGGAATAATGCAGAATCTGTAAACTTCCATCCTGCATAGCAATGGTGTGGAATTTTCTACTGCTGTGAGCCCTCTAGTGGCATTCCCCGTGTTGGAAGGGTGGCAACAGCGCCGCAGGGACGCACCGCGTGCCCCTGGAGAGCTGGGATCGCACAGGACAGAGGAGCCTCTGCCGAGCAGGACCCCGGCGGCGGCGGCTTTGGGGCAACCCAGGTACTTCCTATGAATCCTTTAACACTGAGGGAGTTGCATTTTTGCAGGGAGAAGAATTGTAAAATAACCAGCTCTAGTAGCTGGCTCTTGCACGCACAATAGATGGGCTTATCAGGACCCACCTGTCCCAATCTGATTGTATTCAGATGGAAAGAGGTAACACTACTGTGCATATATTAAAAGTTACATTGTATAAAGATTAAAATATTTTTGGAAAAAACCTTTTCTTTTGAAATAAAAGAAAAAATTGTGCATGGAGGCTGAGCTTGACAAACGTAGCTTTTAAGCAAGCCATTAGCCATTCAGTGCAGCTGCTGGGTGTCCCCAGGTTGCAGGCAGTTCTGCTCCGTGTGCTTTCCCTGGAGGGTTGGAGTCCCCTGCCCACCTTCCTGCCACACACGGGATTTGTGTGCCATTAANAGTAGTGTGACCGGTTGTGTGCCGTGTTCTGTAGGTCTGTCTTTTCCCTGCCCTATTTGCAGGTTTGTACCTGGGCTGGGCTGGGCCTGGGCGCTCAGAGACCGACTGCCACGGGTTCCTTAGTCCTGCTACAAGTGTTGCAAGAATTAAATCAGGACAACTAGAGGAGTCCTGAAAGTCCAGCTATGTGAAAAATGGCCCCCCTCTCTATTTTCTTTAATTTTATTCTTAGTAATGCAGACTTCTGAAAAAATAAATAAATACTGCTCCAGTTGGTTTGTGCCATTCTGCTGGTGCTAGAAAGCTGAAAATACAGGTTAATCCTCCAATAAAATGTGGCTAGTCATCAGTTTGCCTTCAAAGTGGGGCTGGGCGAGGGAAGAAACCACTTTTTACTTGCTTGTGTGTATCCTCAGTTACTAAAAAATTCATATTGACCTTTTTTCCTGACTCCCAATCTTTAATGTAAAAGTATAACACATAAATGTGTGATTAAAATAATTCTCAGAGCAAAAACTTAAATTAGAATTAACTGGGTGTTAACATTAGTGATTGAAATTTAAAACTTTTAACAGTTAAAACTGAATTATCTTAAAAGTAAGTGTTATAAGAAGCAGCAAGTGTATCGCTGAGCCAGACTGTGTCTCCTTGGCGCTGAGCAGAGATCAGCCCCTGGCCCTGCTGAGGATGCTCTGTCCCAGCAGCCCCACAGGCTGCTCCTTGTCTTTGTGCACGTTGCTGGCTCATTTAAAAGCCATTCAGATGTTAAGGTAAGAAATGCCTATAAAGCCATCTTAAATTACATTGTGGTGTTGATGGAAGGAGGAGGGAGTGCTTAGAAATGACTCTTAAAAAGCACAGTCCTCTCCAGCTGAAATCACAAATGCTGTCAGGCACCAGCTGTGACTGTGGAGTGTGGCATGAGACTGCTGTTCAGTCCACCACTTCATATGCCAAAGCTTGGTATCTTCTCTTACTCCAGGGTTTAGAGTGCAATGCAAACCTGGATTGAAGATCATCAGACTGGAATTGAGATCATTACACTTACGCCTGTTTTACTATGATGTTACTCGTGCAGAAGTCGTGGCTCATTCTTAGTAGAGTGGTGGCTCTGGGAATAGATTTGGGGAGTGAGATGAGAAGAGTCTGTATTTGTTTGTTTGGGGCCAAAAAAAAAAAATCCCCCTCCCAATTTTAATCTATAATTCTGTAGATTAATTAAGACATTTCATAAATGTCTTTCAACAGTTGTTAGGAATACAGCTCATCATAGCAACACTTTCACCCTGGAAGAAAATCTAGCTATCTTCAAGCTGATAACAGATAAGTGAAGATAGGTAATAAATAATAGTATGGAAAGGCTTCTTGTTTGAACATATTTTGCCAAAAGCACTGAATATGAAGTTCAGTGAGAAAAAGGAGAAACATTCTCTGAGTATTACTGACATACTTTATGATGACTTAGTGGAACACCTTGTGGCCAACTGTTGCTTTTATTCACAGATGTTTGAAAGCTCTCACAGCTCCATTTCTTTCACACAACGAAGTCAAGGACTAATTGTTGTTAATCGTTGAATATTCCTTTTTATAGTATTTAAGAGGCAGCCCAGGAGCCACTTGGCCTCCTTAGCTTGCTTGTAATACGTTCAAAAAATGATAGAGTCACAACATTAATATCTAAAGCAGTATAACTTGGATTCATCTGTGGAGAGCTTGAACCTAGGAATGGTTGGGGGTTTTTTCACTTAAAAAAAAATGTATTTCAGTTAAAACAAAAATGCAAACAAACATTTTCTCTTGAACATCTCATTCAGGTTTGTGTTAGACTTTGTGTGTGAGGTACCAGGGTATGATTTTTGTACCTAATTGGATTAGTAGAAGGCAGAACAGCTAGTGCATCTCTGTGCATCTGCCCAGGAAGGAGCAATGATAAGTTGTCTCACCCAGGCAGTGCACAGGCTGGGGCAGTGGAGACTGTTATCTTGTCTATAACCATTTTCCATATCCTGAAATCAAATTTGCAGAACAAACAACATTTGGGCTGTGCTTCATATTTCATTAGATGTGTGCATCCTCCCAAAATTATTTTTATCAGGCTGTGTAGAGATTTTTCTGACATTTGCTTTGGTTTGCTTATATAGTAATGAAAAATGTTAGTAATGTGGATCTGTTTCACATACACAAATATATTTTTCAAGTCCACTTTCAGACTTAAATGTGCTGTTGTTAAACATCAGAGGAAGGCAAACAGTTGTGTGTATTCTTCCACTTGACCTTCTTCAGAAGCAAGGAGAGGCAAAACACCCAGTATTTCAGAGTTCTGTTTCACATTGGTTTTATCTGAGCATTGTTGCTGGAACAGCTGGTAGTTGGCATCAGTTTGGATCAGAAATACTGAGTTAGGAAGGCCATGAGGAAGGTTCCATATTATTTCTCCAGAGCATTCTCACTACTGATGAGTTGTTTCTTGAGGCCTGTAGCTCTATTGAGAAAGACATCTTCTGGGAACAAAAGTTTTATTTCTGAAACAGGGTTTTATATCAATTTAAGTATTAAATGATTTGTATAGATATCATCTACACAATGATGTGGCTTATCACAAGATATGTAGAAACTTTGGTATGTAAATCAATACAAAGTCATAGTATTCTAGATTTGTGTAAGAATATGCAGAAAACCAGGTGATTTAAGTAACATTAATAGAATAGATAATCTTTGAATGAGTTCTTAACAGCACAAGTCCATTCTAGTTTATGCATTTGCTTTAATAACCAATTTCATTCTAATTTGCTGAATAACAGCAACGTTCAGATTGTTATTAGATTTTAACATCATTTTAGCATCTAAAGTCTCACTCTATGTGCTGTTTGAGCTAAAAAATTAGTTTTGCAATATCCCATAAAATATGAGTGAGTCAGCAGCTGATGGCACATCCAGCTTTCCAGCTCACTCTGCTTCCAAGGTGCTTCAGATTCTTTAACTGTTGAGGGAAGCTGTGTCTGACAGCATTGTGGTATCTGTCATCTTTGAATAGATGTCATTATTGTGTCTGCTTAAATGAACCAAAATACTGCTCTATGTGTTGTTAGAGACCATTGTTATCATCATACTGTAAAAAGACGATGGCACATGAAGGCCTGGGTGTGACATGCAGATGATGTGACCACGCTGCCAGTCCTGCAGGAGCCATCAGGGTGTGGAGCACATTGGGCTGCTGTGGGTGCTGCCACTGGGGCACCTGGGGCTGGTTCTGGCCTGTGTGATATGAGCCATTGATGTATTAACTCCTGTGTGCCTCATCCATGTGTGAGATGGCCTGTATTTATGTTGTCCTGCATTTTTCTCCCTTAGTCTGGGTGACTGTGTTTCTCCAGCCAGAGACAAGGCAGTATGTTTTTCTGAGCACCCCTTCAGGGTGTCACCCTTTTGTTCGTGACTTTAACCTCAGAGGCTGCAGTCTGAAACTTCCCATGCATTACTGAAAATAATCATTGATCAAGTTTCTTGACCAATTTTGATTGATTGGTTTCATTAGTTTCTATTACTTCTGTAAGCTTTTTGATAAATACTCATGTAACTATAATTCTGCTCCCTGCTGGTGATCTAGAGCTAGATCAATTGTTGTGTTATCTGTGCAGCATATTTGTGTTTGGAATTCCTTGACTTACAGCAGGCTCTGTCAAATTTTGGCTATATTTTTAGTTGCTTAATTTCAGCAAAAGCTTAATATTGACAACTTTCTCTTCAAAATGCACCTCTCAAATGCTTTTGTGTGTTCATAGAATAGACCAGATTGTTTGTTCCTCCTAAGCTCTAGCTTGATTTCAGTGTCCTGTGTTTTAGCTTAAATTCTTGGGTGAAATTAGAAGTTGATGAATTTTCAATGTCTGAGTACCACTATATGTTTTTATATTTTATATTTAAAAATGTCTGCAACTCCTCTTGAACCAAACTCCTCTTGAACCAAACTGTTGTTTAACTGTTGTCCTGTTAAAATCTTTCTCTACTCTGCAGTACTTTGTAGGCATCCTGTTCCTCAAAGGACCCTCCTGCTACAGACACACCAGGCTTCATTCATTCTTTATTCTCTACCATCTTAAAATTGCACCTATATTTCATCCCCACAAACAGACAGACTAACCAAGACCACAGGCTCTACTTTTTTTTTGTTGTTGTTGCCCTGGCCACTGGTTTGTTAGACCTCTTTTTTGCCTGCTATACATAAGGAATGTCTTTGTCTTGGCATTTTAGCCACTGGTGCAAAATACAAGAAAGCACATATTATCAAAGTAAACCTTTGGTTACCATAGGGAAAGGTAGCCATAGGATTAAAGGAAAAGAGTCTGACAACTCTTTCCCATTCTGCATCGAGCAGTGCTCAGTCAGAGTGAGAGATGTGCCCCACAGCATCTCCGTTCAGAGTGATGGATGGGCCAGGGGTGCTGGGCTGCAAGGAATTCACAGTCCAGCCGTATCCTGCTGACGTGTCAGGGGTGTTTTCTTAATGGAATAGCAGCATCTTCAACGTTTTTATGAGTAGGGAGTGAGTTCAGGTTTGCTTTCATGCTCAATTAAAGAGCTGCCATTTTGGAACTACAGAGGAAAAGTTGCGTGAGCAAAGCAAAACCAAAGCTGCAGAAGCTGTAAAAATCACTACGAGTGGAGGAAACTAATATTGCTACTATACATCTGAAATTTAGATGCATGATGATATAGAGACAATTAAAAAGAATGTGATGCTTAGATAAATGATTTATGAGACAATCAAATTGTAAGGAACAAATATAAGAACGTAGTTGAACATGTCAGCCTAAAAATAATGGATGGAAAGGCAAAGACAGTGGTCTGTGCCATCAGCTGTGAGGGTTGGACTGGCCATGGAGCAAATATACTTGAGAGCCATTCAATGAGCTTAATAGATACATCTCATTTAAAGCTTTTCTTTGAGAGATGCATGAGGAAATAAGACTGCAGGGGTTTTTGTTTTAAATCTGTTTTAACAAAAAAATGCTTTTCCTAATGCTCTGATACTTAGTTTAATTAAAAATACAAATCGTGGTTTGCATGGTATATGCAGGAGAATTATGATTTTATATTACAGTAATGTGTTGCAATTATTATTGAAAGCCTTATTTAATTTTTAGATTCAGGTGTAAATCAGTGTTATCACGCAATAATTGAAAAATGGTGCTGACTTTTTTTCCTGAAAGTAGCTTGAAGGGCATTAGCTAAAAATGCTGTTTATTTTAAAAGCATTTTTCACCTCACCTGCTAAGGTAAATTTTATGTTTAGTTATGTAAATCTGTAGGAACATCTTAAAAAGTTATCTTTTGTTTTATCTCATGTGCAGCCCCTGGTTCACACTTGGCTGTTTAATAAAGGGTCAGATTTTATTTACGTGGTTAAATAGAACATAAATATAGACACTTCACAGGATGTACCATGTAAATGTAAGCCGTTGTAGTTACAAGTTTTTGTAGCTGGAGAATTGTTTTAAAAGGCATGTAATTTATTAGCTATCAGTAGCTGCTTTATTGCCTTGCCGCGCTGCAGTAATAAATAAAAGAAAGTGAGCTGATTTTACAAATGGCACACAAGGTGCACATTTTGTGAAAAAAAGTCTTTTTTTAAAGAATTGGCATTAAATCCTTTTTTGTGATGACAAAGAGGCTAAGAGTGCAAACTGTATTTTCTGTTTATCGAAAACAGAGTCTCTTTTTCTCGAGGGCATTTTTCCTATGATCATCAAGGGATTTCAAAAGCAATAAAGTGTGGAATCATTGTTCGACTTGAACAGTATTAAAACTTAGGTTTTAATTTCAGTGAAGTAATAAGATTTGAACCTGTCTCACATTACAGCACTGTAAGGCATTTAGCAATTGTATTTTAAAGGAGGTTTTTAAAATGCAGCTCACTTGAAAGCTAACTGTATGTTGAGTAATTAATAGTTTCTTTTCAGCACAGACTGTTGTGAATCCTACTAAGAAATCTTACTTTTGTTAATAACGAATTAGGATAATTGTGAGGACGTTAATTCCTAATTAGTTTAAACCTACAATCTTTTCTTGCCCCTTTCTGAGATAGATTTTCAAATGAAGACAGAAAAATAGACACTGAGGGTTCCAGCATGATTTTCACCTTAGAATTAAAAAGAAATTATCCGTGTTTATCTGTAAATGTCAAGAATCTGTATTTCTTGGTTAGCAGCACATATCAGCTTTCCTCTAAACAGTGGTGAAGTATTTAATATGTAACCATACTTTTACAGCATTAATGCAATTTCTTTTTCAAAATTTCATGTTGAAGATAATTCTGCAGAGCTCCTCTTTGCTGTACTGACACAGGGAACTTGCTGTGCTCGGTTTGGCACAGATATTCTCCAGGTTCAAGCTGTAAATATTTCTTCAGGTTGATCAGTAAAATGATGGCTGATGAGAGCATAGCAATACCTGTGCCCTGCAGCTGGCCACAAGCTTGTATGATTTTGGAGGAGGGAAAGTTTGGACACAGGTGCACGTTCCAGGCAGCCGCCGGTGTTCTGATCCGGAGCGCTGAGCTATGACCTTCTGTGATGATTTTGAACGGTAACTGCCTCCATTTGCCATAAGGTTTGTTTCTTTATTTTAGTAGATGGCCTAGACTGTAAATATTAGAGGATCTAAAATAAATCAACATATTATCCTAAGGATACAAAACGTAAGAGCTATTTGTGGCTGGGAACCCTTGACAGATAGTTCGGATGAGGCAGATGATTGCCCGCCTCTCCTATCTGGCTCCGTTGCCGTGCCTGCAGGCAATGTGGTGTTATAGTTGTATATTGATGTCAGGGTTACTACTGAGTGGCTAGCAATGACAGATGTCTATAATTACAGGCAATGCTGCCAGTATTTCAGAGGAGCTGGCCTATGAACAATTATCTTATTTCTGGCTTGCCAAAGAGGGCTGTTCAAATTGCTGGTATTAGCTGTGGTGGCTGTAACACCTCTTCTTATGCCCTGGGATAAATGTGCAAAAGTGCTCTCATGTACAGCCCCAGTGCAAAAACCTCTTCAAAATATGTGGTCCTGCTGAATGTCATGTTCCTGAGCCTTGATCCAGAGAAGCAGAACACCTGCAGTGATGTCAGTCAGTACAGTGACAGTACAGTTTTGGATAGAGATATTTTAGAGCTATGGGAAGTAGCCCTGATTTTTATTACTTGTTTTTAAGTGCCAAACTAATGCGGATGCTTTAGCCACTCATTTAGATACAATTAAGCATCTGAATAAAATTTAGCTGGACTCTGGGACAAGTCAGAGTGTCCATTACTGCTACTGAAGTACCTATAATATTGTGTCTTTTGGAGCATTCTGACTGGCACAAATCTGCTCTTGTAATCTCTACAGTAGTGCTTTGTTTCAACCATGAAAGGATTCTAAAGCAGCATTTTAGCTTCTTGTTAAGCAAATACCTGCCTGCATATACATCTCAGTTTCTGCAGTGCAGCATATAGCTCTGATGGAAACTGCAGCCCAGAATGGTGCTTCAGAAGCTAAAAATCTGCTGGAAGATGTTCAAAACGTAACAGTTGTTAATAGTATTTCTCAGTTTTCACTATAATATTTGTTCTTTAAGCCCTGAAGGGGAACAGAAGAGACAGTGGAATTAAAACTCTCTAACAGTGCTTACAAAAATGAAAGTCTAAACAAGACTTTAAAAGCTAAGCACCATTTTAACTAATGACTAACTGAAAACCTAGCAGATAAACCCATTTCTTTTTTTTTTCCTTCTCCGTTTTTCCCAGAGAATTCTTCTCATGCTGCATCAGTAATAAGATCAGATAGTTTATAGGAAGGAAGGAAGGAAGGAAGGAAGGAAGGAAGGAAGGAAGGAAGGAATAGAAA
>VXAU01004292.1:98781-132071 GCA_013399695.1 Formicarius rufipectus | reverse complement strand
GAGGGAGGGAGGGCTTAGAGAAAGTCATTGAAATAGAGATCAATTTCCATGTAAGAGAAGGTTTATTGCTGGCACCACTTGGGCATTTTATGGAGCAGGAAGCAGGGAGTTAATCACTTGGGCACCCCAGACTCCTCTCTCCTCTGAATTCTTTTGCTCAGTTGAGCTAACAGGGAAGGACTGGGGAAGAGGACCTGGAAAACAGCCTTTGTGGAAACTGCCAATACCTCTTTGCTGTCTGAGTTTGTGGTGACAGAGTATTTCAACAGACTAGGAGGGAAATAACATCCAAAACAATGACTGAGCCACACAGCAGATTTACCCTTTCCCCTACAACAAAACAGCTGTAATAATAATATCCTAATTTTTAAATGTTATTTTGTCATAGGTATCTTTCAATTGAGGATGATTTTATGCAATATTTTACTTAAGCTAGGTTTATAGGTAAGACAATAAATAGTATATCATTTATGTAATCGGTATGGGGCCTCTGATTGCTTATAAACCCACCTCTGTGGATGGGATGGGAGACCAGCCACGTGCAAAGCAGCTCAAAGCCCACCCTGACCTTCAGAGATCCTGTCTGAACTAATAGAGGTGTTTCCTTATCACCTGTTTTGGAGGGTTCCTTCACTTAGGGAGTTAACTCTAAAGCAACACATTAGCTTGTTCTCTTGGTTTAGGCTCCAAGTTAAGTGTATTTTGAGATCTTACCTTTTTTAAGAGAAGCTCTTTGGGAGTGGAGGTGATCAAAGTTTTCCTCTGCTAAGGAGAGGAGACAAAAGCCAAGGCTTTTGAAGTCCTCAGTTTGATTAGAAGATAAAGATGAATGATCTGGAACATTGATAGTCTAACTAAGAGATTCACTTTGCATTTTCTGAAGCTGTCTGTGGAAGCTGGGTTGTAATGGAGCTTTTAAGTGCTGAAAATTCAGAATACTGGAGTGTGATTTAAAAAGCAGGGGAAATTACAAACTATGTTGAGGCACTCAACACCAAGAACAACACTTGCAATTAGTGTGGAGGTTTAGTGGGTGCTGCCCAGAGTGTTAGTCAAGGTGGTGGGATGGCAGAACCCTATCACAGCCACCCCTGCACTGCCTGGATTCCCAAAAAGCACCATGAGGATAAGGGGGACTCTCCTCGACATGCTACATGTACTTCAGCTCTGTCAGGCTGGGGTAAATGTGGTGAAGGCCTGGTTGTGCCCTCAGTGTTGATGACAAAATACTTTAATGTTGCAGTAATAGTTCTCTGCAGCGAGGCCTGGAGAGCTTCAAGGAAGTTATAATATCTTCAACATTTACACTGTGCCTACGGGTAATAACTTTACTGTAATTTTCTGAAGATTCATTATCCCAAATCTTAATTCATTATAATAGTCCTTATGAAACATATAGAAACCAACATTTTCTTGTGTTTTCTTATTTGCACAGTGTGAGAGATTCATTGCTCTGTTTTAATTTGTTTCATGGGGTGCGTTTGAGTACATTCCATACAGTGCTGTTATTGAATTTCTGTGACTGTCATTACAGAGGCATACAACCTTTAGGAACTCATATTCTGAGCTTCCCAGTTCTGTAATCTGCTTCACATTTAAGAATTGACATAATTAGCTTCTTCAGAGTTATAATGATAATGCCAAAAAGAGAAGACCTCAAAAGGCAAAGTGAAGTTAAGCATATCTAAGGCCAAAGAGTAGGGAAGACAGGGAAATAAAGTTTTGGTGTGATTACTGAATTATTCTGTTCTCTTGGTCTGTATTTACATACAAGTACTTTGCTTTATAGAACATTGCTGCCACAATTTTATTTCCTTGTCCTTTTGGAATGTGGCAAGAACAGTTCAAGGAGTTGGGAGGTGTATGGTTATGTAACTTGAACAACTGACAAATGGTTGCCCAGAGAAGCTGTGGCTGCCCCATCTCTGGAAATGTCTAATGCCAGGTTGGACAGAGCTTGGAGCAGCCTGGGGTGTCCCTGACCCATGTCAGGGGCTGGAACGAGCTGAACTTTAAGATCCCTTCCAAACCAAACCTTTCTGTGATTCAGTGAAACTTGCTAGATCATAAAAAACTCCCTGGCACCAAAGCTTGTGAACCTGCTGTCTTCCTTCAGCATCCTGATTCCAGTGACGTGGTCATAAGAGTACATAGGGGTAAAAGAAGGATCTCTGGATCCTTTGCTTTCACACTTGGTTCAGTCTGTTTGAAATTGTTACTGATTATTATTGAAAGTGTTTTGCTGCTCTGTTGTTTCTCGTCGCTGCCATGGCCATCGCTGTCACCTCTGGACACAGCAGTGCTGCGTGGGGATGGAGTGCAGTGGTGGGACCAGCTTGAAGGACCCCGAGTATGCACCTGTGCCTGTGAAGCTCCTGGGGCATCACAGCTAAGGCTGCCCTTCTGCAGGTGTTTCCATAACATTCAGAGGTGTGTGAGGATGAGATGGGGATGGTTGTCTATTCTACTGTTAGCTGACACTTTTGGCCATACTGTGGCTTGGTCACGTATTGACACAGGATTTTTTTTGGAAGTTGTAAATTTTGCAGTTGTAAGGATTTGGGACTGATTGCGTCAGTTTTTCCAGGAGTCTTGAACCAGTTGTCTCTTACTGGAATTAATTCCTTGCTCCTTACTGGAAGTGTCTGGAGAGCAATAAGAACAGAAGCCTTGGACTTTTGCTTTTTGGAAGAAGGAAAAGGGTGGGGGGCGGGGGGGAGTGTGAAGGGAGGAGCCCAATGAGAGGTGGCTGAGTCCCACAGCCCCCTGCTGCCCTTACGGCTGTGGCTCCCTGTGGAACCTAAACTGACCATGAAATCACTTCCACGTGTGATTCCACAGCCTCTTCTGACCCCTTCCATCAGGGTTTTTCTCTGCCTTTTGAATATGTAGCACAGCCTTTGTTGTTGAAGTGTGTTTTATTATTATACGTCCAAAATGCTTTATCATTAATTTTTCATAGCACTTAAAAGTCCAGGGGCATTGCATTGCTGCTGTTGGGGAGTGTTTACTTTTCTATTTTTATACGCCAAGAGCATGTGTAGGTTTTGAAAATGATTTTGAAGAAGGTGTTTAAAAGATGACATTTATTTCAGCTTACAATTTGTCACACAATGGAACGGGGTAGTTTTTATTGGGAGGGCTGTATTCCTGCTGACTTGGAATGACCCTGTCACACGCGAAAACAAATCAGATTGTTGCTGTTAATGAGCTTTTCAATTTACTATTCAGAGGATCAGATAAGTGGATTTAAGAGGTAATGATCCTGCTTAGCACTCAGGCTTGGCTGTCAGATCCTAGTATGGGAAATCCCCAGGGACAAAAGCGTTGACACAGTTCTTGATGGGATAATGGGAATCAAAGCTAATGGATGATAAAAGGAGTAGTAAGACTTACAAGGATAATTGTGGATTAAAGCACTGCTCTTTGTCAACACTGACTGCTGTTTTAGTATTTTATTTGTTAAACTCTGATGTGGGGAGAGCCTGGTTTGACAAGCAGAGCACAATGCTGGGTGACAGGGGCTCACTGCCGTTCCCTTCTCCCAGGAAAGGGGCCTTGAAACAGACAGGGTTTGCTTGGCTGCTGATGGCTTTGCCTTTCTTGCTCTCGTGTTTTCTCATGTCATTCTCTCAAATATTCTTAAACATTGCTAAAAATGCAGATGCTGTAGCATTTCAGCAGTGCACTATTTAGGGAGAAGATTTTTTTTTTTTTGACATTGGAAGATATTATTGTTACTTTGTTGAATTACTGTGAACAATAACTTCACAATTAGAGTTTGAATGTAGTATTTTGCAAAATTTAAAGGATTGTCTGATATGCAATTTCTTTTCCATTTTGATTGTCCTTTCACTGCTGATTTTGTCACCACTAATTACATTCATACAATTAAAAGAGCAAAAATTAGCTTAAAAATTAAGTTATCATTGATCTTGCTGCAGTTGCTGATTAAAGGGCAAGTCTATCTACTTGTGCCTTTATTATGCTGGAATTTAAACTGAAGTCTTTGGGATGTGAAAATAAAATTGTTGGTTTTATTGTTATTATTGTTATGATGATTAACTTCCTCAGAGGTAGAACACTGGTGGTTTGGTTTCTAAGCCAAGTGGGCAGGACCACATCCCTGTCAGAAAGGAGGCCGGTAGGAGCAGGAGTAGGTGCAGTGGCAGAAGTCCCGGGTTAGCTGGACTTGGAGTGGGGTGTCAGGGAAGGGAGCTGGCAGTAGATGGCACCAGGCTTTCACCGCTGGGAGCTCTCTGACACCTCACTGGTGCTTAACTCGATCACATCATAAGGAAGAATTACATGGAGCCCATAATACCGGGGTTAGTGTCACTAAAGGGCAGAAGGGCTGCGGTGACACGCCCTGCTGTAGCTGGGCCGGGAGCACATGGCAGGGGCTGAGCCAGGGTGGGCTGAGCTGGCACGGTTTGAACAGCAGTTTTGCAGTATATGTTGCCTTTCTGTCCCTGAAGTTGATTTAACCCAGCGAAATGCTCTTATCCGAACTTTGAGGCTACTAAAACTACCAGGAAATTTTATGAAGATTTCACAGTAAGGTAAAAAACACACTTGCTGTGTCCTGTGTGTTTGTAACTGCATCCTAATTACAGCTGGGAGAACCCTCCCGGATCTGAAAGAAGGGGGGAACTACACAACTGCAAGTTATTTGGCTGCCAGAGCCTTTTTTCTCCATTCATGAACACAAAACAATGTCTGAAGAGAACCAGATTTACCAGATTTTATGACCGGCAGTGCAAGAACTTGCAAGCTCAGGAACAGCATCCCACTGAGTACAGATCAGCATAAGGATGTTTTATCCATCCCTTTGTAATATTTTATAATAAACCAGGTTTTTTCAATGGAGACTATTCTTCTGTGGACAACAAAGTGAGGTTAATGTAAAAATTCACATCTCCTTTGTGAGAAGAAATGTGTGCAAGGGCGAGTAAAAGCCTCAGTCCTCAAATCACAGGACACCATCAGAGAGCAGATAAGCTTCAGCTGAGTTGGATGGACAGGCACTTAAGACTGTACTTTTCTCTCACAACTGAAAATGTTGGTATTAATAGATATCTATAATATGTTACTGTTGAAATGTTTGTTTCCAGGTCTATGCCCGAATGTCAGAAGTCTTGGGAGTAACAGGTGGCAACCATTTATGGAAGCATGTATGACAAAAATGTAAGTTTGTGCTTGGGCTCTGTTCCATATGTATTCTGTCTTCTCTTTAACTTTTACATAAAATCCACATTTTGCGTTGTTATTAAGTTTGTTCTTTGCTAGAAAAATGTTTTCTGTGAATTCAAACTATTTCAAGTCAGGGACAGTCATTTTCAGAAGGACCCATATCTTATTTTCTGAAGGTACTGCTGATCTCTAAATGAACAGCTGAGCTCGATATTCTCCCCACAGTGCCTATGTCCCTTCTCAGAATGGCATATGGCACAGCAGAGCTGAGATGTCACAGCCTCTTGTCCCATGACAGCCTGGCCTAAGCAGTCCCCATCCCTCCCACCTCCCATTCCTGCACCCTCAGGTGTCCCTGGAATTGCCTGTAAAGCTTCATGGCAATTCAAAGTGCTGAACTAAGTTAAACTAATCTTTCTTTGTTTGGGGAAGGCTCTTTTGAATTTATTTTTTTTATTCAAGATCTGGCTAAATTTGCTGTCTTAAAAATACAGATTGGCAAAGGAGTGTTCTAAGTGCTCATACTGAAGGAGACAAGAGGGGTTAGCATCATCTGCCTTCTATCTCTGGCATTTGGCAGAATAAGATGGTATGTTATTCTGGCACATAAGTGTTGCAGTCCTCTCAAAAATATTCCTAGAAGATTACTCTGGAGAACCTCCCTTTTCTTGTGCCTCTGCTGCAGCTGCTTTCCTTGGCTACCTGCAAAATTACCAGATTTTTGTCTTTTATTATGTAAGGTCGTAATGAGATTTGCTAGTTCCTTCAGACACAAAAAGTTTAATCTAAATTCAGTTTTGCTCTTGAAGCAAAACAAGATAATCCCTCAAAAAATTGTGAATATAAAAAATATTTAAAAATCTGGAAGTCCCCAGGAGACAATGAACTCCGTGTGTGCCTGGAGAAAGGGAAACAAGTATCACCTCTTCATTCTACAGTGAGGGAGATACTGCATCCTGTCATTTCCTTCATGTCCTCTAAATCTGACTTACAAGACCTTTAAATACTGCAGTAGACTTTGACTCACTGGAGGAAGGTCTCCACTGGTGTCACCAGGTTGGCCATGACCTGTTTGGACAGTATGGAACGTGACTTGTCTTTGCTGCCATACCTGCCAACCTTGAGAAATAGTAGCAATTAAAACAAGGTCATTTTCTAATATGTCTTAACTTTTCTGTGGAAAACAAGGCATAAATGCCTTCCTTCCTCAAAACAAGAAGCTGAGCGTTATATCTTGCCTTAGGATAACAATAGCACCCATCCAACCTTGATATTTATCTGGAGTCAACTTTGAAGACGGGTAAATGGAGGGCAGTGGATGGAAAATATTGACGGTATTACTGCAGGGAAGCAGCTCATGCTGTGGTGTGAGGGGGCAAGGCTTTGTTACTGCAGTGAGACTTGAACAACTGAGGCAAAAGGAGGAAGAGGAATATTCTTTGGATACCAGATGCATCAATTTGCTTCCCTTTCTACTCGTTGTTGCCGTTGTTATGTCTGCCAATTGAGGAAATAGCATATCATTTAACGAGTTGTATGAGCAGTCTTGTTTGGATTGGATAGGGATGTGTTTGCAAGCTACTGTAAATTAAGAAAAAAATAGCTTTTTTAGTGTTATAAAGTTTAGTGTTAATAGGTTTTGATGTTACATTGACGATTTTAAAAGAAAACAAGGTACATAAAAAGCAAAATCAGTGCTGCTTTTTAGATTACACACTGTAGTTTTATTTTCTCTTTCCTCCTGACTTCCTGTATTTTCCTAAAAACATGATTTGTTCATTGATTAGATTGAAGATCATTTGATTTGACAGAATAGATGTTACAGCTTGAAATGGACACTTCAGTCAGTAGCTGTAAGAGGTAGCTGTGAATCTGCTGGAGAAACACAGTCGTGTTTGTGTCAATTAAAATAAACAAGCTTCTTCCCAGTGGTAGTATGCCAGGTGGAAAGTCTGGGTGTGAAATCATAACATATTGATACATAACCCAAACCCACGGTCTGATGGGGCAATCTAGCCTGACAGCATTCCTGGTGCCCTGTTGCTGAGAATATTCATGGCACATTTGCACCAGCAGTGGGCAGGATCCCTGTTCATCTGCTTCTCCTGTGGATGTTCTCACTGCTTGTAACCACAGGTATCTGAGAAAGCCACTGGTCTGCTGTGCTGTCTTCCCCAACAGATCCTGGGTTATTTCAGTAGGTGAAATTTGTAAGCTGTTAAAAGGAAGCCCTAGGGAATTTTTAGTGTGCACTCTGTGGAGCGGTGGTATTCCTATGTAGTGTCTGCATAGTGTTTGAGAGTGGCTAGTTCCTACTTTGTTAATGCCACGAGTTATATGAGGCAGAGGAGCTACACTTGACAGGGTATTTTTGCCTGACTAATGGCATCCAGTCTTTCAAATCCCAAGGTGTCGGAGAAAGTATCTTATGGTAGCCTGCCATTAGCATTGTGGGATACTCAAAAGATATTGTCAGGTTATTTCCTTCTACTTTCCCATTAAAGAATCCACTGCAGAATGCATGCAGGAAGCGTTTTATACCTGGTCTGAGGAGTAAACATGGCAATTGAATTCATGGTAGTGAAACAAGTTGTAGTCTTCCAGGACATATTAGTTATTTTTTTGTTCTGCTACTGGTGACTTAACCTCTTCTTGTGAAAATTTACTGATTGACACAAGGAGTTTCTAATTTCCTGAAGTCTAGTGTAAGCTCAGTAATGGTTAGGTGGATAAATGGTATTTTGCCGTGTGGTTTTAATCTGTTATTGGGAATTTGTTAGTGGCAGCTTTGCAGTGGAGGATTATTGGTTAAAGTCAGTGAATTCTTTCAGTAACAGAAAAAAATTTTAAATACTTGTGTCATAGCTACTAGTAGCTGCAGGAGCCACTGTTCAGTTCATGGATTAAGTGCTGTATGAAATAGATACTTTTCAACATACAGAAATATTTTGAGATTTGTCAGTGTAATAGGTGTACTTTAGACCTTTAGACTGTAGTTCCAAATACTAATGTCACATCAGGTCTTAGATCTTTTATTACCTTTCCATTGGAAGTTAACAAATACGCCTTTTACTGAATTCCTGTTAAACTGTTTTTGAGGGGACAGTTTTATGTAGCCAGAATATCCATTAGTGGCTGTATTTCCATCAGTGTTGAAATTTTACAGGGTTATTGTTTTAGCATGCTCTGTTTGCATGCCTTGGCCACCACCTTATGGGAGGGGAAGGGCCAACTGAAGGAATACCTTCCCTCAGCTAAATTCTGTAGTCTGCATGACATCTGAAGTCTTCTCAGCTGTGTTCAGCATTGCAGCAACAGCAGTGAAGGTTCCAGGAGGGATAGACTGGGGAGAGCTCCCTGAGGGTGGAGACAGGCAGGAGGGAGCAGTGGGATTTTGAAGGAGCCAGTAGGGTTGCAGTAGATGACACAATTCTGGAAACGGACTGTGACTTAAGGTCCCAGCCTGTCTCCTTAGACTTTCTTTCACCTAACTTATTTCCCTGAGGTGCTGGTTTTCAAAGGCACAGACTATTCCTCCATCAATTTGGGATTCTCTGTCCTTGTTGTTCCTACTTCTGAATCAGCCATATCACTCGTTCTCCTGCCTCTTGACCTACTCATAAGTGGATCACAAGTGGCAAGGAGCAGGGCACTTGTCATAGGTTTCTGTAGCTGAATTTTAGTTCTTATCTTGTTAGTAATAAATATAAGTATTTAGCCACTCTGAGTTTGTTTTGCCATTATCTCTCAACTGGTTTTTTTACCTTTTCTCTTTTTGCTTTACCTCTGGGAAAGGGGGGACCTGGAGGTTTGGGTGGACACTGGGTTAAAACCACCACAGCACTATACCCAAAACCAGCAGTAGTCCTCTCCTTCCACTGGTCATCCCTTTGAATGGTAGCTGCCTACCTGCCTCAATCCTTCCCTACACAGGTAAGGGACCAGGAAATATTGAGGCTGGAGTAATTTTAGTTCTATCTGCCCCTTGAGTATGTCCTGGATATTTGGCAAAGTGTTCTGTACTTATTTTGGCTGCAAGCACCTTTCTTTTTTTTCCCTTATCCTTTTTGAGCCCCTTCTGGTTCTTTTGAATTATTACCAAATTCACATGGAAGTGATTTATCATGAGGTAGACTTACAAAATATTTGACCAAATATTTAGTATTTTTGGCCATGATAAAATAACTGAAACATGAATGAAAGACACATGTCCAAACATGGCTGTTTTATGTCACTGTGGTGGATGCACATACTTAATCCATGTGCCAGTATTTAAGTAATGTGTAAATATAAAAAGTGTGGATCTCTGAAAGTTGTTTGGAACACTCATACTGATATGGCTCCAGGAATCATGGCAAACTAAAACTCAGTACTTTCATTGATGATGATAAAATGTGTAGTTTTTAACTCTTTACTTTTGTCCAGATCTAATGAATAGTATATATCCCCTCCTGTCTGAGCCACCAAGACCTTTCAGGGTAAGTGATGATAATCTGCCAGAAATAATTAAAACACGACTGTGCAGAGCTTTCTTGCCAACAAATTGGCGATCTGTGCTTTTACAAAAACTTCAGCACCACATAAGGAAGAGATTTTGGAGGCCCTTTTTTCTTGCATTGTAATGGGAATTGGATAGCACTCACCTTAAGCAGCTTTGAAAGTTTTGTTTAAAATTTATGATTTTTTTTTTATCTGTATGGCTTTTGTTATGCAAATGCATTTACTATATCCTTAACTTGTGACCAAGACTGTTCCTAAATTTACATTCCGAATTAATGTAATTCTTATATAAACTTGAGGGTTTCACTCTCTCCTTCAATTGTTTAACAAACAAAACCCCAAACCAATCACCTCACCCAAACTTGGTGCTTTATGGCAGTCATCATCTTTTCTGCCTGCTAACAAATTACCTTTTGCAGCTGCCCTTTGGGAGCATGGGAAGTCTGTGCACGGGCAGTGTTCCTGGAATTCCTCGGCTCTACTGTGGCCTGGAGTTACCCCTCCGAGAAGGAGTTCAGGCCCTGCTGGAAAGAGGCTGGATGAATTCTTGAGGAACTTAAAAATGGCCTGCAAGCCACGTTTGAGACTGTGGCATGTAATGATACGTGGAGAAGGTACCCACCAGGTACCAGGTGGATTGCCCCTCCTTGCACACAGTATATCCCTCTCTCCTTTCCTGTGCCAACTGGGCTCTGCTTTTGCCTTTATCCCCCACATCCCTGATTCTGTTTCCTTGCCTAAATGTATTGTGTTAAATTGCACTGCAGGTTTTTCAGTTCTTTCTTTTAGGCTGAGCATTCCACTGCTGTGCTTCAGCAGTGTCAGCTCCCATGCACTGCTGCCCGGGGACTGCGGGGTCTGGTGTGAAGGGCTGTCCTTGCTGGGCACCAGCAGAGCTGTGAGCTGTGTCACAGCAGTGTCATACAGCCCTTGTGTCTGAAGAGGTGGGTCTCTTTGTTGTAAACTGGAGATTAGGCAGGAAATTAAGGACAGCAGAAGGGGTTTGAGGGGTAAAAAAGTAATTAAATGGATATAGGTTGCTGGAAGTGGCTGTCTTTGCCTTGATTCTTTCCCTGGCTGAATTACATGAATGTCTTGGAACATGCAAAGGATTTTGATTCTTCTGTGGATTATATGGTAACCCTTTTCCCAGAGAATTATGAATTGAAGTATACAATAATTTCTTGTCTTCTCCTTTTAGATTTCAGATTAAAATACACAGACTCTTAAAATAATACTTTTAAGTGCCTGTATTGAGGGCAGAGGTGTTTGGTGTGCTGAAGGGACTGAGTTAGTAAGCTGTCATGGTGATGCATTCTGTGAGGTTCAGAGGCTGGGAAGCTGGGAAGCTGCATTAGTTCAGCTTTTAAAAGCTGGAGTTTTATTCTTGTCTTCTGAGTAAAGTCAGGCTAAGGGCAAATATTTGACTTCTTAACGTTATTCCATTTAGATTTTACAATTTCTCATAGCTTTTCAGCATGGTGAAGAGTTACTGTTGCTCTTCTGGGTTTGTGTGTTTGTGAGTAGTTCAGTGTTTAGATGTTATTGTTACCAAAATTGGAAATATGCTGCCATTTTTTAATCCCACTCTTTTTTTTTTTTTTTTTTGTACTTCAGTGCTCATGTCCCATAGATGTTTTGTTGAATTTGGCATTGGTGTAGCTATTCATGAACTCGTTTTGCATCACTCATCTTAAACTTCATGGTTGCTTCCTTTGACTCTATTTCATTTAGTTTATCTTTTAAAGCACTAAACCACCTGAGAAAGACAGAGACAGGGACACTGGCACCTGGATTTCAGTGCTGTCTTGCCGTAATTTTTAGAGCTGTAAATTTTTCTCCTCTTTCATTCTTTGGCTTCTCTTCCTTACGTACTGGAAAACTGCTTTTTGTGTGATGAGATTCCTCTGCAGATATTTAGAATTTTCTCAGATACTTATAAAGTTTTGTGAATGTTTCTTAAAATACTATATTTTATGTGTCTTTCATCTTCTCTGATATTGGCAAGGCGGAAACAGAAATGGGAATTGCTATGATTGCCTCTGCTCACTCACAAGTATTTTCTAGCTTTTTTATTATTGCTTCATCTTTCAGCATCCAAATACAGCCATGAACTGAAAGAACAAATGTAGATGAAAGTACCCTAAATGTTGGATGAAGAGACTTCCTTACACAGTTTTAATTTTCTCTTCAATCTGTCACTGTGGCTTCTTGTTTTTCTTTAAATGTCTTGTAACTGGCTACTAAAGTACAAAGATTTTTCTCTTTTGCAAAATAGCCTTTTTATGATTTTGATATTGATGTAAAATCTGGGTAGTTCAAATTCCTTTTTATTGCTTTGTATGGTATATACTTGTTAAGAATTTAGTGCAACTATAAACATCTCCAGAACTCCCCATAGTAGGGATAAATTGTGAATTATGGACTTGTTAGAGTGGGCTATTTCTTTAAGGCAGTCTGAACCTCTGTAGCTCTTCAAAGAGGTTTTATAAAGTAAATAAATGTTTGTCTGTAAATTTAAATTGAGGAATCGCTTTGGTAATTGCATTGTTATTTGTCTTTTCCTGAGCAAATAATACTAAACAGTTACATTCTTTTAAACTGCATTCTTCAGTTTGTAACTTCCTTAAAAATAAGCTTAGTTTATGTGTTATATACATTCCTTAGTCCATAAATGTGTAAAATCAATAATCAATGCTGATTTTAAGGCATTTAACATCTTTTCTTCAGGTTCTCTATTCCCAAAACTGAAATCCTACTTCATCACAGTATAAATAGCTGGTACTGATGATGATACCTCTTACATCACTGTCTGTCATCAGTGGGTCTGACAGCTTGAAGTCAGAATTATTGTGCATATTCCACAGACACAGAAACAAAGACATGCAAAGCTGAACTGACTCATTTAACTGGCAGTCTGACATTCACCCTCTCTCCCTAGGGCAGTGGTCACAGTACCAAGCCTAAGAGAGCTCAATGAGTGTTTGGACAATGCTCTCAGGCACAGGGTGGGATTGTTGAGGTGACTGTGCAGGGCCAGGGGTTGGACTGGATGATCCTTGTATGTCCCTCCCAACTCAGCATCTTCTGTGATTCTGTGAATTTGATGACATGGTCAGGAATAGGCGCCAGGACTTCCAAGCCAAGGGATCATGCTGCCTTTTTATTTGAACAGGCTAGCATCCAAAGGGAGGGGGCAGAGCAGGGAGCGGGCTCTGCTCGGGGGGCACAGCCCTGGCATGGCAGGGACGGGCAGGAACTGATGCCCGGCGAGTTCCACCTGCACAGCAGGAAGAACTTGTTGGCTGGACAGTGCCCCAGCCCTGAGCAGAGCCCAGAGAGGGGCTGGAGGCTCCTCACTGGAGATATTCCAGAACCTTCTGGACACAATCTTGTGCTGTGTGCTCTGGGATGATTCTTCTGGAGCAGGAGGTGGGACCAGATGACCCACTGTGAGCCCTTCTGGGGTTCTCTAACCTCATTTGGAAAAAAAATTACATTCCTCCACTTTACTGGCTTCAGTTTACCCCTTTCATCTTAATGCCAATGCCACCTCTTACCTCCTAATCAATCCAGCAGATGAACACACCAGGCTCCATCCCAGCCCCTGGAGTGTCTGTGCCCTGAGCCACACACAACACAGCTGTGCAGGGTCCTGGCTCTGTGCCCCACATCTCACCCTTAGCCTGTGGAAGGCAGGAGAGCAAGTGTTGGCTGCATGATTACACCAAAAGGCTGACTGAGTTTGCTGTCAGAAAAGGTAAGTGGTTTGATATGGTGTTCCCCAAGAGCTGATAACAGGACCAGTGTTATCCTATAGCATAACTTACGCACTGGTTGTTAATCAGAGGATGCTTCTTAAATGTCTGTTTCTGAGAGGGGTTGCACTCAGGGAAATGCAGTGTCTCATATGTATCTTGAGTTAAGTGTTTGGTGTATGGAAGAGGAGAATTATGGATTAGTACAAGAACTGAAAGGTAGAATATCGTTGGGAATTGGGTGTATCAGTAGCTCTGTGAATTGACCCATAGTTTTTCTGTGCCCCTTTTCCCCGTGGAAATTTTCCTAGAGATTTTATAGCAATTTGTTTTTATCTTGTGAAATATTAGGCGGTTAAGTACTACAGAAGTGGCCAGAAAAATGAATAAGATAGATATAAGTATGGGTAAATTCCAGATAATTTATTTCATTATGATAGATGACGGATTTTTTAAAAATTAATCAATGTGTAGCAATATTACAAAAAAATTTGAATTCTTTGCTCAGGAAAATGATGTCACCTGTTTTTGTAGCATTTTCTGTCTCATAAATGGAAAATTCTTAAGACCTATCATAGAAATATATTTGTAACATAATCATAGAATCACAGAATGCTTTGAGTTGGAGGGAAACCTAAAGATCATCTCGTTCCAGCCCCTGCCATGGGCAGAGACACTCTATGCTAGCCCAGGTTGCTCCAAGCCCCATCCAGCCTGGCCTTGGACACTTCCAGGGATGGGGCAGCCACAGCTTCTCTGCCCAACCTGTGTCAGGGTCTGCCCACCCTCCCAGCCAAGAATTTCTCCTCAATATCCCATCTATCCCTGCCCTCTGGCAGTGGGCAGGCATTCTCTCTTGTCCTCAGTCCCTCTCCAGCTCTCCTGGAGCTCCTTTCGGCACTAGAAGGGGCTCTCAGGTCTCCCTGGATCCTTCTCTTCTCCAGGTGACCCCCCCATCTCTCCCAGCCTGGCTCCAGAGCGGAGGGGCTCCAGCCCTGCAGCATCTCCGGGGCCTCCTCTGGACTCTCTGCAGCCGCTCCATGTCCTCCCTGTGCTGTTCCCCAGGGCTGGGGCAGCTCTGCAGGGGGGTCTCACCTGAGGGGGCAGAGGGGCAGAATCCCCCCCTGTCCTGCTGCCCCCGCTGTGGGACCAGCCCAGGGCACAGGGGGTTCTGTGTCCTACACTGAGCTTTTACTCTTCACTTCTCAAAAAGTGGAGAATTCGCTATAAAATCTCACTGGTTTTGTTTTGTTTATTCTAGTATTACAAATATTAAATACCGGGGAGGATGTGAGCCTGGGATTTCAAGAACTCTTCCATTTCTAAATGACCTTTCTGGTGGATATCCTTTCTACTGAATATGGCACAACATATTTTTTTAAAATAATAAAGTAAAAATTAAGATGAGACTTCTGTTGTTTTGTATGCCACATTTTTAAATCAATTAGGATACTAATTCATTTTGGTTTGGTTTTTTTCTATGCATAGTTTTTAAAAGGTGCTTATTTCTACCTACTTTTATCAACAAAAGAGAAATCATATAGCTAGTTGCTTATGGTCATCTGTCCAACTCTTAGTCTTCTTGAAGTCAATACCACTGATGAATTCAACAATATTGAGAACAGGATTGATTCTGTTGGCAACTGAGAAGAGGATTGGTTCATCTTGGAGGATGAATCAACTAAGGTATGAAGCTTGAGTTGGATTTCAGGCAGAAGCCTCTTGACATGTTCTGTTGCCGGATTCTAAATTCCTTGCTATGTCTGTGTTGTCATTGCTGTTATTGTCACTGATGACAAAGCAGCCTGACTTTGCATGTGCATTTTTGTCTGGGTTCAAGTATTTTGTAAAATTTTTACCCAGTCATCAGTGCTAACTTGCTATCTGTTCCAAACCTTTTGTGTCTTATTCCAATTAATATTCACTTACCATGATGGAGAAGAATTTCTGTTCTCTGACTTGTCAGTCAAACGAGCAAGCAGATTGAAAAAAAAACCCAGGAGTGGTGTCTGAGGTAGCACAATATTTGAATGTAAATGACACATAATAAACCCCCAGAGCTCATGAAAGCCTTCAACACTGAAATCCTTCGCTGTTTTAAGATGAAACCAACTCTTAAGTAGTCTGCTAGAGGAGGTTGTTACACAAGCAGAGGAGAAAGCACCTGGAATATGACAAGTGGTATCATTCTATTTATCCATAGAACTCTAATAATGTGAGAATAATTTTAATATATTTCCTTGGGTTGAAAGATGAGAGTGGGTTTTCACATTCCATAAGTGAATTTTATTTAATGAAAATCGTACAAGGTGTACTTCTGTATGTTTACTTGAAATACCATTAAGCAGCTCACTTGATATTTTAAATATGTATGTGTTTATGTTCTCATGGCATCACAGAAATGAGACTGGAAAGGACTTGGAAATGGAACATTACAAAAGAATTCGACAAAAACAGAAGAGGAGACATTTATTTCATTAACAAGATTTATGAAGAAACTAATGAGCTCTCTCCTTTTTTCTACCAGATACTCTTTGCTTTGCTAGGGCTCCAAAACCTTTTGGAACGCCCCCGAGCTGTAACACAGAGCACCTGAACTGCGAGGGCTTGGCTCTGTCTGGAGGGGTGTTTGCTGAAAGGACAAGCCTCGTGTTGCTGCTGCAACCAGCAAGCATTCAGCACTTCCTGTTGTCTTCTGGAGGCTTGCAAAGCCATGTATTCCTGTGGGAGCTGTCCAAAAGTAGGGTTGGGATAAACTATTGGTGCAAATAATACTTTCTAAGGCTGAAATGTCTGGATAGTTTCAGTGTTCAGATTACTCAAATTATATTTGCAGTAAATGGGTTTCTGCTCATGGAGTAGATGTAATAATATCAGGACCTAGAAAGGATGAAAAAGTAGATATTCAATAACCTGAGTTCTCTTGAAGAGTAGCACTGTGATGAAATTGTGGGGTTTTTCCTTGCAGAAATTTGCTAACTATTGACAGAGTGGGTTTAGACCCTTCTGCATGGTCAGGATGTAAAACAGCACTGCCCTCATAAACACACATTTTTAACAGCAATTTGAAGTGTTGAGAGACTAGCAAAAAGAGAGATTAGCTAAAAATATAAATCCCCAAAATGTATTCAATTACTTTGCAATGGCATTGATTCAAACAGGAACTCTGAGAATGGTGGCTTTGCTGCTTAGAGGGGTGGGGTTGTGCCAAGGCAGCTTTAATGCTGCCTCACTTCACCATGATCTTGTATTAGTTAAGTTTAAAATTGTGTTCCCTGGCAAACCATAGAAGATTTCAGAAGTATTAGACACCCACTTTTGTGCTGGAATTTAATATGCAACTTTTTATTGGAAAATAATCGTCCTTGTCTGGCGAAATCCACCATGCAATATTTCTGTTAGTAGGCATAATGTAATAAAGACAGGGAGGGCTATTTATCACTACAAATTTTGAGGATTTCAGGATTCTTTTTATTATTTTAATATATTTCTTTGGTATTAAATCAGAAAAATGATAAATTACACCTGTCGAGGCTGTTTTTCCTTTTTCCCAGAAAATGATGTACAACCTAATTTCACTGGTCATTTTGGCTTTTAAAGATATGTATTTTTTCCTATTAAAAACTCTACCAATAGGGTTTTTTTTAATAAGAATACTGAAGTACTTTTTATTTCAAACATATGAAGTAGTTTATAACTACTTCCTGGCATTGCAAACTTTGGCCTTTTCACATTATATTAGGGTTTTTTTAAAGGCATTAAGTATATATTGCTTTGAAAGAAATAGTGTATTGTTAAGATGCTAGATCCAGTGGATCAATTTTCAGTATTTGAAATAGATTAAATTGTGGCTAGCCTGAAAGGTTAAAATAATAATTTATTTCATTTCAGTACTTTCCTGTACACCAATCAGCTTTTACAAAGTCTTAGAAATCAGTAATTTTCTTTTTTTTATGTGTATAATCAACTATTTCTAAAGGATAATGTAGAATTAAAAGCAAACCATAATTTCAGCAACTGCACTATGTAACAAGAAAAAAAGAAGGAAAACAGTAAAAAGGTATCAACAACAAAGGCAACAAATGATTGGGGCTGGTGTCATAGTTTACTTTCACAATTATTCCAGGTTTGCATATTTCGAAATGTATTAGTCCAATTTGATTTCAAAGCTCAGTTATTTGAATTATAAATCATTATGTCCCTCCTAGCTGATCAGTTGTGAAATATCTTTGAATTCATTTGCATAATGGAATATGTTACTCATTCCTTTATGTCTGTGAAGCCACAGTGCTCCCTCAAAAATGTTTAGGTCTTTCTAATAATTAACTTCTCCTCTGTATATTTTTGTAGCGAAATAACTACAGTTTTATTATTATTTTGCACAGTAACTTGGGGTAAAATACTTTTAGTCTCTCAAACATTCTCAATCCTTGTCTTTGTTAGCCATATGGTGTAAAAGGCTCTGCAGGGCAGGGAACCGACTGTAGCTTTGCAATATAAAACCAGGTAATGCCACGTTGAATGTTGTAGATTAACAAGAGAAACAACTCTTAAAACTTGATTAGGAGATTTTCCAATAATAGGCAGCTATAAAACCTGCTCTTACAATTTTATCTCTTTAAAAAGAATATAATCTACTTAAAATGAAAAGGGAAATTGTTTATTCCCATAAAAGTTTTCGAACTCTTCAGTCAATGATGTGCAGGACTGGCAGAGTGAAGCAAGCACTCAGAACAAAGCCCCCTAACAGTAAGTGTGGTGGGGATTTGTGGGGCCTTTGTGGGTACAGGACTGCAGGGACACATCACCTTGGGCATTACTTACAAGCTCATCAGTGCCAGGCAGCACCACTGTTCAGTGAACTACTGATCCTGTGTTTGTAGTATTCACTGGAGAATGTACAAGCCCCTAATTAGTTTCCTTCACTTGGTGCCTTCCATGTTTACGACTGTTTCTGAAAAGCAAATTTTGCTATGACATTCCTGAAAAAGTGCGCTGGTGTACTGGGATATCACAAAACCTTTTATATCCCTATTTGACAGGTGAAGAACCAAGACAGTGGAATTTAACTGAATTTCTGTAGGTCATGCAGTGATTTCACGTCAAATGAAGGAGAAGCAGGAGTCAGAAGATCCCAGTCATTGCTTTGGCCATTCTCGTGCTTGTGTTTTGCAGACATGGCTCGCAGCAGCCACTGCCTCAGGACAGAAGCTCTCAAAGATGCCAGCATGGCTCTTTTTGCAAGACACAAGACTATCTCCTTTGTCCACCCCCAAGTCATCTGAGACAGGAAATGTGTGTGTGGTGCTCATGCTGTTAAGAGATGCCATAATTCACAGAACTAGGAAAGAATCTGAATTGTGAAACAGGTATGAACCATCTGATTTAAGGGCTACTATAACAGAGTTTTTGGAAACTCAACTTTCTATTTAATACAATTTCTTGTGCTTTTAAAAAGAAACCTTAAGATAAATATTACATTTTGTCAGGTGTAAGTATCTAGAAAATGTGACCTGCAGAGTTACTGCAGTCCAGGAGGTACGCTAGTTCTGTGTCAGTGTGCATCTCCCTGGGTTCTTGGCATCCAGGCGGGTGCAAACACACTGGAGCTCCTGCTGCTCAACCAGAGCCAGGAGCTTTGGCCAGGGGTCAGGTACATTGGCTGGTCAATGCACAGAGTAGCCAGCAGACCTTCCCCAGGGCCCATGGGTAGCAGTGTGGTGGCTGAGGCCAGGTGGTGCTGCTGCAATTACTTGGGCTGTCAGAGGTTAGCCGGTTCTGCAGCAGGAGATTTCAGTTCATGCATAGCTGGAGTCAATTAATTTGCTTTCTATTTGTTAAGTTGGAGAAACTGGGGTTTCTCTGAGAGTACTCATAGATATGTCCAAAATTCTCACTGTACCCTCTTGGGTACAGACTTTGCTGTGGCTCTGAGACTGTATGTTTGTAAGAGATTTCCATTCAGTTCTTACATGCCTGAAAATACTTTCACAGAATTCACAGAATTGTTAGGGTTGGCAGACACGTCTGGAGAGCAACCAGACCAATCCTCCTGCTGAGGCTGGGTCAGCTGGAGCGGGTGACATAGGAGCACATCCAGGTGGGTTTGGAATGTCTCCAGAGAGGAGACTCCATGACCTCCCTGGGCAGCCTGCTCCACGTTTCTGCCACCCTCCGTGTGAATAAATTCTTCCTCATGCTGAGGTGAAACTTCTTGAGTTTTAGTTTGTGGCCATTGCACCTCATCCTGTTGTTGGGCACCATCGAAAGGAGTCTAGCATCATCCTCTAACATCCACCTTGTAGGTATTTACATGCATTGTTGAGATCTCATGTCTTCTCTTCTCCAGACTGACCAGGCCCAGCTCCCACAGTCTCTCCTCATCAGAGCGATGCTCCCTCATCGTTGTTGTGGCCTCTGCTGGACCTTCTCCAGTCTCCTTTTCTCTCTTATCCTGAGGAACCCAGAGCTGGACACAGCACTCCAGATGTGCCTCCCCAGGGCTGAGCAGAGGAGCAAGGTCCCCTCCCTGACCTACTGCCAATGCTCTTCCCAGTGCACCCTAGCATCCCATTGGCCCTCCTGGCCACGAAAGCACACGGCCAGCTCAGGGTCAACTTATCACCACCAGGATTCACAGGTACTTCTCCTCAGACCTGCTCTTGCCCTTGCTGAACCTCAGTAGATTTCTCTCTGCCCAGTTCTCCAGCCTATCAGGGTCCCACTGAAAGGGCAGCAGAGCCTTCAGGTACATCACCCGCTCCCCAGTTTCATGTAATCACCAAATTTGCTGAGGGTCTATCCTGTCCTTTCTTCCAGGTCCTTGATAGGCATGTTAAATAAGGCTGGACCCCATGATGCTCCCTGGGGAACCCCACTGACTCCAGATGTCCAGCTGGATTCTGCTCCTCTGATCCCAACCCTCTGAGCTCTGCCATTCAGCCAGGTCTTGATCCACCTCACTGTCCATTCATCTCAACCCACATCTCCTGAGCTTTACCTGTGAGAATGTCACAGGAGGCAGTGTCAAAAGCCTTGCTGAGTTGATGTAGACAATATCCACTGCTCTATCTTTACTTCAGTTAAGTGTTTAACACAGCTTAGTATACATGAGATGTACTTTTATCTGTTGTAACAGAAACAAATTAAATGTGTTTTTTGATGGGTCTGGAAGACCACCCCGATGACTTTGAGGCTGTTACTTCAGGGCTGCAGCAGTGCCATTGCCAAGTGCCAGTTGGCTCCAGTGCAAGCACTTGCAAAACCACAATTTTTTGCATGCTGATGGCATGGATCTGTCTGGGGAACAAACACCATTGATTATCCAAAACTTTCTGTTTACTTATAAAAGTAATTTTTTTCTCTTGTCTCTTCTGTGACTAGAATATATGAGATGAAAAATAATTGATTTCATTAATAATGGATTATAGTCTTAAATGTTCCAAAGAATAGAACTGTTACATATATTTCTAGATGAAATTCAGATATTATTTTAATGTACCTTTGTTGTTCTTTCAGTTAGGATTTTTGTTTTCTCACTAGAAGTTCACAAAAGTTGGTACAACCTGCCCATGTAATTATAATGCTGCAAGGCTGTTTTTTCCTTAACCCTTGCTACTTACAGTCTCCTGAAAAACATTTAAAAATACTGTGAAATTCATGCTTCAGAATCACATAGTAAGTTTTCTTAAAAAACGTGTTTTTTAAAAATGTGTGTAGTCATTTTTAAAAAACGTGTGTAGTAAATTTTGTCGAACACTTAACTTTTCATGCACTCATTTTTTGACAGAGGAAGCACTTCTCTTTCCTGAGTGTCAGTGAGAGCTGGAGGCTCAGTGACCTGAGGTGCTGGACAATGTTCTACACTGCGCTCACTCAGCTTCTCCTGGTAGTCTCCAGGTCATCTCCCACATCCCTGAGGTACCTCACTGTCTTGTGTAGAGCTGTGGATTTTTAGAGTTATTAAGCCAATCAAGCAGCAGTTTAATTGTACAGTAAATATGTTGCAGTTGGTGTTTGAAACACTGCCTATTGACTTCTGAGATTTATGGCAATAAACAGCAGCATTTCATTTGGTGCCTTCTGCTTGAAGAAATAAGCAAAACTAGTTGACTTTCTAGTATTTGATCTTAAGGGTTGACAATGTGAAATGCCTGTTTTGCATTTGCAGGTGACATACCAGTCAGGCCAGCTTCTGCCAGCAGGTTTATTATTTCACTTCTTTGTGCAAGTTCCCATTACACAAGGATCTTGAGCATTGACCAGAGTGTGACAGTACAGGGAGCAGCACTTAAACCTGCACTTGGGGTTACCTTTTGAGTTGTCCTTTGCAAATGAGTGATGTTGGACAGATGTAAAAACAGTGTATTCTTTAGTAGCCAGATATGATGAAGAGCTAAGTCCAGGCACTGCCCTTGGTCCCCAGAGCTTTGCCAGCCTGGTCAGAGCTCTGTTATCCAGAGAAGGCTGGGCTTGGCAGAATGAGCACCGAGACAAATCTTGTCTTAAAGAAGCTGATGGTCAAGACAGTCATAAGTCAGCAGTGATTGTTCTCCTCTTGCTGATCATGGGTGTCTGTCCCATCTGCTGCTGAACTCTGATGGAAACAGGGAACTCCAAGGCAAAATGGAGCCACATTATCAGTACTTTCCTACAGAATGCACCTGTGAGATGGACCTGGGTTTCCCTGCAGCTAAACTGCTTTCAGCACTGACTCAGAGTTGCATAACATAAGCAGTAGGTACATTTAGAATACAAAATGGGCTATGCATGTAGTTTCAGTAATTTTTTTCTGCAGGAGAATAAAAACACTTGGTAAATACAAGATCACAAGTGTTAAAAATTACTTCTCAAAGTAGATCCTGGATAAACACATGTCAGACAGAATGCAGGCACATGGCTTATGACTGGCTGTAAACTGACAAGGGCTATTGTGATTCCTCTGGATTAACAACTCCATAAGATCTGAAATGTATCTGGAAACAGCATACATACATCAGTCCTGTGGCTGTTGTCCTTCATGTTCCTATGGGAGTAAATGTGTTTGGGTTTGAACTGATAAAAAAGCACAGCTAGAGAAACAAATAGGTAGAAGTTGTGGTTTAGGATCCAAATTTTAAAAGTAAGGTGTACACAAACTGTCCTTTCTGTGTGCTTGTGCAAGCATTAAATCACAGTGTTCTTACCTTGGGAATCAAAAGATAGTTTCACACCATGAAAACTGGCATTTTTTAGACAAAAAACAATACAAATTGTCTTCTCTAGGCTTTTTTTTGTTTGGGTTTTTTTTTAGTTTGATTGTTTTGGGGTTGTTTTGGGTAACTTTTTCAAATTAAATTAATATATTTATATGAAATCCTCTTATATGAATGATAAATAATTTACATGGAAACAAAATTAAAATTAATTTTTATTGGTGGAAGTTGTTTTAAGTAATTGATGTAGAAACATGTTTTGAAATGAGTTGGATACAGTAAATTGAGAATATTTAAATGTTAAGCTATTAGCTGTTGATGCAACGGGCAAAATTTCATTTTTGTAGGAACGAATGATAATAACTGGATTCCCCATCCCTGAAAGTGTCCACGGGCAGTTTGGGCTGGGCTTGGTGCAACCTGTTCTAGTGGAAGGTGTCCCTGCCCGTGGCAAGGGGTGGAAGGAGATAGACTTTAAAGTCTCTTCCAACCCAAACCATTCTGTGGTGGTAAGATTCTATGATATTGATATTTGCTTCAAAATGCACTGTGATTTGTGTTGAACTACTTAAACTTCATGTGAATATGATTAGATTTTGAGTTCCTTGTGTGTCCCAGGTTGTTTTTTTAATCATTTTGTGGCATTTAGAATTCGCATAACTTTGTCCAAGACTCTTAGTCCAAGATGTTTTGTGTGGTGTACAGTAACCAAAACTAGTAGAACAGCATGGGTAAATATATGTTTCAATAAAAGTTTTTACTAGAATTAATAAATTTCAGTCACCATTTTTTTTTCCCTGCACTTCCAAAAACAGTAGATCTGGGCTGTAGGAAAGATCTCCATGAGCTACTGAGCATGGTTTGTCAGTGTCCTGGACTTGCAGTCATGCTCAGAGCCAAACCTCTCCATGCCAGCCAGGTTTAAAACTATTGCTGTAAGCCACACACAGCTCTAGCACAGCTTTGAAGGGAGACATCTCTTTCCTTCAAAGATCATCAGGACATGTATGTGTAGTTTGAGTTATAGAAAATGAACAATTTACCATGGAAGGTTTGTTTAGGATAGTTTCTTTCTTTCCTTAGTAATACTGTGCTGTTCAGGAGATGTGATGTGGCTTGTTCAGGAGTGAAAAAGAAGTGTATAGGCAGTAATTTCTGTTGCTTTTCTAAAACTTACACATTATTTTATTAACAGGGTAATACTCTAGAGGATCCTTATTGGATACTCTTTCTTCTCTGCCTTCACTGAAATTTAAAACAGGCTTAGCACATAAAATTTTCCCTTACTTGATTCCCAGAACCTGCTGTTTTGTCATTGAAGTGTTGGTCGCAATCAACATTGGACATTCCGATACTTCTTTGGTTTTCTCAGCTTTTGATCAAGTATGGTTGAGATTCTGCCTTGGGAAGGATTCTGCTTTGAATTTGGGTGTGGACACCTTCTTCCAATGGTATGCAGTACTCCAGAAGGGATGGAGTGTGACTTTTCCTGTCTTGGGATAGTGCAGGTTTCTCCTGAGAACTCTGTAAATGGCAGCTGAGCCCTGCATAGGGCAGGATCCAGATGACTCCTGTCAGTCTGTATGCTGGCATGGAAGAATACCACCATGGGTAACACTCTTTCTAAATGATTTGGCCTCATTTATTTATTTTTTTTCCCCAAGGACAATCTGGTAAGCAATTAAAGGGAGAAAATCATCAGGAAATTCAATGCACACAGAAACAGAAGGGTAAAAAGAAGTTGATGCTGTTCAAGTAAAGAGATGGGGAGCACAGAAACTAACAGTATATTGGAACTGCCTGAAGAACTGGGTTGGCAAAGGGAGGAGAGGAAACAAAAAGCTGGATTGGAAGAAGACACAAGGGTCCAGAAATGCTGAATAAAAATACCAATTCCAGTTGAAAGGAGCAGAGGTAAGATGGCAAAGGAGACAGGCAAAGATGAAGAAGAATGGATTTTCCCAAAGTCCACTAGATTCTTTGCTGCCCTTTTGGGTTTGTTGCAGGTGCAGGTCACAGATTTGGACCCTTTGCTAGTTTAAGAAAGCTCTTGAGCAGGGATGGCACTTTGAAGGCTCCCAAACTGAGCTGGCCTGTGCAGCAGCAGTAAGTTACTGAATACATTTCCTTTGCTCTGTAAAAAATCTGGAAAGCCCTGTGTCGTGGTTTTCACCCAGTATCCACCCAAAACCTCCAGGGTCCCTCCCCCCGACCCCTTCCCAGAGGGAAAGGGGAAAGGAAGGAAAAAAAAAACCCAGCTGAGAGATAATGGCAAAACAGAGTAGCTAAATACTTACATTTATTACTAACAAGATAAGAACTAAAACTAGAAGCACTAAAAGATAAGAAATAAATCAGTCTTAAGAACACTCCTCCTACTCCTCCCTCCCTCCAAAAGTTTGAGAGAGCAAGGAATGAGAGTTTTGCAGGTGGTGGTCATGCTGCTGGCATTGGTCTCGTCCTGTGGGTCACTCCATGGGGTTTCCGTGGGCTGCAGTTGGGACACTGTGCTCCACCACAGTTTGCAGGGGGGCCACGAAGCTCTTAATCTTTCCCCTGCTCCTGTGGGGTCCCTCCCATGGGAGACAGTCCTCAAACTTCTCCNGGGGGGGGGAATAGCTTTCAGTCCTTCCCCCCCCTCCCCCTGCTCCAGCATGGTTCTTCCTTCGCCTCCTCCTGCTCTTCTTCTGACCTTGGTCCCTCTCTGTCTGTCTGTGTTGTTATCTCAAAGCTGGAATTTTCAACTGCGCAAACACTCCAACTCTTGCATATGTATCGCAGAGGCGTAACTATAATTTTAATTAGCTCAACAAGACAGGAGAAACTTCTAGCAGCTTCTACTAAAGTACTTCTACTTTTCTACTAAAATTGAGCTATAGAAACCCATGACACCCTGCATTACAGAGGAGCAGTTCAGGTCACAAAGCCAGGTATTCAGCACTGAGGAAATGCCAGAGTTAGGACTGCCATTGCAACTTTCCTCTGCATTTTAAATATTGACATTCTTACAAGGTACTTTTAATTGCAAGATCACAGTTATTTCTCTCAAAGGATGTTTGGTGCTTTCAGTCCTGAAGATGTGTCATTCCAGCTTCAGGAAAAGCTACTGAGTATTTTGACTCTTTTTTTTTTTCTGTGTTATTACCTGGATTTGTCGGTCCCCTCTTTGTTTTCTATTGTGACTGTTTGTTCTTCCTGGCATTTTTTCCTTCTTAGCTTTTTATGTCATTCCTGCTTTGCACTGGGGTGAGTGGTTTGGTCTAAGCAGTATCCCTAAGGATAAGGGGCTGGGATTAGGCCCGTTTTACAGGTGTGGATTTGAAGTGTGGAAACCAAGCTCTAAGTCTGCACCAACTTTGCAGAACCAGTTTAACATGCAAAAGATTCCTCCTAACCTCACTTGCAACTTAGTTTCCCAGATTTTACCGATGAAGAGAGGAGGGAAAGAAGCCCTATAGCAAAGAGCTCTTTAAAGAACATAAATTAAATTCTTACTCTGAATTAGTCCCATGGGAGCAGTGTGTGAGAGGCAGGCTGCCCTCATTAGGGCCTAAAGATAAGCAGCGTGAGGACCGATCCTCATGCAAATTGTCATTTCCAGAGTTGTTGTCCAGCTCTTTGTTCAGTATCATGACAAAGCAAAATCAATCCAGACTTCCAGGATATCTTTCAGCTGTCTAACAAAGGCAATCTCTTTTCCCCGACTCACAATGTCTTGTTTCTTTTATCCTAAATTCACAGCCTCTGAAACGAATAAGGCAAGTGTCATATGAATAACCGCAGCACAGTCCGGACTCATGGCCAGGGCAGCTTCACTGTCCATACCAGGCAGGAAGGAGGCAGGAAAAAGAGCATAGGATTATAAAAGGTTGTGATTTAAATATCATAATCAAACTACACATGTAGAATGGGCCCAATTTATTATTATAGTTTTAAATTTACCATTTTCTAACTTTTGAGTCTTGACTTTCTTACGTGACTATTCTCATAGAGCAGTGAACAAATGCTGTCAGGTTAACACAGGAAAGAGAAGTGTGGGAAGGGGAAAGGTGTGAAATGTGGAGATAAGCCAGTCTCAAATACAAGCTGTTTCAAATCAACAATTTGTGTTCTTTGTTTATAGCTCAGTAAAAATACATCATACCTCAGGTTTTTACTCCTGTAGGTCACTTGAAGTTCCTGTGACGTCAGTGAGGTTTGTCTGTGAAAGCCTCAGAGCCTGACCATTCTGAGCTAGGGCAAAGGTGTGTGTGATGCTTGTGCTGGTTTGCTTTGGTTTCTTTTCCTGTAGGTGAGGATGAGGATGAGTTTGAGAATTTAATGCTCCCCCTCTCAGTTTCAGCTGAAAGTGTGACTCAGATACTCAACAGTAGTTTTGAACAAGAAGCAAAGGTATGTTTAAGTCCATTGTAGGGGAAGAAATTATTGATGAGAAAAAGTACTAGTGGGACAAGCATTCAACAAGAAGCTTGTTACCTTTTCTGTCAGTCTCCCTTGACATGTATGTACTTGTATACTTATATAGACATGGACATATACATACCTGTATACATAGATCTAACTATGTAGACATAGTTAGATGACTATGTAGAGTGTAGACAGTAGAGATACAAAGAGATATCTATTCTAGATAAACTTTGTACAAAGGTTTTATAAAGACCTTGGGATTTTCCAGTGCTTTGCAGAACAAGCGACCCCATTTGAAGCTCATTTATAATCAGAGACAAATTTTTCCTTAGTGATAGCTTATCTGTTCCATATATAATATTCCCCTTTACCATGCAAGTATCCTGTTTGTGTATATAAACATATTTATTTGGGGATAAGAGGAGACATGTAACACACTTGATAAAACACTGCTGCTTTAAAGTATTTTTTTTCAAGCAAGAATTTATTATATAAATCAAGACTTTATTAAATGGCTGGGCATATATGTATAAATAGGAACGGGTCTTGAAGTATGGCACCCTTAAACTGAACAAAGTGATTAGGATAACTGATAGCTAAATAAGGTTTTTATGTGCCTGTGGGAGCCATATTAGGATTGATTTGACAAGGCTGTTCAGCTGTGGCAACAGACATAATATCTAACACAACATTATGTTTTATTAGTAAAATCCTTAAGTGCAGCAAGCTGTTTGTGTCAAAACAACAGTATATTTTAGGGAAGAAAAAGACTTGCTAGATAGAAGCTGCATCATCAGGAACAATAATATATTGGAGCACTATTGCATTAAAGAGATGCCCTTCTGCCATCATTGAATCAGTAGTTAACAGTGCTCACTGGAGTGCTCACTTCAGCTGCACAGGGTTGTTTTGAGGAACCCCTAAAAGCAACTTTTAACTTGCTGTTTTAAAATATGATGGCAACTTAAATACTGCATCATCATATTTATCCACTTTTTTTTTTTCCCCCACCAGAAAATAAACAGATATGCTCAAAATATTTGGTAAATAATTTGGCTGCAGGATATCACTGACATTACGCAAACATGCACATTTCAGTCATCACTTGAATTAAGCTGACTTTCTTTTTAAATAGTATTAAAGGTTATTTCAACAACTACTTATTTCTGGTTTCTATCTTTTTTGTTGCTCTATGTATTTAATTGTAGTCACTTTTCATTCACAAAATAGACTCAGTTTGTCTGTCTTCAATTCATCTCTCATGTGTTCAAGTTATAAATACTAAAAATTAGAACAAAGAAGTCATTTGGTAGCATTACCCTTACTGGAGGAAACTGAATTCCATTCCGTGTGAGGATTCATTTTATTACAATAATTTTGCCATTGTCCTGTCTGGATTGCTTGAAACGATCTTAGTAGAAAAATTTTAATGGAGTGCCAGTGATATATTCCTAAACTAGCAAGTTCTTAACGACCTTGGAAAGTGACTGCTTGATTACACTTTAACGGTATTTGCAAATAAAATCACAAGTAATTAAGGGGAAATCTCCAGGCTTTTGAGCAAGTTTGATGCATGATAACTGCCTGATTCAGCTTCATCTAGAGTAATGCTGTGTAGACAAGAGCTACTGAGATCAATAGCAACATAATGATAGTGGCAGAATTAAGTGAGTAACCTGAGAACTGTGTCTTCAAAATGCATGCAGCTGCCACCAGCCAGGGCCACACAGTGCACTCCTGCTTCCGTCCTAAATGTTCATCAAAAGACGCCCTGCAGGAAAATGGAGTTAGATGCTCTTTATTGCTGATCGTGTCTCTTGCCACATTTATCAGGGAAATTGGATTAGCAGTTGGCAGCTGCAGGTAGACAAGGTTCTGCAGTGATTAAATATGCAGCTTGGCTGCATTTGTTGTGACAGACCTTTAGTAAATTCTACTGTAAGCACCATCTGTCTAATTTGTATAAAGAAAACTTGGTGCTTTAAGCTACTGATAAAGAACTGAATCTGCTGCTTTATCATAAACAAAACTTTTGTGCTAAATTATCTTAAACACTATTTATTAGGTTAAAGCTGTTTTTCTATCATAATGAATAAATATTACACGCAAAAGTGCTTTCAGGTACTTCATTTTGCAAGAACTGAAAAACAACAACAGTTCAGTTCTTCAATAAAATGCTTAGTATTGCAATCCACAGGGAGATGACACTGTTAAAATATCACAATGAAAATGGTCCAGGACTGCCAAAATCATTTAATTTGTGGGTTTTACTAGGACTTTCTTACTGGTTAGGTGTTTTTTTTAGGTTTTCAATATTTCTGAAATACACCACTGAAAAACTGTTGTAACAAGGGAGCTCTTTCTATTTAAAATACATTTGTAACCATTACATCTGCATACAAAGCATATGTTGAGGTTTCTTTTCCAGGGAGATCAAATGTAATTGAAGATGGCTGAAGTAATTATGTGTGTATGTGTGTTGCTTTCCTTTTTTCTTCTTCCTTTTTTTTTCTTTTCTTTTTTAATCCCCTACTTCCTTCTTCACAGTTTTGTATTAATAGAAAAAAAAAATTCCAGTATTAAAACAGTGCCTGATTTTCTCCTAAGAACATCCAGGTTTCTCTAGACAATGTGGTTAAGTAATCTATCTCCTGGGCAGCCAGAATCTCAGTAGTACTTTGTTTATAGTTGTGACATCATCAGATTTGCTAGAAATGCATGGGAAAAGGATCTGAAGAAAAAGCAGTTAAATAGCAACATGCTATCTTTAGCTGGTTTGTAGAAACTCCATACTGTTAAATTATTTAAAATCCTTGATTTTCAGCTTGCACACATTAAAAGTTTTCACACTAAGTGCCAAATGTTGCAAACAGCACTTTAACAGAATGATTTTGCTTTGATCCCTGTAGCAGTTCCTGAATAATTTATCACAGGTTATTGCCTTAATTCTGGAGAGGGATAGAGCAATAAAGGCAGATGAAAACACTCCAGTTGAAACACCTTGGGGCCTGCTCATTCCTCTGACATGGCTCTTTTGTTGGAACTATTTAGAGGTTATTAAGATGTGTCTCCAGAATTAAGAGTATGCTGTAAGGATGAAGACAGCCATCTTAATTCTAAAGACAAAGCACAATGACCCTTCACCTTTTTTTTCCTTTGTTGTTATTATATAGTAGAATTATGAGGGTAATATTATAGCTGCACCCAGTAGTGCCACTATGGCTAAGGGTCTGTCAGACTTTCCATTACGAGCCCCGTTTTGGGGGTGGGGGGTGTGAGTAGGCTGGTCTGTTTTAGATGGTGTTAGTCAGACACTTGGCACACGTTGGCAAGCCATAGAGGCTTTTCTGTAGATATTTAAATCATCAGCTCCTTTCCTATGAAAAAAAATCCATTGAAATATGTTCCTCAGGACTTGAAACAAAGTACTTGAATTTATTTTTGAAAGGGCTTTTTTATACTTACATTTTAAGGAACCTATCACTCACATTCAGGGGAGGATATCTCAAAAACGAAATCTGAACAAAATTGCTTCATTATCAAGAAAAGCAGTGTATAAAGTGCTCCTGACAAGCTCCTTTTGCTGTTTCTCTTGTATTTACTGTTCCTCACTTCTCATGTCACTCCTTTGGCTGGTGGTGGTGGTGCCTTTCCCTGGCCCATTGCCCCAGGAAGGGACTGGGGGCAGCTGGGAAGGGCACAGCAGCTTCTTGTGTTTTTCACTTTGCTGCTAAGTTTGCAAGGCACTCTGGATGCCACAGAATGACACTCAAAAAGGAGATGCATAGGTGTATAATGGTGTTTGTCATTAATAAATTTTATGCACGTACCTCCTATTTGATTACTAATAATGTACTGAAACCAGACTTTCTTAGGATTTTAGGGGTTTGGGGGGAAGGTTCCTGCTAACTGTGACCTAAGCAAGCATGGAATCTAGGGTGACTTTTGCTCCTTTTAGAATTTAAGGGTATTTTTACCAGTGAATTGAATGGATCAGGGCTTTCCCCAGGATTCTGGAGGCTATTCCATAGGCTGTTTGTTTGTCTGGTGCTGACTGTGGCAGTGTTAGTTTACATAGCTGAGCTCCAATGGATCCCATCTAAACTATGGTTTGCTGGGGTTTTACAATGTATGGACAATGTATGGTGCCTTATAGACTGAGGTCATTTAGTAAGAATGGTGTAGTTAATTGTGTGGGCTTTGTAATAACAATATGTGAATTCAAATAGTAGAAAACCAAGAAATGCAGTAGTTGGTCTCCTTTCTTTAGAATCTGAGCTCCAGTGGTGTCTGGTTGTGTAGTGTTTGTGTAGCTTCCGAGACATCTGGGACCATAGTTTAAAGGAAGTTGCACATCTACTTTTACAAATAGTTTTGAAAGTCTCACAACCAAACTGGTTTTTAAGTATATTTGCAGAAGAGTCTTTTCTTACAACTAGTTGTTAGGTTTTTTTATTTATTTTGTAATTGTTGTTGTTTGGGGGTTTTGTTTGTTTGTTTGGGGTTTTTTTTAATAAAGACAGAATAAGTATGTTGGAGGAATATGGATTGCACTGGTTGTCCTTTTCTGAGCCACATTCTAAGCCACACTAAGATGGGGAGCTCTTTCTCCCTGGGCACGTGCTTGAACAAAGGCAAGTTCATGTCTTGCCAGGGGCTGTAGCTCCACTTCTCCCCAGCTCCAGAATTTCTTTGTCCAGCCTTGCTTATCTCCTTTTTTGTGGCTGGAGTGAGCAAAGGAACCAAAATCAGTCTGAAATACTTCCACTCCCTTGTATCCATTGCTGGATCTCTGTCTGCTGTCAGAGAGAAGTATGAAGTGTTGCTGCTGAGTTCTTTTAATTCTTTGTGTTTTGGCCAAATTGTCTGCTAAGCAGTTACTTTCTGTGTGGACAAAGCAGCACACCAAGTATGAAAATACAGATGAGTATAAAGTTACAATTTTATATTGCATCTTCTCAGTATTGAACACTTCCTCTCAAGTGATTTCAGAGTCCCATTAAAGTTAATGAGAGTTGAGACCTCTGAGCATCTTTGCAAGTTCAGGCCATTTCAATGCACAACAGAAAGGAAATGCAAATATTAAAATCCTCCCTGCAATGTCACTAGTGCTTGGTAGAGCACTGAGTTTGTCCTGGGATAAATCTATGTGCCTGCCACCCAGTTCAGCCAGACTGAGGGGTCTGTGTATGAAGAGCAGAAATTAATCCCGGTTTAAGCTCACATGGAGCATTTTTAACAAGGCATCAGTCCTAATTTGTTCTTTATGTGATCGATTAAAATGAATTCATGAATCTTTTGTATTTCTCAACACTATAAATATTACAGTGTTAGTATCAAGTGGTAGTATATTATTGAAAACTCTGGGTTTAAAGAGAGAATTCCTTGCTGGGTTTTTTAGCCATGCTTCCATGATTTATTTTTTTTTCCAGACTGCAGAACTGTGGCCTTTTATTGTGAAAAGAAAAGAAGTACAAACCCCACATGCAACACATGGATAAAATTCAGTAAAACAACTGAGTTCTTAAAAAGAATATATATGTCTGAGTAAATTGAAAAGTTTGTTTATGCTGTTAAAATATTTTTCATTCACTAGTGTTTCTTAGTGATGTCTATTCATTATCCTGGAAATATCCCTTTAGGAGGGGCTAATTGTCTATGCACACAGTGTAGTCTACATTTGAGCTGGAAGGACTCTGAAGCCACACTTTAGTCATTAAAGGGGGAAAAATTGCATCTCGGAACTAATGTTAACACAAAGATTTGCATAGTCTTCTCTAAACGGAAAAGTCTTTTTTTGAAGAAACAAACTTGGAAAATTACTTTCAAAAAACCCAGCAGAACAACAAAAGATAAGTTAAAATAACAGTACAATGGGAGTCTCAGTGCAGCCTTAATTGTGGCTTGTTATGAACATCAGTTAGTCTTATACCTCATTCAAAATATTACAAGCTTAAATTAACATTTTATTGTTATTATTACTTTAAATATAATAATACAGGAAGCACTTTTAAACGTTAATCCATAGCACGCATATATTATGTTTTAATTTGTATTATTCATTATGAGAGCATATCGAATAATCCAAAGCACTTCCTAAGGATTTTGCTAGTGTTAGCACTGGAGAACTTGTGGAAATCATTTGTTCAAGGATCTTTGTGTTTTTTTCTAAAAAAAAAAAAAAAAAAAAAAAAAGTTTTGGGAGAAAATTTAAAAAAAAACACAAAAAACCACAAAA
>VXAU01004292.1:64817-98554 GCA_013399695.1 Formicarius rufipectus | reverse complement strand
CAATTAGCGCGTCCCTTCCCGCGGGCGGGCGGGGCTGGGGCGGGATGGGGCGCGGCCCCAGGGGTGTCCCCCGTGGCCTTTGTGTCCTCTGTGGCCTGTATGGCGCTTGTGTCCCCCGTGTTCCCTGTCCCCCCTATATCCCCCGTGTGTTCCCCGTGTTCCCTGTCTCCCGCGTGTCCCCTCTGTCCCCCCCGTGTATCCCCCGTGTCCCCGGTGCCGCACAATGCGCGCTCTGTCCGCCGGTGCCAGGCCCCTCGCATTAGTGTAATGCTGTGGCACAGCGGGCAAGAGGAAACAAAGCTAAATGAACTAAACTGTGGAATCAGCTGGAATTACAGCGCGACGGCAGCGGCGCAGCTCGCGGGGAGGGACCAGCCGGGGGTCACTTTTTTGTTGGGTTACTCTGTTAATCTAGCAAACGTAGCCAAGGAGGTTTCTTTCCTTCATAGGTCCTTGACGTTCTCATAAAAAGAAGAAAGAATAAATAAAATAAAAAAATTAAAAAGCCATGTCTTTCATTTCAAACACAATGTACCTGCATTTGGTTTAACATCAGAAGTGCTTACAAAATACTATACACGAGCTATCTGGGGAGATTTCTTTTCTCTGGTATGAATCGTGTCTTTAATTTAGTTCGTTACTTTCTATTCATGTCAACTCTGTTAATATCACAACACTTGCAGCCCTCTTAATCCGGAAGAAAATGAACGTCTGAAAACAAAATCAAAATCTTTACATTGTGGTTTTCTTCAAAAAGTAATTATAATGAACTCTGTTTGCTTTAAATATTGTATACATTTTTAAGCCAACACATCCAATAATACTCCTGGGTATTTTCTTAACATTACAGAGAAATGTTTTGTATTTTTATAAATACAGTAGCTGTAGTTCTCTCTCNAAAATCAATTAGCGCGTCCCTTCCCGCGGGCGGGCGGGGCTGGGGCGGGATGGGGCGCGGCCCCAGGGGTGTCCCCCGTGGCCTTTGTGTCCTCTGTGGCCTGTATGGCGCTTGTGTCCCCCGTGTTCCCTGTCCCCCCTATATCCCCCGTGTGTTCCCCGTGTTCCCTGTCTCCCGCGTGTCCCCTCTGTCCCCCCCGTGTATCCCCCGTGTCCCCGGTGCCGCACAATGCGCGCTCTGTCCGCCGGTGCCAGGCCCCTCGCATTAGTGTAATGCTGTGGCACAGCGGGCAAGAGGAAACAAAGCTAAATGAACTAAACTGTGGAATCAGCTGGAATTACAGCGCGACGGCAGCGGCGCAGCTCGCGGGGAGGGACCAGCCGGGGGTCACTTTTTTGTTGGGTTACTCTGTTAATCTAGCAAACGTAGCCAAGGAGGTTTCTTTCCTTCATAGGTCCTTGACGTTCTCATAAAAAGAAGAAAGAATAAATAAAATAAAAAAATTAAAAAGCCATGTCTTTCATTTCAAACACAATGTACCTGCATTTGGTTTAACATCAGAAGTGCTTACAAAATACTATACACGAGCTATCTGGGGAGATTTCTTTTCTCTGGTATGAATCGTGTCTTTAATTTAGTTCGTTACTTTCTATTCATGTCAACTCTGTTAATATCACAACACTTGCAGCCCTCTTAATCCGGAAGAAAATGAACGTCTGAAAACAAAATCAAAATCTTTACATTGTGGTTTTCTTCAAAAAGTAATTATAATGAACTCTGTTTGCTTTAAATATTGTATACATTTTTAAGCCAACACATCCAATAATACTCCTGGGTATTTTCTTAACATTACAGAGAAATGTTTTGTATTTTTATAAATACAGTAGCTGTAGTTCTCTCTCAGGCACAAAGTCATATTGGCAATAAACTGCTGAAATACACACTATGAAAACGTTTGTTTTATAATTTAAATCTCACAAAACTATGACAATTAATTATGTGTTTGTTTTATGGACAGAGAAAAATAACACTTTACAAGAAATCAAGCTTTTAAAAATATTTATATTCTAAGTGAATTATGAAGCTTCACTGTTTACTAATAATCTTCCGGGTTAAGAAAGAGGAATGCAATTGCAACTAAGAAATTAGCCTGTCATGACTGAGAAGCTGAACAGCAGAGCCTGATGATCTGAATGCCATCCTTGGGTAGTGGGGAGTAGGATCCTGATGACCATTCAGAAAACCCCTATTTTAAGACCTTCACAAGCCTGCAGTGATTCTATCTGTGTGCAGGCTCAGCTTGCAGAAAGGAAGGCTAAAGCAGAAAGCAGTGTAATTTTTGTTTCCTAAAATCAGTGGAAAGCATCCCTTATTTTCAGTTTTAGAGGACTAGAGGGGAAAAAACCCCCACCACTACCAAACCACCCAGGTCCTGAAGCCAGGCTGTGAATTAGCATCTCATTTTCTAGTGGGCACCACTGGGTACATTTAACTTCATTAGCACTGTTCGTGCTTGTGTTACCCTAAAACTTAATAAAACAGGAAGATGTGTAAAAACAGATCAGAGCTGCTTCCATTTCAAATTGGTTTTACTTTGTTTTTCCTAGTACAGCATGAGTGTTGTTTTCCTGTGCAGAACTGCAGATCTCCAGTTGTGGGAGGAGTAATAGACATTTACCTCCTCTCCATTTGAAAGAAATGGATACATCCATGGAGATGGCTTTTTAGGGAAGGATATATAATCCTCAGGGCCCTTTCCTGATTTCTTTAAAATTAATTTATTCCTTCCACTTTATGAATTAAGTTTACTTCAAATATATAAAAACAGCTTCCAACTTTTGGATTTTATTATTCCATATTCAAAATAAAAAAATAGATGGAGATGTAGCTTTGTGTGGAATTCAAAGCTCAGGCCTTCTCAGTTCATTTTCCCTTGCACAGGTTCAGAATATTTTTATTTCTCATTTTTGTCTGTAAAGGATAAGTACATGCTTCTCTTCGGTGAGTTTCTCCTCTTTTAGAGGAGTACAGCTGCATCCAGGTATTGATCTCAAGCATTACAGCAGAATGAGCTGCTATTATCACAACTTGCATTTACTGTAGATAAAGACAGAAAGGTAAATGGGAGAAAAAGGGAGGGCCATGTGCCAATTCCATCATATCAAGTTTAAATATCCTTTGATTAACACATTTCTTTTGCAGTTTCAAATATATCATCAGAAAATGGTTTCAATAGCAAAGAAAAACTGTTTTACAAAGAGATTTTATTCTGTTAGGTTGAGGCCCTGGTATTTCAATATTGAAAATGGAAAATACAGAATATTAGCCAAAATAAATCCATCTAGTTATGTTTGTTCAATAAATACACAATACAAAGAGGCAAGGGATAAAAGGCTAAGGTATTAATATATCCTAAGATGATGTTTATTCTGATTGAATACTGTCAGAAAGAGTCAGTTGTAAATCACTGGTAGAAGAATGCATTGATAAACTTTTCAAGTGATTGCAGGAAATATTTTGGGTCTAAGGTCTGTCCATAACAAAACAAATTACACTGAGTAATCTCTCACCTGATCACAGTGCTTAGGATTTAAGCTTTGTCCAGTAGATGGCAAAAATGAGCAGAAGTAATTTCTTCTAAGTCCTTGTGATCCAGGGAGGGGAGAGGGGAGGCACGGGGGACAGACACTGTTGTATCTTGTATTTTACCATTATGATTGAGTTGTGGCTCGTGGTTGAGAGGTGTGTTGTCAGTCAGGTATGCTGGAGATGTGCCGCACTGCCGAGTGGGGCTGGTTTGTAGCAGCCTTGCTTATACTAATTGAGTTTCTCCAGCAAATCAGGCTCCTTGGAAAAAGGCCAAAGGCTTTTCATAATTGTATTGACAAGAAAATGAATATGATAAATGGTGTTCATTCAGCTGAGACAAGATTTATAGTTTTCCTCTGGCAAGGGATGAAGAGAAAATATTTATAATAATAGTAAAATTTGTTTTAAAGTTGTATTAGGTGATCTCTTAAAAGACTTCATTAAAATATTTCCAAATATTTTAAGCAGCTTCAGGTGTTAAGTGTAGCATGTTACCATAATATGTGGTAATGAATGATGAAAAAAAATCCCAAACACGCAAACAAACAAAACAAAACAAGAAATCCAACCCCCTGGATATGAAAGTCATTTATTCTTCCTGAAATATTGATATGTCAAGCTGTCAATGACGATTGCAGTACCACAGCTTGGGAAAGTTTATTTGCCTTTTGTATTCGGAACATGCTGGCTCTGGAGTTTGTAGGTCAGTCTGAGCGAGCAGGTGTGGCCTGGGAAATGCTGGGTACCCACTGCTGAGGAGTCAAAACCTCTTTTTCCCTAACACTGGTGATTCTCCTTACACGTTTTATTCTGCTCTTTACTCCCAGGCTGCCTGGATGAGTTGTTGAATGTTTAATCTGGTTTTTCCATGCTGATACCAGACTGCAGTGTGAGGCTCTTGGTCTGGCAGGCAGACACATCCAAGGAGATTCAATTGTGAGTAATATCCACCTTTTTGTTCCTTTCATTTAGTGTTTCTTACAGTTAGGTGGTAACCCATAGGCAATTTTTTCCTGTGTTCCTCCCAGTTGATTCTTGGTATTTAATGATTTCTGTTGTCTGTAAAAGAAAACAGTTGCAATAAGAAAATGGGTTGCAAGAATTAACTTATTAGGTTTACTCAGAGTTGCAGTCAGCTCAATAGCACCCAAAGTCTGTGGGTGAGTGCATGAAACTGCCTGTAGAAAATCCCTGTGTGTACAGACTCACACACACCGAGCTAATAGAAAAGTGGGGTTTCGTTGGTGGTCATTTAAAAGTTCCAGTCGACCAAGATATTGGGCTGGCTGATCCTGTGCTGTTCCACATGTGGATCATCAGAACAAACAATGCAATCTCTTCACCAAACTACCAGTGTTCCATATTTATCCAAATTCATATTGTATTCCTTGACAAAATAAACCCGTGGACAGCAGTAAGATGGCTGCTTCAAAATTATTCTGTTTTTGAAGAACTACATTTTTAAGTTATGTATTTTAGCTGTTCAGGGTTAGGTACAAACTTGAAAGAGCCAAACCACTGTAGAGGTTGAAGTTTCCTAAACATGAGAAGAGAATGCATTTTTTCATGGAGCAGTAATCTCTTTGTAAGAGCAGTTATTGCCCATTTGCAGGGATTCAAACCCCAGTATAATTTTTTTTGCAGTTTAAATTCCTTTTAGCTTGAACTGACTGTTCAGGTTAAGTTCATGACTTAGCCAGATTCCTTTTGTGGTTAAACTCAAAAATAATGCTCTGCTTGACTCTAATTTATTCCACTTTATTGGATTCATTAAAGAAACAATGAATTGCCACAGCCTTTCTGTTAACCTTGACTTTTATAAAATTTGACTATTTGACCAGTCTTCCTGGTCAATGAATATGGACTTAATGCTTCAAGTTTTTGAATTAATATCGTGAACCATACTGGAGGTATGAGTAGCCTTTGATGCCATTTGGCTGGCAAGTTACTCTCCTTGCCATGAGATCTGGAAAGGCAATTGCTCCCAGTCCACAGTGAGGCTGTTGCACCATCTCCTGCAGCTTCATGGGGCTACTCAGAATGTGGAGGAATAGGGATGACTAAGGAGAATTAGTAGCACAGCTCAGTTCTGTCCCTCGTGTGACATCTGCTGCATCTGGGGAGTATGGACCATCCTCTCCTGACAGTGAGCTGGGCTGGAAGTCCACTGAGCAAAATGTTACTGACTGAGCTTTTAAAGATGTGACATAGTATGGGTCATCTATGCCCTTTGAGGATGTTTCAGATAAGGAAGATTTGAATTTAAATCCTAGTGATTACTGGACAACTCTCCATGGTATGTTTGACTTTAGTTTGTTTGACTGACAATGTAAAGAACCCCATAAAGGAGAGAGAAGTGAGGCCTAAAAGTTCTGTCAGCCTCTTCCACTCTACAGAGTTCCCACTGCAGACCCTTGGGCTATTGGCGGCAGACCTGGCCAGCCTTGATGGGCTAATTAGGCAATAGCATTTTCCTAAGGACAGTGACCATTTCTGCTGTTTAAACAAAACAGAATTATATGACAAGAGACAAAGATGAAAATTTAAAATGAGTTTATTATTAAACAAAATCATAGACTAAGAGTAGCTAGATCATGTTTTAATAGCAAAATGCTTAGTTAAAATCTCTTGGTTCCATATAAAAAAACCTGTTTAATTCTTGCCAGTCAAACTGTGCTGCCTCATTTCCATTTACCAGTCTGCATTCTTGTCCAAATAAACTCTTTTTCAACATGTTGGGGAAACTAGGGGTCAGCTTTTTATCAAGTTGATACCTGAAATATTTTGATACTGTTAGGAATTCAAAATACTTTTTCATTTACATTGCAGAGTCCACTCAACTTATTTTTTCCTGTATTGCATTTTTTTTAAATCCTGCTTTGGAAGAACAGCTAAATCCCCTGTGCTGATGACCAAACAACACTCCTGAAAGGGTTCCTAGAAATCTAACTCACCTGATCTCTCCCACACAATTTGACCAAATTCTCTTCTTGAATGCTCTGGAAACAGCTTCACACAATGAAATGCATCAAATATGTATCAGGTGGCACTAAAATTTGGGGCTCAGGATTTGCAAATATGTTTTAAATTAAACTGTGATTTGTGATTTAGTCTGTTCATTAAAACTCTGAGCTCATGTTTTATATATAAATGTAGGTTAGCTTCTTACAAACTTCATTTCTTTTCCTGCTGTATTAACTGTTTTCCACTTAACCATTAATGTTTCCAAAGGATTTAGTCTTCTAAGCAGAGAGCTGCCCAGCTGTACAGGTGGAGGCAGTGCCTCTGTCGGAGGGGCTGGCCGGGGGTGCCCCTCTGCTGGTGCCATGCTGGGGCAGCTGGTTGGCAGCTGGGAGGTCATCACTGTGCCCTTTGGCTCAGCCTGGTGGAGACACCCACAGGCATTTCTGTGCTGCACAGAGCTGTGGTGCTGTGTACCAGCCTGCACAACCCTCATCTCGAAGCTGATGGCAGAATTCATGCCAAACAGGTAAGAAGTACATGAAAGTTGGATCAGTGATGAGGACTGCAAGGGTGAGTGATTTCTGTTCCATCCTTAGGATGTCTGACTTTGCCTTTGAGGCTGTTCCTTTTGTACTTTGGAACAAAACTCAAAATTGGACTCAGTTTCCAGTGTCCTTGTGCTATTAAACTGAAGTGGGAGAAGGTACAAAATGAGGTGGTAAGGGTTAGTTACAGGACTATGTTTGAGGGACTGCTGCAATTTTATATTCAATGTTAGTGGAACTGTATGCTTTAGCCAGGGATAAATACTGACTATATAATTAAATATCAGTAAATGTTCTGCTGTCAAGATGTGCTGCAGGCAGAATTTCTTTCTTAAGCCAAGTAGCACACATGTGCTTGTAAACCCACAACTGCCTTCACAGTTCCTTTTCCAACTCAATTTTTCCAGTCAAAAAGGGAAGAGTCTTATCCAATACAGCAGTATTTATAATCAACATGCAGTGACTTCTTCTGCATCTGAACTCTGTGAGCTCACCAGAAAGGCCTCAGCATGAGTTTGGGAGGTGATTTCAATACTTGACATTGCAGTAGTTAGAAGAAAATTCCTGGTTAACCACTAGTAAAAGACCAGTTTATTTTGGGAAATAATCATTACACATGGAAATACATAGTATACTGCCCAAAGGAAAACCAGATATTTCAGTGTAAAACTGATAGATAAAGTCTCTGTGCTGGGTGTCTTTGTGACCAAAGTAACTGGAAGTGTCAGGAAGGATGCATCATCTCTCGTTTTGCCTTGTAAATCCAACTCACATGGAAAAGGACTGAGATATTTGAAATTTAAACAAACAAAAGAGTTAATCAAGTGGCAGGAAATTGATACCTAAATGTTCAGACCTGATGCCCAGTCAAACACCAGTGTGTAGGATGTGCACTCAGTCCAGAGTGGCTGCCCGAACTATAAGACAGAACTCCCAGTGTGGTTTGTGTTGTCTTGCCTGCCGTGGCTCCTTTGCTTTGTGTTGGTCAATTTTGTCCTTTATCCTGGTAGAAGCAGTGGAAAAGTTTAACCTGTTTTAATTTCCTTCTACACTCTAATAGTGCTGCAGCTTATTTTGGGAGGAGATCGCTAAAGCATAAACACAGAATTCACAGGACAGTGAACAAAAGCCAGGAGGAACTGGAACAGTAAGTCTTAGGCAAGAGTCAGGTCTTCCCTGGCAAGTCAGCCACTTGCCCTGTTCATGTATTCTCCTGCCCATTGCTCTTCAGAGACTCTGCCTTGTTCCCTTTAGCAGACATCACCTGTTGTTTGCACAAGCTGTGTACTGCATGAGCTTGTTCCAGTTGGGATGCATTGTACAATATACTGTGACATGCTTAAAATGTGTTTGAGAGTATCAGACTGTGCTTTAGACCACTTTGACAGGGTCATAATGGGCTGGTTTAGGGGGTTTGCCTCTGCCAGCCGTTATCATTTCGTATCTATGGAATACACAAATGTTTTATACCAGAGATGTTCTATTCATTCATAAACAGCCAGATTTACTCTGGAGTTTGCAGCAAAGGACTCTGCAAATATGGATTCAGTCATCAGAAAATGAGTCTTGCAGCAGAGGAGGATCCATCCTGTTCTCTGCAGTGGGGGAGACACCAGGGTGCACAGTTGATCAGAGGAGGATAAGACCAGATAGGATACAGAGTCACAGAATATTCTGAGTTGGAAGAGACCCCCAAGGATCATCGAGTCCAACTCTAAAGTCAGTGGCTCATACAGGATGGTCCCGTGACCTTGTCACTGTTAGCTCTGGTTTACATCACTCAGTGGTGATTCCCTTCCTTGCAATCCAGGCAAATGCTGAGGATGTTTCTCTAAAGTTACTTAAAAACTTAATACCTATATTTGAAGTTAACTTTTAGTCCTGAACCAGGAATTAGGCTTCCTTATCACAATCACAGATTAGAATGAGGCAAGTGGCCTTTTCTTGCGTTTCCAGATTGAGTATGTGATTCTTGTGGGCTTTGGTAGTACCTATGATTCTAGTAGAACAAAATGGTGCAGTCTCCTTCAGGTCTGAATGTTCTTAGAGAGCATCTGTTGCTGTTTACACCTGGAGAACTGCCCTGGGATTGCCTCAGATGTCAGCTAGCAAAATAATCAGATGGGATTACTTTATTTTTAAACACTACACAGGAGAAAACAGGCAAAAGTTAGCCTGACCACTTAGGTTGTGGGTTTTCTGAAGTGTGTTCAGGCCACAATGCATTCCCTAGTCACAGAAAACTGTGTACGTATTGTCTGTCATCTTTCCTGGGTAAAATTGTTCAGTCTTTTATCATAGGATTGTGACTGGCAACACATGGAGCTAACTAGAGAGCATATTGCTGGACTGAAAGCTAGAGTTAGTTTATCAAATAATTGTACTTTGTAATCAGCAAATGTTTGAGGTTTTCTTTTGTTTTAGGAAGAAATCCATTGCAGTTTTCTACTCTGATGACCATCTGAATATTTTTGATGTTCTTTTTTATAATCACAGCATTTAAGTTTTGATGTGTCATCTCCAAACGGAGTTCAGTTCTTCAGAGAAGCCAGAAAAACTATTAGTACCTATGGTAGGTATTCATTACTGATTCCTCTGACATGCAGTTCCTTGCCTGGTTTGTGATATAAAATCCTGTTAGTTGCTGAGCACTGCTGGAGTTGTGGGATCCACAGCAGGACTGTAACGTGCTGCCAGCGCCACCCCTCGTGCATGCAGAGCTCCCGGGGCAGCACTGGGAGCTCTCTCCTCTCCTAACTCGGGCTTCTCTCATGTCCCAGTGGTGCTTCTGTCACGATTTTTTAACCTCTGGCAGCTGCAGATGTGTTTCAGGAAAGACGCACTCCTGAGATGTTTGATCTAGGCTGCTGATTGATAGGTGTGGGTTGATTTTATGTATTCAAATTATATTCCAGTAGTTCTGAAACATAATAGGACCATAACAGCTTTACCCTAGAGCACTGTTAAAAGTATTTATAATAAGTTCTCCATTTTACTACTCCCACTCACGCGTGCAACTGCAACAGGTCTCTGACACCAGCACTTTATATTACACTCCAACTAATTTTGTAGCTGGTGATTTTGGTGATTTTGCTTTCTGAATTATTTGAAAGGAACATTACCAAGATTTTATAGAGGAACCTCATTTGTAGTCTGTGTAAACAGGAAGAGCAATAAATTCCCTGTTTCTTTTAAAGACAGAAAATTGGTGCTTCAAATTTGCCTTTCCTGCATTCAGGTTGCTTTTTGGGTCTGGAAATTGTGTGTTGCAAAAACACACCTGTATAAAAGACTTCAAATGTGATGTTGCATTTGATCTGTAGGGGCTGGAAACATTATCCGTGGAATGCATAAGGCATTTATTTGTAACTGAAAAAAATTGCTAGTAACTCTCAGTCCCTGCAAAATCATTTTTCTGTTTCTTTCACAAAGCACAGTTTTTCAGCTATTTTCTTAAGTACATCTGTTCAAATGGTTAAGCAAAATAAAAATAAGATTTGAAAATGTATGAAAAGGTAGAATGTGAATTTTTAGATGATTTAAAAGAAAAATCAAATGTAGTCATGATGATGATGCAGCCCTACATATCTTATCGTGCCTGATCCCATTACAGTCATATTTTCCTTTTTAATTTTTTTTTTAATTTATTTCAATCAGCTTTCACCATCCTTTCTGCACTCAGGAAAAAAATAACTATATTATTCGGCATCCATTCAGCTCTGTTGTTGGCATCAAGTTTCCAAACCTTGCTGAGTAAAGCACACGAGTTGGTTTCAACCTGCTTAATTTCTAATTCATGCCAAAAAATGCCCAAAAACCTGTGCAGAAAACATTCTGCATTTAGTCGCAGCTTTTATGGTGTGTATGTAAAGTTCATAAAATTCTCAGCCCTAAAGTATCGGTAGCTCTTGCACAAAAGGACCAGACAACATTTCCTGGCTCATGCTAGAATTTAATTGTGGATTGTAAAAGGGGATCTCAGCCCAGTGCAGGTCTGAGAGTTAAAACCAAGCAGCAGAGCTGTGGAACTGAGTCCAAAGTCCTGCCACCCTCTTTGTTAAGTCATGTGAAAGATCCTTGGGAATGTGTGGCATCTCCCCAGCAATGTGTGCTACAGAGAGAACTGAAGTGACCATAGAATCATGGCTGAGTTTGGTTGGAAGGAACCTGTTAAGGGTCACCAGTACATCCCCCCTGCAAAGAGCAAGGACATCTTCAGCCCCATCATTCTATAAGAGCTTTCTCTCATGCTTCTATTCCATGTAGTTCATAACTGTTTTCCTATGGAAGGGTGCCCTGTGACTCAGGTAGCACAGGTTTAAGAGAACTGTACTTAATATCCTCCAGAAGGAACCTGTAAAATTACCCATCAGCTACAAGTGGAGAAAAGAGGGAGATGTGGGAGAGAGCCTCCATTCAGTACCTGGGGTGGGGTTTATTTAGCTTTTAAAGCATATTATCATCAGTGTCCAACAGGGTCACATCAGTGACACTTCCGCTGCTTAGGTGTGACATTTAAAGGAATTTTTAAGTTTTCTGTTCAGTGATTGACAGTATTTATTCCAGGACTGGCCTCACTGCAGTCACTGCAAGCCCTTCCTGTGGGAGCAGGGATTCCTCAGGATGCAGCTGGCTCTGCATGGCACAGCTGGGCAGCACAGCCTGACCATCTCAGCTCCACTCTGGGCACTGGAATAAGTGCCCTGACTCAGCCTGGCTCACCCCTGCTGCTGAAGGGTCACTGACTCACACTCTGGGGAGGTTTTACTGCCCACTGTGAGTATTTCAAGGTTCTACAATTGATCAGCTTTGAATAATTGCTGTTAACATTTTGAGCTTTTATCACCAAGTAGTAGTTTATGAGATTTCTGTTCCAGTGTACAGAAAGATATTACTTCTGGAAAAGTACAGTAGGGATTCTTTAATTATGTATGATCTTTTGAACATACAAATTCCTATGAAAATACTGATATAAAGGGATTTTGCATTCTTTTGAAACGCCTTCCTGAAAATCATAATAGTTGTTCCTTTAATGAAAACAGTAATCCTTAACACTCTATGACCTTTTTAAAGTGTATTTGTCTTTTAAACCTGTGTAATCTTGCCAGACATCTGGGGGAAACTAATCAAGTAAACCAAGTGGTGATCACTCTGTGTTCTTGAACAATGTTTTCAGCCCCTGAATTTTCCAATTCTAAAAAATTGTGTGATTCAGATAAAAGAGTTAATCCATAGATGCCTTCTAACCCTTGGACTCAGTTTTCCAGTTTCCTTCTATACGATTCCTGCAAGTAACTTAAAATTGTGAAAATGGTTGAGATTCTCACACTCAGCATGATTTTATGACTGAAGCATTAGAAGAGAGAATAAAAAATGCAGCAAATGTCAGGAGATTACAACAGGCAGTGTGTGCCCATTTATCTTACCAAGTCAGACAGACCTCTTGCATATGCCTGCAGCTTATGATGAGCTCCTCAGAGTTGATCAAAGAGACATTTTCACTCAGGATAGATTTGACAGAAATCTGTATGATAATAATTACCTTTTTAAACTGAGAGAAACACAAAATGATAGCATGAACCAGAGGGGGATAAATAGAAGTGAACATCTCTTTATTTCATCACACTGTCCTTGTGGGAAGATCCTTCCTTTCAGTCTCTCAGTTAATCCACTGACCAAGTGGGTTGCAATAGACTCTGCCCAGGCTCCTCCTGTCCCTGAGAAGTTCTTTTTCCCACCACCTGGACACCTGGCTGTATTTGCTCCTCTTGGCAAACCCCCATCTGAACACCAGCCTTCCAGCTCTGCTTGTCACCTCTCACCTCTCCTTGTTGTGCCCTTGACAGTGAGAGTTTCCAGCCTCTGGATTTGTAAGGAAGGACTTGGTCCCTCTCCTACATACAGCCTAGCCTGGCTGTTTCTTTTTCTGAGAAAAAAACATCACATAAATCAATAAATGAAAATGTGACCTAATTGTATTGTGCTTCCATTGGGAAGTGAAATTTAAATTAGTTTTAGAAAAGGATTTTTCCTCCTTTTGCACATGTAATGATACACAGAAAATGCACATAAAAGTATTCTTTACAGAAATTTCATGTGCATCAAATAAAACACAGAAATTTCTGGTTAAGTCTTAGGTCAACTGGGAGTTTTCTTGCTATATAAACCTACAGGTACATAAAAATGTGATCTGAGATTCCTGTCCAGTCAATACTTAGACAAGGAATTAGTGACTGAAATGAGGTGGCATCCTGTTTCTTCTCACCCACATCAGGGCAGAGGGGCAATTGCTGACATCGTTCATTCTTCCTAAGTCTGGACTACACCGGTCAAAGCAGTTGGGGATAACATGGCGATACTGCACACAGATGGCCTTCTTCAGGTGATAAAAATCAGCTAGAATTTATATGTGGCTTTGTTCTGTGTGGGCACTGTACTGTTGTGTACAGGAAATCACGGTGGAAACAACTCTGAAACAAGTATTTGGTCATCTACTGTGTCGCTTCCTTTCCATCTTCGGTTTTGCCCAAGTCTGTGATGTCTCTTTGTGTCCACATGGTCCCTCCATTTCTTTTCTCTGTGAGCATGCTTAGACTGAAAATAGAAGGGGAAGAAAAAGGTAGAACTGTGTTGGAGCGGTGGGAATGTAGGCAAAAGTTTGTGAGTACGGACGCTGAAATCTTTAATGCTAGAATAAAGCATAGCATCTTTTCTCCCTAGACTAGCATGTAGTAGAAAAAGTAGGGAAAAAATCCACAATCCTGATTTTTAAGATATGCTCAGTATTGTCAGTTGTCAGGGAATAAAATCTGAAAGATTCATTTTTTTTGTAGCTTTGAAAAGGAGTACCTTGGTGAGTGTTTGGTTCTGCTGTGTGACCAGGGGAATGCTGTGCCTCCTCTCCTGCCCATTTGTCACTGATACGGTGCTGCAGGCAGGTCTAAGATGTCTTTGCAAATGCTGTCTGTTCAGAAGATGGGAAGCCTGGCATAGGATGCACTTAGTCAGGCAATTAACCTTGTTGGGGCTCCGCAGATCTTGGCAAGGGCTGTTGTGTCTTGTCCATTACGGCTGGAGCCATTCTGAGGGAGTGATAGAGTGATTTAAAAGAAACATCTGAGAGCAGAGAATTGGAAGGACTTGGAATACTGTAGTTCCCTATTCTTCATCCCCAATGTATTTCACTTTTAATTCTGTATGTACAAGTGTCCCTACTATATGCTTTTGAACTCCCAGTAGTATAGGAATGATGTTTCAATGCATTTTGGGACCATCAGTTTTTGTTTTGTTGTTTCTTTACATTTTAGTAAACCTCTTCCCTTTCATTAGAAGAGGCTGACATAAAAATAATATTTTCAATATGCTGTTTTTATTTATCTACATTCTGTCATGATATACTTTGATGTAAGTTTTTAATTTTGCTTCAGCTTTCAGCTGCTGTAGCAGTTACTGCTCAGGGTCAGCGATGAGGTTAGCCACAGTAGCACAAAACAATTTCCTGTGCTCACAGCCCAGGTAGCATTTGGATGTGGATTAAATTTTACCACATTTTCCAGTAGCCAGACACAATTATTTCTAATGAGCTTTAAATTGCTTCCAGAACATGTATTTCAAAACTTAGTGTGGTAATCCATTCAGTGCCAACTTCATGAGATAACGGGTCTTCATCAGAATTTTGGTTAAACTGATTCTTCCTGTCTAGCAGGTATTTCTAAGCAGCAGCTGAGCTTGGCAGTGCAGTGCTCAGTGCTCTCGGCTGCAATGCTCTGCCCTCCTCCCTCCTGTGCCAGTGGGTCCAGAATAAATTGCACTTCATTACTGACTCACGCTTCGGAATCAGTTTCTTTTGGCAAATTTACCTTGGTGCTGGGCATGCTCATTGGGCTGGTTTGAGAGGTTTTATGCACATTTTGTTGTTGTGGAAGCTTTAAAAAAAATCATTTCTTGAAGTTCTCATCCTTATGATTCACGTTTTCCTTTTTTGTCTGGCCCCTTCTTGCTCTGCCCAGTATTCCAAATGCCTGGAAGGTGTTTGTTTGACCAGCTTTATGGACACTGGTGAATAATAAAAATAGGAAAGGGGAAAAGGCAAAAAACAATTTTCTCTATAAACGTGATACATTTTCACAACCTTTGTTTAATCTTACCAAAGTCTTTTTATATCTTCATCTAATTCACACATGTTAAAATATGATTTAGTTGTATTATTATCCAAAGTGCTTATTGGTCTGAAATCTAGAACAAGCCTTGCTGAAATGAAACTCAGCCATAAGGAAATCACTTTGTATTATAGCTTCCCTGGTAAAAGCAATTAAGGAGGAGAGCTGAAAGGAAAGCTGCGTGTCCTGACATGCTCCCGTGCCCAGGGGGGAGAAAGGGAAGGAGCTGGGGGGCCACAGGGACGTTCTCTGCAGGCAGAGCAGCCCAGCCCGGCATTGGCTGGCTCGGTACGTCCCTCTGCACACACAAACCTTTTTCTTCCAGCTCCTTTGATTGCTCCAAGGAGTCTTTTAGTAATTAACTCATTAAAATTTGCAGCCAAATTCAAGGCACTATTTTCTCTCTAGTAGTTTGACCGATATCTTTAAAGGTCCTTTTCTTATTCCTGTCACAATTTTGTATCACCTCTGAGGATCAGAGAGTTCATAATTTTTGTAAGTGGCATTGCTTTCAAATGCAGGGCAAAAAGTTGGATTAAAGGAAATTACTGAGAATTTTGAAAGTCAATATATTTTAAGATTGTGTGATGCAATTTCTCCCACATTAAGAAGAAATTGGAGCAAGTGGATTTTTTCCTTTGATTTTTAACCCAGTAGTAACACTGGGACTTAACTGATTAGTCTCTACAGAGTTTTTGTTTTGATAGGAGCTATGAATTTCAAACACAATTTTTAAATCCAATATGTCAAAGGTCACTTTTACGTTGATTTAATTTCTTTAAATTGTCTCTTTTAACAATAGGAGTTTATAAAATTGTATTTTGGTCTTCCACTGTAGGGATTATAAATGTAAGTATATCCTCAGTAGCTGAGGAGCTGATCTTGACCTGATTCCAAGTACCTCAGTAAATTAGTTTATGTTCAGTAGTATTTATGGTGTGTAAAAATATTCCCCTGAAGCTGCTGCTGAATGTTACAAGCAGCACACTGTTTTTTTCTCTGGTCAGGCATGGAACTGTACTTCATGTGTTTTTAGTAACTGGTGGTAGAACCCCCCTGTGCTGGAGCACTGCAGGGCGTGGGGACCCGGCACCGCCTGGGCTTTCCCCTCTGCTGCACTTGGAATCAGCAGTTCCCAGTCCTAGGCCCTTTTAACGTGAGTCCATGAACATGAGCAGTGTTCTCTGGGCTCTGTCCACTCACAAAAAGTGGCTTTTAATCCTCCACTAGACACAAATTCTGCTCAGTGTTTCCCTGAGCAGGGACAGGTCTCGTGTTCCCCCACAGCTCATCCGTGGGTTTTAGTTGCAGGGAGCTGTTTTGGTGAAGTAACAAAAATTATGGAACCAGAGCTCTAGTGGATACCTGCTGGAATTCATGTTCCCACCCTAAAGGACTCCTAGGGTTTTTCCCGCTTCTTTCCTTGTCATCTATTTTTCACATTGACTTCCAGTTCATTTCCATATTAAGTACATAATTGCCTCCTTGACAAACTACTAAGCTCTTTCCATCTGTTGTTTCTTATTACACCAAGTACTTGAAGGACCTAGGATTACATCCTACAGGATGTAATGCTTGGACAGCTCAGCTACAAACTCAAGGCTGCTCCTTTCTTGGATTCCGAGCTTATTTCTGAAGCCAGGGGCATGTGTGTGTTGGTGCAGTTGAGATCTGAGCAGGGAGTTTAGTAGTGGAGAATACCAGCTCAGGGTAGTTTATAACCAGCTCAGGGTAGTTTATAACCAGCTCAGGGTAGTTTACAGCACTCTCCCCTTTCTGTCCCCTTCATACTGTGAACTGTACTGTTCAGTAGTGGTGTCCAAAACCAGTGTGTGCCTTCCCACTTGATCTCACAGACAGAACTCTGTATTTCATTATATTTTTCTTTCCACAGAATTTGGAATTCATTGACTTTCTCAATAACTAGACCATGACTTGTCAAAAAGATCAATGCTAATTAAGATGATCTGTCTAGGGTATATTAAAATAGTGCACTGTATGAAGCTAAATGGAATTTAATTTTTTGTAAGTGTAATTTCTCAGTAATGTAAAGTATTAAATTAATATCCAAGTACACTAGAAGACTTTCTGGTTTTCTGCTATGTTTTACTTTTCAAAGACCTTTTGCATACCAGTCCTGTTTAGTATGACAGAGATTTAACACAATTTGGAGCTAATTACTGTGCATCAGCAGTTACTGCAATGGTACCTTTTCCCCAGGTTACACTGTGTAAATGCAGCATTTGGGGTAAGAGAGGTGCTCATATGACCATTTGCAAATGTAAAAAGCCCTCTGTATTCTCATTCATAAATTATTTGTAGTTTTATTATGAAGGCTTGATTTTTATCTTAAGTGACCATCTTTCCTAGCTATATATTTGTTTTTTTCTTTTCTTCCATAATTCTAATTCACCATTACATTCTAACATTACTTCTTACAGACCCTCGTTACTTCTTCTATGCAATCCCTGATCATATTCCCAATCTTTTTTTGTAAATCTACTTTTCCTTCATAACCTGATGGATTAATTACCTTGTACTTGCTAGAAGTGGAAAAAATCTTAATGTTTTAAACAGTAACTTATGCCTTTCCATCCTTGCATGAAGTGACACCAAATGGGTGGTATTTGATGCATTAGGAATTTAGAAACAAGATTCTCCCCCCATATTTCTAATTATATATGAAATATATATACATAATGCATTATGTAAATGCATCATTGCTAATAAACAATAGCATTAAGGGAAATAATTAAAATGAGGCAGGTAAATGATGGGTATTTGGATAGGTAGGAAGGAGAGCTGTGTAGAGACTGATGCAGTTTAATATTAGGCCTCAGTATTCACTGAACGATGCTATATCTGTGTCATCTCAGGCAGGGATTTAGGGCATTTTTTGAATTGCCTCAAATCAAAACTACACCATCATAACTCCCTTTTCCAGCTGGCAATGTTTGGACTGTAAGCAGGTAATGCCCATTTTGCTCACAGCTCCTTGATCAAGGTGTGCTCAGAACCAGAACAACATAAGCAGACAAGCCGCGTGTCTCGTCTGTGCTGCTGTTGTTTATAGGAATGTTTTAAAACGTGTACGGCAGCTCCGTGTTATTTTCTGCTAGTTAAAATAATCAAGAATGAAGAGGAGCACCAAAGCAAAGAGCTGGCACTTGGGTTCTGTGCAGGCCATGCTTGTCAAGGGCAGCATCAGACGGGCTCAGCCCAGCGGGGCTGGGGCAGGACACGGGCTCGGCTCTGCTGTGCTCACACCACTCGTTTTGCTCACTTTCATTAATTGCTTCAGGTTTAAAAAAAACTGCCATGAAGACAAACTCACTCTGGGGTGCTCTGAAGATGAGCATTAAATTGTTCCAAGATACTTAGAAAACTTGGTAATGAGACCTTGTGAACACAGAGATTTGTACAGGGAATTACAGTGGGATCTGCTGCACAGGGGATCCAAAGTCACTATTGCTTGTTAATGGCAACAACAAGTATTTACCAGTAGCTGTTATTTTTACATTATACACATGGAGTTGATTTAAAAAGTTGTTCCCATCTGTGACTGGTAAAACACAGACTCTTGTAATGGACATATTTGTTTACTGAGGAATATATTTAGTCTGTGTATACATCAACAAGCATCCCAAGAGAGCATTATGGTAATGGATCAAAACCAGGCTTTGCTGCAGCTTGAGAAACTATAAAACCCTGTGTTGCAACTCTGTTCAGATTAAAAAAATTGATGCACATAGACCCGGTCATGGCTTGACTGTACATCAATGATGGGAGTTCCAGAGCTTGTATTTTAAATTTTGCATATTAATTGCTTAATGGCTTTCAAGCTCTAGTTGTGCTTCCCTAACAGATCTTTTACATCAAATGCAGAAGCAGTTTTTCTTCCAAATAGTAATGAAAATAAAGACAAAAAAAATTAATTTTTTATAGTGCCATCAAAATATTTTAGATTTGCATCTGCTTATTTAAGTTTCTTTCTTTCTTTTTGTGAAAACAGGTAATCAGATCCTCTCTCTGGGGACTTTGTCAAAATATCAGGTTTACCCACTGAAACTCAAGGGCTTTCCCATCTATTACTCTGCACTGAAATCTGCCTTATATGGAAATTATGTCAGCTTTGGCATCTTCGGGTTGTATGGGGACAACCACTTTGACAATGTACTTCAGGCCTCTGTCAAAATGCTGCTTTCAGTATCCCACAGTGACCTGCTAGCAAGAAATTACTCATCTTGGGAGTCTTTATGTGAAACGTGAAATAACACCACCACAGGCTTTGTATTGGTATAATGAGACAGAGGCATCTAGAACAGCTCAAGTGCAGTTTTCAGTTCAATTACTTGAATTTATTTATATGGTAACATCTGAAACACAGGTATGACTGAAGTACCTTGTGAAATGGGAGCTTTTCCAGAATTCTCACTAGGCTTGTAAATGAGAAATGCATTTTTTTTTGCCTTTCTGTACTTGAAAACCCATTTCATTGCCTGCATGCACTGTAAAGCATCCTCTGCTTTTAGTTTCAGTCTTCAAATTGTCACTGTGTATTGCCCATAAAATGTAAAAAATTAAAGTACACCTTATCCCTTCTTATTTGTGGGAAGACAACAGCTCTTGCATAAAATCAGCCTGAATTTGATCTGTGACTTTTTCTTCATGACACTTCAGCTCAGAGCTGTCATTGTCTTGGAAGGGACAGATCTGGGATAGTTAAAGATAGTTAATATGTTAATATCCGGATTTATTTTCACCATATAAAGAAAGTACATGGAAGTCAAAAGTTTCTCTGAAATAAAGTTGGTGTATTGGCCTAATTGGCAAATTCCCAGCTATTCAACACCTAATTCCCTGAACCAGAGTCCTTAAGAGGAAAATGCTGGTTGGGTTGGGTCGATGGGTTCCAGCAGGTGCCTTTGCCTGAGCAAAGCCTGTTATAGGAACCCATTGAAGCACCAAAAAGTGTCCATCTCTGAGATAGTTTGGGGAAATCTGTGATAAATTTTAATGGGATCTCCTGCAGAATTTCAGATATGCCTGGAATCCTGGACAGAACATTACCCTGCTCTTCCCAGACTGACAGCTGTGTTGAATAGCAAAGCACTGTAGTGTTTTTGGACTATCCTGAGCTTATTTTAAACTAACAGCAAGTGACATTCAATGGTAAATTTAAAAAGCTGAAATCTCCTGAAGACGGAAAAATATTGTATCTCTATAAATATTCTGATTTATTGGTGAATTTAGAATTTATCATATCATGAAATCTATAAGGTTCATCTACTAATGTTGTTAACATTAGCCAATGTTAATATTTATATTTTCTATGAATGTGTATTTTTTTTTCAGTAATATCAAAACGTAACCCAATCTTATTACCCACTTTGGAATGTCTGAGTTTCATTACCAGTTTAGAACCTCATGTCTTAATCTGTATTCTGACCTAAGTATCTGAAGGATTTGCTTCACTAGTTAAGAATTACTTACACTTGGCCAAAAAAAGAATTCATGTGTTTAAATATCTCAGATTTTCAAAGCAGCATATTCATTTGTATCTTTAAAAAAAAAAATAATTTCAAGGGACAGTGGAAAATGCTGGCTTTTGAACGTTTAAGGAATGTGACTATTTTGGTTACTGGAACTAAGTTCTTTTAAACATGTAGATTTTTACAGAGAGTATTTTTATTCTTATGAGCCTGAATTGCTGAAATCATTAATGTGCCTCCACTAGAATTGTACTGAAAATTCATGTATTTGTTATTCAGAAGTAACATATTAATGTGTGTACAGGTATCTGTGGGGTTTGTTTTGATTTGATCAGCATGGCTGTTGTATAAATAACGCTTGTTCTGCACAGCTGTGATGTGATTTGAGGAATGTAAAGGTATCTGTGCGTGGAAAAAAGAAACTGGTTACTCAGTACTTCCTGAATACACTTTAGAGGAGACTCAGAGCCGGGGAGGGATACTTGCACTGTTCAGTTTATGCCTTTGAACCAGATGACTGTCCAAACTTTTGGGGTTTGGGCAGGAGGGTGATAGTCTAAAGTAATTTGGAATATGCAGAAGCAGACCAGGCATTATCATGCAGTTACGTTCTGATCACCCAGGAAAACCTTGCACGGGTTTTGTCCGGGAAGCTGTTCAAAACCTTCAGTCATATTTATTGATTACAGAGTTATTAAGGGGAGAAAAATAGAAAGATGGAGCATTAGGGTGTGTAGATGTTCCTCTGCAATAGCTGGTGCTGCTCTCGGCTGCCCGGGGCCAACCAGGCCCCAGAGGAGCGCGGGGAGGTGCCAAGGCTGGCGCAGCGCTCGCCGTGCTGAGCACACGCTGCAGTTTGAGGAGCCCTCGGAGGGGGCACGGGCAGGGAGCAGCTGAGCAGCAGTGCTGAACGAGGATCCAGGTCATTCTGTTACATAATGCCAAAATCCATCCTGTCCCAGATATTTTGGATGCTTTGTCACCTGTAATGCTGGTTTCTGCCCGGGTGCTGCTCCTTCTGGGCTTCACTGAACCTTGGCTTGGCCAACAGCTGCCAGTTCAGCTGATCCTGGCTCTGTCCTCCTTCCCGTCTCTTCCATTTGGTTATGTCCGTTTTTATAATTCACTAGCACACCAAGTTTACTTTAACCACCTCTTTGAAACTCAAACTCATCTTATGTAAAAGAGAGAGAAGACAATATAAGACCTAAATAAACTTTAGCTTTTAGTAGTTCTGTTATTTTCCCTTGCCAATATGTGTTGATCTCTCACTCAAGGCAGGTAGGAGAAGTAAGAGAAGTATGACTTCCCAGCTTTAACTTCAAACTTTTGTGGTTTATGTATCTGGGAGTTTAATCATGAAGAATTACTAATTCTTAGGAACATCTTAGATAACTTGTATTCTGTAGAATTCCTCATACTCTACTGAGAAAAGTATCAACAAAAATTTTAACAGCTCACTTTTTTGCATATTTCATAAGCCATAGATTTGCTTAACCAATGGTCTCCTTCAGTTCATCTCAATGTCCTTAAAACACTTAAAATAAAAACAAAATATACAAAACCAAAACAGGGTGTGGAATGCCATCCTTGGAGATATTCCTAGATACTGGACAAGGTCCCAAGGAACCTGTCTGGTGTTGATCTTGTTTTTGACAGGATGGATGGAGAATGGTCCCATTTTGTTTCTGCCTCCATCTTTCGGATCCTCTGGGTATTTTCCCCTTGTATTCACTTCTGTCCCACCTGCCTGTGCAGCCACTAATCTTTGGGAAGGTCTCTCACACATTCAGAGCGGTACTTGATAGTTGATGAAAAACTCACCCTGAGCTGGCAATGAGCACTGAGAGCCCATAAAGCCACTGGGATCCTGGGCTGCATCCAAAGGAGCGTGGCCAGCAGGTTGAAGGAGGGGATTTTCCCATTCCTCTCTACTGCCCTGAGTCCCCACCTGGAGCACTGAGCTCCCGTTGTTCCCAACACAAGAAGGATGTGAAACTGTCAGAGCCAGTGCAGAGGAGGGCACGAAGCTGCTATGGAGACAGGCTGGGAGAGCTGGGGCTGTTCAGCCTGGAGAGGAGAAGGTTGTGTGGAGACCTCAGAGCCCCTTCCAGGGCCTGAAGGGACTGCAGGGAAGCAGGAGGGGGACTCTGTCCCAGGAGAGGACAAGGGGAGATGTGTCCAAACTGAAAGAGGGAATATATCTAATATATTAGACATTAGGCAGAAATTCTTTCCTGTGAGGATGTGAGACACTGGAACAGGCTTTCCAGGGAGGTTGTGGATGCCCCAACCCTGTTCAGGACCAGGTTGGATAAGGCCTTGAGCAACCTGGTCTAGTGGGAAATGTCCTTGCCTATGGCAGGGGGGGTTGGGATTAGATGATCTTTAAGGTTCCTTCCAACCCTTAACATTCTATGACTCGACTTACTTCCCATGATTAGTCAGCTGAGAAATGCTTCTTTATTTTTCACTTTCCATCTTGGAGTGATAAAGTGATTATTTTTCCTTTATATCATGTTTCTTAATACTGCATGTATCAAGAATTTGTATTCAAGCTAGCCATTAAATTCCTAATTTTTGGTAAAGAAATTTAATGTTCCATACTCCTATGATGACATGTCCAGAAGAATTACTCTTTGGTTCTTAATGTTAATTTTACTTGGTTTTGATCATCTCAAGAGTTAGTAAAGTGTCACTGTGTTTTCCTAAGAGTCATCCTTCTAAATGTTTTATCCCTTTTAAAATGTTGGCATTTTTTGACATTACCAATTGTCAGACAGTGAAATAGAAATTTATTTCCTCTGTGTTATTTGGTCACATACATCCTTCTGCCCTTGGAAAATGGGTAAGTAGATCCAAGCACTGCCTTTTTTACTGAATTGTATCAGTGCCACAAGAACATCTCAGAATATTAGGGCTCAGGACTATAAGCCATCTGAGGGGGAATTGTGTTTCATACTGATTAGAACATACAAGTCATTTTCAGAAATGTTTATAAAAATTAAATAGCTGTCTTTTTATTTTAAAAATTAAATACCAGGAGATCACTTTTCTTTCACAGTAAACAGTATATGACGTTTTTCTCTATTCTCTTTACATATGTGAGACCTTTGAGACTGTCATTGTTGTCAGCTCTAGGACAAACAGCCCCCAAATCCTTTTTCCTGAAGAGTGTTCATTCTGTTGCTGAGTAAATACCTTGCTTGATTCCCCACTTTATAAGCAGTGTGAAGGAATATGTATTCCTTCTGAGGCACCTCTCTGTAAATCAACTGTAATGGAAGCCCTCATCCGAGCTTTTACTGGCAGAATAAACACTCCAACAGTTCCCTTCTAAAGTGTTTACCTGGCTTTTTCACAGCTGACTCAGTGGATCAGAGCCTTTTAAGGCAGTCTGCCTGGCATGTTGTCACTGATCTCTGCAAAGCTTTTCTAATTCTCATATGATTAATAGTATATTGTGCTATTCATTGAGGAAAAAGTTAAACACTTTTTTTCTGTCCTACTGCCTAATTTAGATGTTAAATTGCTAAATCCATTTACTTTCAAGGTTTAGTCTCAAAGGCAAATAGTGCCACTATTGAACTATAAGGAGTTGATGGACATGGGAAATACCATTTAACTCCTTCTCCTTGCCTTTATGTGAAAAACAAAACAAAATCTTTTAATTTGCACAGATTCAGCAGTGTTGTTAAACTGATGAAAAACAATTCCCCATCAGCTTGCTGTTGTCATATTGCTGCGACCAAAAGATATCCTAAAGTCTTTTGGGGGTTTTGTTTTCTAAAATAATCTAACCCATTCCAACATACATGCTCAACTTGCAGCTCCTTGAGCTATTGGCTGGTTGGAATTGCACATGTAAGGCAAAACCACACAGATAACAAAGAAGTGCATGTAAGGTTAGTCCCCAAACATGAAATGAATGCACACTGGCAAAGGAGAAACCCCAAAGAGCTGGTGACTGGTGCCAGAGTCATCATCCATGTCCTCTGCCTGTCACCAGCCCCTACCTCATCATCAGGGAGGTCCAGGGACCTCAGTTTTGCTTGACAAAGCTGCTGAACTGGTGCTGGGTCCATGCTGACACACGCAGAGCTGCTTGTGGTGTTAGTGTAAATTATTAGTTCACAGGTGATGGAGCTGAGTCAACCAGAAGTGAGAAACATGATTTCACTGCATTTTTTCCTGATTATCCCAAGCTTTTATCTCAGTTTCTTTTATAATTCTTTTTTTTTTTTCTGTCTTCTCATCCATTTTTCTGTTCATAGCCTGGAACTGGTACCTCCTCGTTGCTTCTGCTTGTTCTATTTATTTAGTTGGCTTGTCTCACTAAGATTTAGTGAGAACACTATTCTGCCCATCGCAGGGTTCCACATACCCAGAAGAGTCATTCAAGGGAGTTTGCTTGACACTCCCTGGCTGCAATCAAAAGGAAAAATGAGCATAGAGAAGCATATTTGATATATTGTTATGGGCAAATTTAAGTAGCTCTTAACACTCATATCAGATTCTCATGAGCAAATGATAGTGTAGACCTGTCTGCTGTCCTGCTAAAATCACTTACTGTCGAATGTAAAATACCTACTTGTATAGTATCAGCATGTTTAGAACTACTGCTGTTTTGTAAACTGATGATAGTGATTTACTTTGTATTATTCAATTTACAAAGAAATAGAGTTAAGCACTGGTTAGGAAATACAGCAGAGCCCTCCCATGAAATATGTATTTTCAAATATCTCTCTTGTTGTTATTGATGGTGATTCAATTCCACCATGAATTGCATTTCTAGTTTATATGCAGGACTGTTTTGGTTGAGAAGATGGTAGTGCTGCCTTTGCTTTGGCAAGACTGACAGCTTTGAACTCAGCTTTGTTCCAGCAATGTCTTGCCCTCCTGCCCTGTTGGGCTCAGCCCTCAGATGCTCACCAGTCCTGTGGAGACAGAGTTGAGCTGCTCCAGCTCATTTCTGTGGGCTGATAGATCACTCCCAGTGCCTGCTGCTGAGCCAGCTGGTTGCTTTGGAAGATCAAGCCTTAGGAGACCACTTGTATCTTCTCTGCCTGTAAATGTCCCTTGAGTGTTTCCTCCAAAACAGCCTTAGCAAGATGCGCTCAGGATTTAGGTGGTGAAGGGTTAATAGTGTCAGCACACAGCTTAAGGAGTTAAGCAGACACAGATCAAAATACTTCAGTGTCTAGAGGGATGTGTTTAAATGAACACTGCAAGATTGGCAGGCCTCCAAATTAGCATAGTTTAAAGAATTCAAGGTACATTTAATTGGATCCTTCTAATCCCTTTTCCCTTAGAATGAGCATTTTAACAGTTTAATTCCTTTTGCAACCCCCACATCCCTTACTCCAGTGGCCCATCTAAAATAAATACTGTGAACTATAAAAGGCCTGGACAAGTTCTTGCTGAAGCCAATGGCAACAGGATGGAGTCCTCAACACTCCACTCATTTGGATATGATGTTTGGAATTGCAGGGAATATCAGATAGGGCTGAATCTGGCACCCAGCAGTGAAGCTGCTGCACGTGTATAAGGAGCTCCCATCAGCTGGTGTTGGGATGGAGCTGGCAGTGGTTAAACGTGTGGCCCTGGCCAGAATGACAGAACAGGAGATGGGAGGCAGCACAGAGGTCTATGTCCAGGTGCCCAGGATGTCCCTCAGTGCCAGGACAGAGGAAACAGCCCCTGGGCAGGAGAAGGTGCCTCACTGTTTGCAGAGGAAGGCAAGCAGAGCCTGCATGAGAACCATGGACCAGGACACTGCTTTTAGTGTATTGAAACTGTATTTAATGTACTTTAGCTCACTTGAATTACTAGTTGTTAAGCAAAATTACTGACTCACTGTTTTGTGGTGACCTTTCTACTGCCTTTGGTTGCCCTCATTCAGTGTCTGGCACCTGGTGTGGCCCTCCTTGAGGCAGAGAAGCACTGTGACACACTACTTGGAAAAAACCTGGAGAGCAGCTCTACTTGGTTTAACCTTGTCTTCTCAGTAGGCAGATCAAACCAGAATTTTAGTTTCCAGGAACATGGAGTCTTTTGAATGTGAAGTTGAATATTAGTGAAATGTTAGCGCTCATCCTGCACTTCCCAGTATGCAGAGGGGCCACTGTGTTTACAGCTGCAAATAACACTCACTGGAGTTATAGGATCCTTAATATGTGAAGCTTGCAGTCCCCCAACAGCAAAGATTTAATACCACTGTGCCCTAGTAAAAGCAATCATCAAAGCTGGTGAGCCCGTGTGTCAAAACTGGACTTGTCAATTTATCAGCCAGCCTAATGTCAAAGAGTAAATGCTGTGCTCTCCAAATATTTTAAAATGTCATTATTAGTTACTCTTTTATGGAAACTATTTCAAAACTTTTTCATTTCTTACACAGATACGATTGTCTAGGCTACACTGTCACCTACCTCTTGAGGAACCTTCCTAAAGAAGACAAGACTCTCAGATGTACAGGCATTTCATGAGATGGACAGAGATTGCTCCATTTCAGGCAGCTGAACTCAGAAATTCTACAGCAGGTGAATTCACAGTCTTTTCTATGGGTTATTATTACATTTCTGGATTTTTCTGATTTTTTGTGGTACTGAACACCAAGGTAATATGAGGTAAAATAACATGCAGGTACCCCTCAAATGTCAGGCAGTGGAAGTTCAGGAAAGTTTACTCCAAAAAGTTGTGAACACTAGATTTACAAAGGAAAAAACCTCTAATAGTGCTGCAAAGCACTGAGCCTGAGAAAGACATACTTCCTGTTCTCTTCAAGGCCTTTTATCTTCTCTGGCCTCCCCCAGGTCCTCTCCAATGGGCCAGTCTGTAACATCTCCTCTCCTCATACCAGAGAGAGACCATGCAGCTTTCTCTAGAATGCAGAAGGAAAGGAAAAGAAAAACAACCAGCTGTCTTTGAGGAAGGTACTTCTTAGGCAGGAAACACTTCTTAAGCAAAACAAGTCCTAATCTCCTTGTTACAACTCTTCGGGAAAGGTATCTACACTCACATTGGCAATTTAGTGACAAACAAACCTCCTAATGCTGGTATGCAATGCTGGGTAACTTCAGCTGTGTTCTCATGACAACCAGAGTGGAGGTATTTTTTGTCACATTGAACAGTGTAGGGTTTGTACTTGGCTGTGAAGTATCTTACAACTTCTTTTTTCATTTTTGTTCATCAAAAGAGGCATGTGAGATCATTGATACATTTTTGTACTCAAATGGGAAGGAAAACCTCATGTATTTCAGGAGGACAAAGAACAAATTCTGGCATTGAACCACACATTCTGGTAATTAAGTGTGTAAATTGAATGTCTGTATGCTGTCAGGTTTGAATATTTTATTTTGCAGTAGGTGATTCAGGGATTTTTTTTCTATTACAGGTAAATACAATAGAAATTAAATCCCATGCTTCTGAAAAGGAAGTGGCCACTGCACTGCTTAGGTGAGGTTGCCCTTTAACAGCTCTCTCAGGTTTTCACATCCCTAGTGCATTACAGGGAGATCAGGATCTCCCTACAGATCTCCACAATTGTTCTGTACCGTATGCCCTTAAAATCTCATTGAATTATTTGAAAACACATATTTACAATTCCTAATTGCCTTGGATTCCTAATGCAGTTGTAGAGGTGCTGTTTGAGGATGTGTGTTTCACAGGTCAGGAGGATTTTAACAGAAACAAAAGTTATGAACAAAATGCAAATGACTAATGTGGTCATCTTTGGGTTTCCCTAAGAGGGAAGTGTCATTTGGAAAAAGCCTGGCATACAATCAGTTGCTGCTGGAATTGCTTGCTGTTCTAATGAAGGTGAAAAGGCATTAATGGTAGCTAATATATTCCTGGGACTGCATTGTGAGAATATTCATGACACTTATTATTGACATCATTATCAGAATGTGATGATTCCCTTGTCATATCAGAGGTTCTTATGTTCTGCCTGCCCAGTAGGGTTTTCTTGGAAGCAGCAATGAGTGTCTGGATTGCTCTGCGCTGTGCCAGCCATGCCATGGCTGAAGGGAAGGGGCATGGCAGCAAGCTGGGCTCTGGGCTGCCCTCCATTTGTGGCAATCCTGATACAATACTTTGTCTGTTAACATGCAGTAATCTTTCACTTTACAGCGTATGACTAGGCAGTGATCTGTCTTTATTAACTTCAGATTCTGTGGAATACGTTATATTTATTTTGAATGCAGGCTTTCACATACTCTTTTAAATATTAATGGCTGGTCTCCAGCAGTCAGCATAAATATGATTTGCATTAGCACTAGTCATATCATATTGAGTGCCTTTGATGTCAACTACTCAGGGTACTAATATCTGACATCATATCCCGAGGTCACTGACAACTTTGACCTTTATTCTTATGCACAGTTTCTGTAGTCTCAGAAGCTCTTTTGAATTGATTTGAAATTTTGACTCTTCCCTTTATGAGGCAGTAAAATTGATAATTATTCAGATGGGAACTGAGCACTGAGCGAAAAATCAATTCCACCCGCTCTCTGCTGCGTATAAAATTACTTCTGAGTCTGCTGGACTGAACGGATGGCCAAGGTAAAAGCAGCAGGCAGGAATAGTGGAGAGGATTAGCTGGACGAAACTAATAGCCTAAAGGGATGGCTTTGGAGAGGAGGGAGTGTGCCGGTTGGGGGTTATTATCAGCAATGATGGGACTCATTGATCATATGTTTACATCAGGTTTCCATTGGGTTATAAATCAGCCCTGAATAGAAACGGAACCCAGGGCCTCGCGCGCTACCGGAGGGATGGCGTATTAGATTATTCTCACTTTCACACTCAGATGAAAAGTGAGACATTGATTATTCATTGGCTGGCCATTAAACACTGAGTTTATAGATGATTTTACTATCGTGGAAGCTAATGAACAAGATTACTGCTTCCTAACCAGCGGTTTCAGTTTTCAGGACATCTGTTTGGGCTCAGTAATGTGTAACCCTGTTAAGGACTGGGTCACGGGTGCTTAATGGCAATGAAAAACTGGGCCCTGATGACAAAGTGTGCTCGGGTTGGGAGGTTTGTTAGCCCCGTACCTGCGCTGCTGCCGCACGGAGCTCCTGCTCGGGGCTCTGGTTCCCGGGGCGGAGGCTCCGACAGGAGCGGGATAAGGACCGTCGCCTCCCGGATCCCTCCGGTGTGTGCTCCGTGCGGGCTCCGGGAGGAGGCAGCGGNGGCCGGCACGGCGGCATCATCATCATCATCATCACCACCGTCATCATCAGCACCACCATCGCGATCGGTCCGCCCCGCGGAGGCGCTCGGAGCGCCGAGCGCGATGCCCGTGCCCGCGGCGCTCACTGCCCAGCCTCGGCTGCCCCTCACGCGTGCCTTGCAGCAGCTCGGGGTCTAATGGGCTGACACGACTCCACAAAGAGAGGAGCAATAGAGAACATGGAAGTGAAACAGCCCCTTGATGTTCAGGGGCAAGTTTCAGCATCCTTCCGGAGCTCAGCCGTGGCTGGTGGCTTTGCCCCGGTTTTGCGTGTCCCGGGCTCGTACCCCCGCACGAGCAGCTCTAGCCTGAGCTCCGTCTGCAACCATTTCGTAAGGGGGTCTTAGAGCTACACTGAATTAATGTGTGAAGTAATTTGACATATATGGGTAGAACACGGTATTAAGTTTATTATATTCAGCTACTGCTATTACATTGTGTTCTGTTCTAAGCACTTTGATAAATAATTTTTATAGGCTCCTACTTTGCTGTTATTCTGAGATTAAGAAGTGAAGCCTCTGCTGCTTCACTTTAAAAATGAAAGTATAAATTTTGGTCTTAAGACGTTGCCTTTCTCTTCTGTTAGTGCTGATCTTGCTGAATTGTACACATTAGCTCAATTTTGGTATAGTGAAGTACTATTCCTTTTCATTCTTTCCAAAAATCAGTCAGTTTTGTAGCATCTTTCACCTTTAGTTCTAACAAATGTTCCGAAGATTTGAGCATGATAGGTAAGGAACTCTTCCTTGCACAACCATATTTGAAATGCTTCTGTGCTGGATGTGGAGGGGATAAATGGTTGGTTGAACAGAATTGGGATTTCAGTGGCATTCCAGTGCTCCCTTCTGTTCCTGGGCATTTCTTGGCCAGGGGTGTAAGGTACAGGGTCAAGTGAGGGAGGTCAGAGCCCCATGATTGCTGTGCATCATTTTCAGAAACAATACATGGACAAGAATGAGTTTGGGGTTTGATGAGTTTGAACACTGTACGAGTGTTTGGCTCCAATCTGCACACACCTTCTGGCCTGTGGTCCAGCCAGCTGCTGGCAGGTGTGCTCTGTGTCTCAGGCCACAGCAGAGGACAGTGCTGGCAGACTGGCATTTTGGGGCTGGGTGTCTGTAGGATGGGGCTGTGCCTGAGCTGAGCCCTTCGAGGGGGCAGCATTTCAGGGGCAGTGGTTGGGGAGTGGTGCAGGAGGGGACTGCCAGCAGGGATGTGACAAGAGCCAGGTCAGTGCCATAGAAGAATCAGGTGGAATACAAGGGTTGCAGAGGGATCTTTGGGAAAGGAACATGAAGAATATTGAGGTCAGGGGTAGTGCTGGAAAAGAGAGCCAGGAGGGAGTGGGAAGAACTGGGTAAGAGGAGGGTGTGTGGTGTGACAGCACTGGGGGAAAGTTGCCCAGTCTGAGTGGAGCCGAGCACTGGTGACCAAGGACTGCACCCAGTGACAGGAACTACCCAATGAAGCAGCACAGCAGCACTGTGTAAAACAGAAAGTAAAGGTGCCCGTTGCAGTGAAAAATCCAGTGGCATTGCTACAATTAAAAAGTATTATAAATTGCATCTTTTTTTTTTCTTTTAATGTAGTAAAATAAGTGATGTTTTTGTTTTTGAGGTAAACCTCAGTGCCATATACAGCTAGTGTGAAATTACGCACAGTAATGGAAATAAAAACCTGCAGCAGAGCTGTGTTTATAACATGCTTCATGGCCCAGGCAGCAGCACTTGCATGTAAGCACATCACAAAGAAATCTGAATTGCTCTGACAGAGGGTACTTGTACATGATGTTGAGTACCTAAGCACCTTAACTCATATATGAGAGCATATGCTTCATTTTAAGAGCAGATCAAACCCACAGGTGTGATGGTTCCTATGCTTAAAATCAAATGTGTTAAAAGGCTCAACTGAATCCAGACGAGGGTGCTCAGGTTTTGCCAGCTCGAGGCTTGAAAGGTTTGATACAGTAGTGAGAGGGATTTTCCCTGGGACATCTGTTTCAGCCTCTTAGCCCAATTTAAAAATGTTATGCAATACTACCATAACTTTCTTTATTAATTGAAAGGGATGGAGAGATACCAGCTGTAGCCCAAGCCAGCAGAGACTTGGGTGGCTAAGCAACAGAAATGGCACCATATTGAGTGAGCCAAAATTCAGTCTCAAAGTCATTTATTTTAACCAGTGACAATACGTTTAGACTCTAGTGTTTCAATTTGATTGATGGTTTAATATCATATATAATCTTTTTAATGAAGGGAACCCATTTAAATATGTTAACATTTGCACTAGTAGTCTCCCATGTACATAACTGCATTTAATCATTACTATGATTGTTTTTGTGGTTGTGTAATTTGTAGCAGCAAAATAACTATGTCAAAGCTGTGTTATCCTAATGAAAAATATGGTTACTTCACTTTTATGTGTGCTTCTTACTGTTCATGGATAAAAGTGGCAGCAGCCTCAGTCTCAAGTATATTGCTAAATGTATAGTTATCACTATGTGTGCTGTCAATTAAGAAATCCAAAAAAAAAATTAATGAGCTTAGTGTCTTTTCTAATTCTGCTTTGTTTAAAGCTTCATTGTGATTCGTTATCATGTGAATCGAGTAATTTAATTTTAAGACTTTTAATGTTAAAATACATCATCATTAGTGATGTATCTGAAGATTTCACGCTCTTAATAATGGCACTAAATCAAATTGGGAATCCCCTCTTAATCATCCAAGCTGTGCTATAGTTCACACAAGCAGTTTTGGGGCTGGAGAGAAGTTTCTTTCCGCATAGTAACGAGTATTGTACCAGAGCCGGGGCGCAAACAAAAGGGGCCGCGCACCCTGCGCGAGGTGTCGGTGCTGGATGTGCCCGCGGCGAGGCAGCTGCTCTGTGTATGCTTTTGTTTATCCCTTGCTGGTTTATGTAGCCTTTAGGCCAGCACATGAAACAATTGCTTCTACAGGGTCAGCTGCTGGTCAGAAGCAAAGTAAGAAAAGACTTTGCCTTAAAACGCCTCAGACATCATTTCAGTGCAGCTGGCACCTGCTACTGGTGCGCAGCGGGAGGGTTAGGGGTCAAAGAGGCAGTTGTTCTAAACTCAGTGATGGCTTAGAGGGACTTGTAGATTAATCTGCTTTATTAACTTCTGTATATTAGATAACTATTGCAGTGAATGACAGTCCGTCTTTCTGAATAAGTCCCTTCACCTCATTCTCTTTTAAATTGGCTTTTGAGTAATGAATATTAAATAGAATACATTTCAGGGTAATTAAGTGGAAACATTAGGATGATGTTGTTTTACAATCATATCTATAAGTTTCTTGTATATTTATCTTGCATTATTACTGTTCATTGCTTTTTGCTAGCAGAACAAAAAGCATAAATGTTTCAATTAAAGAAGAGAAACTGGCCATATTTCTCACTAAACACATGTCTTTGTGCTGCATAAATATTTTCAGAAAACAAATAAGTTTAGGGAGAAGTATAAAAATGTTTTATTCCTTGTTTACTCCCTGCAATGTAATACTTTACGTGCAAATGTTTGATTTCTGCTGGCTGTGGATGCTTTATATAAAACACTAAGAGGTGTTGGTTTGGGGAAGGGCAAAAAATATCACTGTTCCATAGAATCTAACTAGTGATATGAATAGCACCAATAATTTTGTAAAGTTCACATTATAATTCAAAATCCAGTTAGAAGTGATGCTTGCAGTCTGGAAAGAAAGCAATATCTTTACAAAATGGATAGGGAAAGGTAACAATCCATTCTATGATCTGCTACTGGCAGATTTACCATGTGAGTGATGAAACTTGCTCTCAGTGAAAAAACCCCTTCCCCCATGTGAAAAAGCAAAAAAA
>VXAU01004292.1:39310-64804 GCA_013399695.1 Formicarius rufipectus | reverse complement strand
AAAAAAAAAAAAAGGCAAATTTAAAATTCTAGAATAGCAGCAGCTTACAAGGATCCTTAATTGCTGTTGGATCTGGCAGCAGTGGCCAGGGAGGCTCACAGCCGCCGAGGTGATGCCAGCGTTGCATCCAGTGTTGAATGAGGAGATTCCTGGGGCATTTTGACAGTCAGGGCTTGCTGTGATCCAGAGCAAAGGTGTTGTCAGGTGAGTGGGCTGATTTGTGCCCAGAACTTTGGAGTGACTGGCATGCACTAAATATGTGTCCCACTTAATCTTGGCAAATGCCTGATTTTCGGGACTCTGGAATTGAACCTCAAAATCCACATTTTTCCTAGGCTAATAAATGTCTGTCAGTTTTGTTTGTTTGTGATCCTGAGAGATACTGTGCGCTCAAGTTGTCTTCTGAAATCATGGCATTCAGTTGGATTTTTTCCCCTGGTGTTTACTTGTTTGGAGTGTTTTACTGAAAAATGAGAATCTTGTGTCTTTGGGTGTATGTCTCCAAACACCTGCACAGTTTTAAAATAAAATAGAATACATATATAAAAATAACAATCAAACAAAAAACAAACAAACAAACATTGTCACAATGGATTAATGAGATTTGGAAATGCTGTTACTTTATCTCAGCTTGGCCTAGAATAGTTTAGGAGAGCTTAGTTTAACATGAACAAATCCTCCCAGTGCTTTGCTGGGCACATCAGAGGACAGATTTGAGCTTTGGAAGAGACCACACACAAAGGACTGCAACACAACCAGGGGTTTGACCTTTCAGTAGACCATGTTTCTGAATTCATGAGTCGTTTCCCTTTAAAAAAAAAAAAAAAAAAAGAAATAGAAAAAATTAAAAATGAAGTGTGTGCAACCATTCTTTAAAATCTTTTTAGCTTGACAAGTAAAGTAATCTTCCATTGATACTTAAAAGTCCATCTGCAGAAATTCAGGCAGAATGTTAGAGAGATGCAATATCTATTGAAATGTTGAGTGTCAAACTGCCAGGGTAATGTATTTAGTATGAAATATAATATTCAGTGCATTTTGTTTTGATGACTCCATGAAATAGCCGTGTGCTCTTACCCTTTGTTGTTTTGAAAGATGATATTCACTGAGAAGTGTTGGTGGCTGCTCAGGACACAGGAGCAATATGCTTATTAGCAGCTTTATCATCTGTCTTTTGTGTTTATTTACAATAGCTTTGCTTACAGTTCAGTTCATCTGGATAACAAAAACACTTTTAATTGTTCCACAGAAGAAATTAGAATCAATTTATGGACAGTTTGAAAACAGAAGAGACTTGTAATCTGTTAGGCAATTCGTAATTAATACTCGGATTAGGCTTTTTAAATTGTGTGCTGGTGGCAGCAGGGTGGGTCACTGAGCCCCCCGGGCCATCCCCGCACTGGTCACACCCCAGCTGCGGGGGTTCTTCCACTCCCATGTCCTCCAAGGTGTGTTTGAAAGCCAGGAGCGCCCTGTCCCTGCTGATCATCTCTGTACCAGTGCTGAGCTAAGGTAAATACGGGTAAAATAATTACCCTGGTCGTAATTGTGTCCGTGCCACCGGTTACTGTTGCTGTGTGTGGGCAGCCTCCGGCTGTGCTGCGGGCGGGCGGCCCCGCGCTCCGAGCCCACACCGGCAGCGCGGCACAAACCTCCGGGAGCTGCTGCCGGGCCGGTGGGTTATGTGAGGGATCTTAGCTTGGGCCTGGCTGAAGGCAAACGCAAACTTAAGCCCAGCTTCCAGACGTCTGGAATTCATTCCCAAATATTCCGTGGAGCTCATATCACTGGATGTCAACCTGAGGCAAGGGCAGATTCAGGGATCAGTGCGTGCTCAGCATGAGACACCTCCAGGTTCCTGGATGGAGGATTTAGAGCTGGTCTCAGGCTCAGCCTTTCCCTCCATATGCAGATTTTTACATTTCTGGAACACTTCTGTAGATTGGAATTTGCAAATAGTCTCACAGTGGTTTAAGACTAAATTGTTTTATTTTTCCAGAAATAGCATTTTCTCACCTTGACTTCACTCAGCGCTTGACTGGCATTTTGGAAGGCCTTCCTGTAACAGAGATTTCAAAGATCCAGCAGGCAACGATCCCAATTCTATGCTTAAAATCTCCAAATGCTTTTGTGCATCAACCCCCAGCCCTTGGTGCAAGGGAAAGCAGTGGGAACTGGAGAGGAGAAAGGTGAAGGATCGTGTTTGAGGAATTTAAAGATGGTGCACACCCTAAGTCCTGCTGTCAGTTAAGGGGAAGCCTGACAGGTGCAGGCATGGGACCGTCTACATTGCTGAAGACAGACTCTTGCTGGAAGGTGTTGATGTAAGTAAAACTGATGGCTTTTTCTCCCAAAAGAATTAAATAGCATATAACTAGTCATTTGTGTAGAGATACTCATAGCAGACACCAACTTTATCCTGTGTCACCTCTCAGATAAGAGTGCTGGATGTGCAAGAAAGGGAGACGTTCTCAGCACATGGACTAGAAAAGGTGCTCACAGGTCTTGGGAGATGAGCCTGTGTTTACAAAGCCCTGAACCAACCTGGTTCTTGATAAACTGCTAAAAGCAGAGGGGAATAAGTATTAATTTTTGGTAAGGTTTTCAAAGAGCTCAGCCTTCTTGTATATCAAACCATCCTGAAGTGTTACAAATTATGTCAGGCTGTGCATTCCAGAAGTCCCAGTTAATCACAATTCTGTCTTCCTTAAAAGCAGCTGTAACACCATATAGTTATGACCACTTGTTTAGGAATGGCTGAATCTTAAATAAACAACTTATGTTAATTTAAAATGACACTCTAGTAGCTGTAACTGAAAATCTCTGCATGCTACCAGCTTAAAAATGCAGATTAAGGATTGATGTCACAATCTTAAATTATTCCAGCCTGAGGTGGAATAACTTGCTGTCTATCAGGGAGCACAGATGGATACGCAAGAAGAAGCTGTGCAGATACACGATTTTGTAAACATCTGTCAGCTACAGCAGATACCCAAATACAAAATCTTACACTTCAGGCACTGTGTGAGTATGTGACATTCAACAGAGGGTTTACATGAAATTCAGTGCAGACAGAAGCAAGTCAACACACCCTGGAAGGTATTAATTAATGAAACATATCCCCTCCTCCCTGCAGAAAGCAGAGGGATTTCATTCATCAGGCATTGTCAGTATTGCTGCTGTTAACTGTTCTGCTTCCAGAATTTAATGTTGCCAGCCCTTAGACTAGGACACCAGGCAAAACTGCTCCATCCTGGAAGACTTAGTGTTTTCCTGTGGGTAAGTGCTTCTCCAGCCTTCGTGGGTGCCAGTCCCCAGGAGCACGGTCCCTCTTAACAGAGATGGACCCAGTTCTGATAGATGAGACTGGCCCTGAGTATGGTAGTCCTTCCAAAAGCAACTGTAAGTTGAAAATAACATGTGATCCTGTCAACAGCTTGGAAGGCAGTTCACTGCTGCCCGAAGATAGGGAATGATGAAAGGAAACCTTAGCTTTGCACCACTGGTCTGTGTTAATGTGCTGTGAGCATGAAAACTAGAGGCCTGTAGTGGCTCTGGTGCAGTAAATGTAGTGGCACAATGCATGATGTGGTTACATTTTTCTTTGAGAGACAGACAGCTTTGACCCAAGTTCATATAATCTTGTGATTATTTCTGCTAGGTCATGGTTTGGGCCTGGTTCAAGTGCATTGGCCAGTTTTAAGGACACGTGCAGGGAAATGCCAAGATTCACGTTCCCTGTAGCTGCTCCTTTTTTCCATCCACAGCCATCCCTTTTCCATCTCTTCTGAGCACTGGGAGAATGGGAGTCTCCCAGCAGGACAGAACATATAAGTGATGGGCATACACTGTGAGAGATAGACTTGAATAATATTTCAGTCTATCAGCTGCAGGCATATACTAGTTCACAGTGTGTGGTGTGTCAGCTGGGTGCCTTGCCCTGACACCACGATTGGGTTTTTCTTGGCCACTCACACCTAAATTCTCATAAAAGCAAACAAAAAGGCCAGTGCCAGTGAACTATTGTAAATGGACATACAGGATTGGCTTCCTCGCAGGTTTTAGATTCAACCGTTGAATCATGACATTTTAGTTACTAAGGCTTGTTTAAATATATATAGTGGAAGTGTGCATAAATAGGGTGAAATGCTGTGAACAGAATCTGGGGGAAATCTGCCCTGTGTGGGTGGAAAGCCAGGCTTGGTCTGAGGGCAGTGTGGGAGACTGTTGGGAAAGGCTCTGGATGCCATTGCCCAGGCTCATGGATTGCCAATGTTGTCTGCCTGATGCCTCTTCTCTCCATCCATCCATCCATCCATCCATCCATCCATCCATCCATCCATCCATCCGTCCGTCCATCCATCCGTCCATCCATCCACTCCTCCTTCCACAACTCCTCCCTTCTTCCTGTGCATGTCATGGAAATTGGCAGCAAAATGGAAGAGAGTTGAGAGGGGAAGAGAAGAAAAAGGAAAAAGGAAAGGGAGAAGGGAAGAGGAAGAGGGAAGAGGGAAGGGGAAAGGAAAGGGGAAGGAGAAAGGGAAGAGGAAAGGGAAGGGCGTTGCAGTGTCACCAGTATCCTGCACTTTGGCTGTTCTGATGAGACTTTCTGGGACTGATGTGATTCCATCATGCAGGGGAAAGGTGCCTGTTTCTTAAACTCTTACCTATTACAAATCTCAACTGATGTGTTTCTGACAGTTTAATATTTTTAGTTCAGGAATAACAGGCTGGTTCTGGCTTTCATGATAAATAAAAGCTTTAGTTTTCTTATTTCATCTGGAAATTTTAGCTTTGAACATGGAAAATACCAATGTGAAAGTCAGGCTTTCTAGTAAAATAAATATTTTAAAACAACAGATTAAATTTTAAGGTATTTAATAATCTTGAAGCATTTAAATCTTCCTAGTGTTATTAGTAAATGATGATTCATTTACTGATATAGGAAGAACTGATGATGAAAGAACTAAGAATTCCAAAGGGTATTTAAATTAATAATCACAGCTCTTAAATTAAGAGCAGACTCTCTGAAGCTGGAGCTATAATAAACAATGAAAAAATCTGAATATTTTTCACATCTGAATGGAAACAATGAGTAGTATTACCATACAAGTATTTGTTTAAAAGTTGTTCATGTTCTTGACCATTCTAAATCCTTTGTAAAGGATACATACTGCTGTCTCTGGTGTTAATATCATGTTCTTTATGTTAAAATGTGATTAGTTGCAGCAGAGTAAAAGATTTACCCCAACATATGGGAAAGAGAAATGAGTTACATGACCCACAGTGATGCAAATGTTCTACTGATAACATGGCACAGCAAAACTAACCTTTTTAATGGAAGGGCAATCTCTCTTCCAGCTTCCTTGAGATCAGGTTTTTGTAATGAAGGTTATCTTGATCAACATTTTCATCCTCCATCCAAGGCTCTGAAGGAGGAGAAGCTCTGAAGAATTAATTTATTGGAAGAACAGCTCCTTATTCTTGCCTGTTCTGTCAATAGCTCCTTTTGTAAAGAACAAATATGTCAGAACAAACGTTATTGACCCAGATAAAGTGATACCCTGTGTTTAAGAGAACAGAGGCAAGGTCAATGTTTTGAATGAAGCATAAAATAGATTATCTGTTCCCCCACCCCCTTTCTTTTTAATGTCTCTTTCCCCTCCTTGAGACCTTGTTTTGTGCCTGAGTCAGCCCCAGGACCTGGGTCAGCCCCAGCTGTCCCAGCTGCTTCAATACCGTGGGTCTGGGCAGGGTCTGTCATTCTCCTGAAACAAAGCATTTCCATTTCTCCTAACAGGGTATTTTCCACCTAGGAAGAAAATCCAAGTGTTTGGTCAATTCTGCTTCTGTGCTCCATGCTTTGCCTTGCCATTGAGTTGCTTTGTGATCACCAATAAGATGATGGGACTCCTGGCAAAGGTGGAGCATGCAGGGAGTACCATAGCCCAGCTTTCCCTCTCACACCTACATGCAAAACACATGCCAGTACCCCTGAACCCCACCAGCTGCTTCTGCTGCCCGGAAAGAGGGACTGCAGGGCTCCAGCAACAGTATGACCAGGGCTGAGTGATGGTTGGAAGGAACTGGAGAAGTTGAGGAGCCTGTATCACCATGTTCAGTCTGTATCACCAGGGCTTTGCACACAAACTTTGTTCCTCAGTCAGCCCCTCCTTAAGACATCAGGGTAGTGCTGATGTATCTCAGTGGTGTGTTTTACAGCAAAGTGACATCTGGGAAATGCTCTGGAAAATAAAGATGCAGACAGTAGTGCTGAAGGCTTCTCATGTGCCTGGGTTGTCTGTGGGCCTGGGAGCTGACGACAGCATCACTCTGGAGCAGCAGTGCTGGCCACAGAACTGCTTCTATCAGCTTGTTCACAGGTGTCTACTGGGCAAGACCTCATTTTCAGAAAATTGCAGTTACTATGTCTGTACATGTTGCCATCTTAAAGGCAAATATATGTAAATATGTATCAGCAAACGAAATAGGAAGAAGAAGGCACAGTATTGCTGAGCCTCTTCAGAAGCTTAAAGTTTCTTCATGAACTAACAACTACGGGGAGCAACAAAAATGGGGGTGTGTGTGGAGCTGTGTGTCAGGGATTTGCTTTCCTGCATGGGTCAACCTGCTTGTCCTGACTCCAGTGGAGCCAAATCAGGGATGACAAGAGGTCTGAAGGAGGACAATGCAGGGTCACTTGTCAGTGTGGCAAGAAAGTGTTCTATATTATATGAAAATAGTAGAGAGATAAGAGAGGGAGTGTCAGTTAGATGAGACAAAATGAAGGTCTGGTACCTGGACGAACTGGTGCAGGCTGCCTGTCTCAGCCAGAAGCTCTTTTTCAGCAGAGTGGTCTGCTTGGCTGTTCTGCAGTGCAGTGTCTCAGGGAGCATCAGTGGCACTGTAAAGCAAAGAAGGATTTGCAATGCACAGTCTGCTGTAAGTTCATGTAGAAGTAGCGCAAGAAACCAGAACTACTGACTTAAACAGAGGAGCGGCGACAACTGAGAGAGAGAAACATGGAAGGCAGAAAAAGGGAGTTTAAGGCTGTAATTATGGCCTTTGATGCCCTTCATCCTGGAACTAGGCTTAGTGATCACTGATTGTCCTCTTGCCCATGTGGTAATACACTCCTTTCTCAGCCTCCACAGTATCTTGGTGTGACGGATAGTTTTGCCCTGATTTTACACATATAACTCTTAGTGCTGAAATGTAACCCTGATTCTTTCATTTTTAATCTTTGCAAGAAGTGAGATGTCTAAGGCACGTGCAAAAAGAGCATGATAGGATTCCAAATTGTCCACTTCTGCAAATAATAAGCTAACACAACTTCAGAACACAAGTGGCTGCTGCAGAGCTCACGGGCAGATGTTCAGCCTGTTCCCATCAGTGCAGAGGTACACTGGTCCCAGCAGTTCCTCTCACCACAGTGGGTGTGTGTGGAAGTCCATTTAGTTGAAAGGAATGTGCTGGCCTGTGAAGAAAACAACCATGTACATGTCCAGAGTGAGTTCCCAGTAACTCTTGAACACAGTGTGGTTCCCTGCATGGCTAATGATTTCTGAAAGGATTCTCTTTAACTGGTTCTTAAGTGTCAAAAGTGGAATTTGAAGTGTTTGACAGTAGAATCTTGTCAGAGAAAAAGCTCAGAGTGGGAGGGAGGATTTCACTATTGTCTGTCCTGGTTGGTCAATATCAGAACCCACAATTAGGAGTTATTATTACTGTTACATAGATTACCTGATATTGGCTTTGTTTTTATTAATTAAAACACTGTATTCCTTGCTTCTTTCAGTGCTGTCAGTACTACTTACTCATAGAGACAAATCATTGTTTTCCAGATGAATTTTGGATGTTTTGGTCATCTTCCATATTCAGGCCGAAAACTCCTAAAGTATTTCTTTGCAGCTCATTTGTGGATTAGAGCTTCTGATCTAGAGAGCTTAAAGACAGTCTCATGGGTTATTTGATAAAGGTGAAGTTTGAAGAGGTAGTACTTTCCCTCTGAGTCAACTGGGTCCTGAGCATGCCCTGTTCAGGTTAAGCATCACATTGAAAGTTTCTCTCTCTCTGGTTAGCACATTTTTAAGAAATATGGACATGTAAGCTGCGGTGCTCAGACAAATTCACAGCTTGAGTTAGTTTGGTTTATTACTTTAAAAGTGCTTTTGTCCTTACAGCTGGCTTTGTTACAAACTACAGAGATGAAAACCTAGTGAGGAATGAATTATAAGAAGTCATAATTATTCTTCATGTTTGGAAAACAAGCCCCTGTTAGTGTTCATGCAGCGGTTTGGAGTTGTTTGCGTTGGTTCCAAAGCAGCATGGAACAGTTTTGGTCCTGTGAGTAATGGACGACAGTTTGCCTGGTACGTAACTGTGAAGTCAAGTGAGGAATTGGCCTTTCCCACGCCAGACCATATGTTCCTAACCTGAAAGCTGCAATGATTTGTGGATCTCTCTGTTCCAGGTGATTTGTAGTGCTAAGATTCGTCTTTTTCATTTAGTGAAACACGTTGTTTGACTTTGCCTTGGTCAGTTATTACAGGCTAGTTTGCAGTGTGGCAGCTCTCTGAAGACCTTGCTCATAGCTACTCATTGGCCTAGAAGAAAAAATTTAATGATTTTCTACTTCCTCTGTGTTTGGTTCTAGGGTGTAGATATTTTATAAACGTGAGTCAAACTATTTACTGGTGACATTTTACAAATTTTCACTCTGTTTAATCTCTGAGTAATGTTTTTACGTTTGTGTATGTTGTGGCCTTTGGCATTCTGGACCAGCATATCTCAAGAATGTCTTAAAGCAGTTTATCTTTAAATGGATTCTATCATTACTTTGTAATTTCTTTGTACAGAAATTGTGCCAATCCCTAAAATAAGCCCTATCTTTCCCAGCTACACACACCAGAGGTACAGAAGTACAGCAGGGTGAGAAGAGGGCTCAGAGATAGGGTGCTCCGTGGGACTCTGGGTGGGTGCCAGCCAACGAGCAAAGTGAGCTGTGCAGCTTCTGTTTGGGTGCCAACAGAACCTAATTGTGTGAGCTAATAGATCTCAGTGCTTTATAAAGCTCATGAAGTGGCTTTACTTCTGCTGTACAGCTTAGTAAAGTAAGTCACAGAAGTAAAGTAAAATGTCTAAACTCAGAGGTTGAGCTTGTAACTGTGGCGGAAATGGCACAGATTTATAGACCTCTTGCTGTAATCACAATTGTTTTCATTGAAATAGGGACTGTCTGTTTCCAGTGCAGTGTCATACATGGAGAAAAGGGATATGAGAACACCAGAACCTGGGATTCAGCCTGTGATTCATCTGGAACTCAAACAGATTTGGTCACACATGTCTTGCTCTCTGGAAATAGTGTGACAATGGGGAAAATTTAGAGCCAATATTTGGCATTAATTTTCCTTAAGTTTATTCACCTGATAGTTTTGGTTCTGGAAATTTTTGTTTGGAAGAAAGGCTTGTTCATATAGGAAGTGTTGGTGATTCCAGTGAGGTCAGTAAAAGTTTCATGAATTTTTTTCTTCCCAGCACATCACACAGTATGACAACATCCATGTTTATGTAAACTGTCTGAATTATCTTTCAGATGATGCCAACCCTAATGAACCCCAGTCATTTTTGAAGACTGCAGAAACCAATGGTCTGTGTCAAGACCACTTCTCAATGAGAAAGTGAGTGTTTAATGAATTCCACCAGACTCAGCCTTCACGTGCCAAAATAGTTCAAAAAATTATTTCACATCAAACAGAGCTGCCTGTTGCCCTTCAAATGGCCCATCTCTTACCTTGGGGCCTCTCTCCATTGTGCTCACATTAGGAGTGGAGAGTAGGTTTCAGCTCAGGCACTGTGTAAGGATATTGCACGTTAGGTCACACTGGTTGAGTGACTTCATTTTAATGAAAAATCCTCTCAAATTTTTACCCCCAAACTTGGGTCATGCCAGTATGTGATTAACCTTTTTCTAATAAATTTTATGTCTACATGTTTCCAGAATCAAGCAGGTGTAGAAGTTATGAAAGCTCATTGGTCTTTTAGATAGAAAGATGAAACAAGGACACTTTGAAAATCACAGAAGAAAAATTGCTTCCTAGGAAAATAGCCAATTCCTTTCTCTGAAAGGTTTCCCATGAACAACTAGCTTTGTGAGGTATTATCTGAGTGTGAGCACTTAAGTAGCGACATTGATTGCAATTTGGACTGTGTGCATCTGTAGCAGATTCTGTAAACCAGGAAATACTCTGCAATTGGCCCTTTCAATAAGATCTGAAGCTATGAATTTGGATATACCCATCATGTTTCCCTGGTGACTTAATAGAAACAATATTGTCTGAAATGGAAGCCAACTGAGTAAGTGCACGTGTGTTGATCTGAATGTGTGCATTTTTTGTGTGGCAAGGCATTGTTTCTGAAGATATTGACCTGTTGTCTGTGCCTTTCTGCAGAGCTGGCTCTAACTTTATTCTCAATTGCTTTATCTCCTGGGCAGTCACAAGCCTCAGTGTATTACTGCTTTGGAGAATGAATTGTCTATACAATAAGAGGGCGCTGGAAAAAAATCAGACACTAAGATTAGCAGCAACCGCATACATTAAAATTCAAACTGAAATCCCAGCCATGGAAGGAAACTAATAGAAGAAGAAAATATATCAAGAAGAGAAGCGCTGTCTCATCATTCACCTGTGCTGAAGGATCCAATTTTAGCCATATCCAACAGCACTGTCATTCATCTTCTTGGTGTGTTATTGTGATTTAAATCCAAGCTCTATAAGAGAGAGCAGTTCTTTTAAAATGATTGAGAGGGAATAAGGGCAAATTCAGTGTTTAGGAAAACTTTATGACATCACAATATTATACTTTACAGATGGAAGCAATATTTCCTACTTTGGATGGAAAACTAATCATTTTCTATCTGCTCTGAGTCACTGCATCATTATAAAAGTGGGAAATAAGTAGTTTTGTGCATTCCCTATCTTGTTCAAGACAACACTTTTGTTTATATAATGCTTCTGATTTATAGTGTTTAAGGATTAGCCTGACTACATATTAATTATGTGGTTTTGATGCTTCAATATAAGAAGAAATTAAATATTTCACTTGAAGATAAAACCGTGAAGCTGTAAATCATAAGGAATAAATTTGTGACTGGCAGAATATTCTTTTTACTGAAATTAGACTAGTTCTAATGATTATGTGGTTTGCTTAGCAGGCATGGATTTGTACAAACACCTTTACTTACAAACAAGCCTTATATTTCTTTTGAAAGGGTGGAGAACAGGAAATAGGATTTACAATATTTGTATTGCCCTTTTTGCATCACAGTTATTTATTTCATGTTTGGAAGAAGTAGGACATGTACTTATATATAGCTGTAAAAGTCATCTTTGCTTGACTCATTTGAGTGCACTGTTGATTTATTTATCGGGAATGGGTTCCTTTATTTCAGATAGGGTCTCTATTTCTACAGTTCTTGAGATAGTAAGCACAAAGTTACCATGTTTTACTGCTTATTATCTTCTTCTTTTCTTTTAATGAGATCTTCTTTGCCTATAATTCATTTCAAAGGGAATACAGAACGTTTACTTAGGGACTCACAAAAATTGGCATTGATACATGCTTGCACCAGTATGGTTAGTTAGGCCAAAATGGGAGTTGTACCCAGAATACACCCTAGACCACTGCTAAGTCTGTGAGGCAGCACCAGCTCAGGATGACTGGGATGGTTGCATATGGCTTGTGGCATTGTTTCCTTACTGAAGTGCTGTGGCAGATTTAATTTAAATGCTGAGGCAAGAGGCTGGCAGGAAAACCTGTATCCTGATGACGCATTAACTGTCTCCCCCTTGCTGTTGTCCTTCAACCAAAACACACAGGCATTTGCCTGCACAGGCAGAGGTGGTGTTATTGAAGGCCTTGAGCTACCTGGGGTAATGGAAAGTGTCCCTGCCCAACCCCAGAGGGTGCTGGGACTAAATGGTCTCTGGTTCTGTGGTTGCTGAGAGGCCTCAGAAGCTTTAATGGTTCTTAACTGAAGGATGATCAACTTAGTTTATATATAAGGAAAACATGTTGGGTGATAAAGCACTGACACAGGTTGCCCAGAGGTGTCTCATCCATGGAAACATTGAAGGTCAGGCTGGACACAGCCTTGAGTAACCTAATCTAGTTGAAGATGCCCCTGCTGATTGACAACGACTCTTAAAGGTCCCTTCCAACCCAAACCATGCCATGGTTCTAAACCCCAGGGGGCTCAGAACAGCTCCCTGGTGTGGATACATGAGTGCCAATGGCACGCACAGATGTTATTCCTTGCTGTTTCTTGAGCATCCTGTTGATGCCTTCCACTGGAGGGTTGACTGACATTCTTGGAACAGACACTGGACAAGGTCTGAGGGTTGTGGCCTTCAGGGTAGAGGGTAGCCTGAACTTTCAATTTGTCACTGTGGGATAGGGCTTCTGTGTTTGGTGCAGGTCCTGTGCATCTTTTTGGGTTCCTAAGTGGTTTAGGACCCAGCTGTGTGATCAGCTCCTGCCTCTGCTTCCAGTGCAGCTGCACTGGCAGCAAAGATGGTAACACAGAACACAGTATTTGTGGTTTGAGAGGAACTGTGCTGAGGAGACAGAATTTTCAAAAGCAAACATTTCCCATAATCCTGTGGTGTTCTCATGGCTTATCCTTAGTGTTACAGTTTTGCTACATTTTCTTTTTCTATCCCATATTTTTGCATGAGTACAGAAGAGCTCTAATTATGATGGTAATTTTGTGTGTTTGAGTTTTGTTTATGGTTTAAACAACTTTAAACCTGTTAAAAGGTTGTTAAAAAACTTTTTTAAAAAACCTGACAAACGAGTCACAGACTTTTGGCCTTTCTGACACTCTGTATGACACCCTTCAAGTTACATTAACTTCAAAAGTCTACTAAATTTGGCATACTAAAAACTGATTTTCAGCCTACCTTTAACAAGTTCTCCTGTTATACACCTGAAATTTGTGAAATATGGGTAACCACAATATCAGACTGGTCAGAAACCTTGCCAGGTATGTGGGCACAGGTTTGTTGGAGTGGTTCATTCTTCTCCGAATAATTGTCTGTAAATGCTTATCCCAGGGATGTGCTCTGCCCAAGGCCATCGGGCTCTGACTGACACAACCAATGTAGGGTTATATAACTTGCTTGGCTGTAGTAGCAGGGTAGTGGATAGCACTGGATATCCCCTCCTGTTCCATATTTCTAAGATAAACCAACATTCTTCTAAGGTAATAAAAAGTTCTGCTTGAAGTAGTCCATAGATCTGCCAGAATATAATGGGAATAGTAATACAGAAAGTGATAGAGATGATGGAGTTTCTTGAGAGCCCACAGAAGAGCCCAAATTTGCACCATTCTGAAAAGACTTGAAAAGTACTCAAGGATGTTCCTGCCACCTCTCGTGTGGCTTTCTCTATTGGAACTGGTCAGGGGCCAAAACCTGCTGCCAATCCCCCTCCACTCCAGTCCTACTGCACAGCTGGTGCTGGTGTGGGTCAGGATAGAGCTGGGTCAGACCCCTCCCTGCTGCTGGCCAGGCTCCTCTCCCAGAGGGTAACACAGGACTCGCCCAGAAGTTCACCAAGTGAGCAACTCTGGGTTTGAATTTCCAAACCTCATTTCTAATACTCTCTGCTTTGCTACTGCAGCACTTCTGTGACCTAAGGACCACCTTCCTGAGCCTAACAGCAAACACGGGGTCCTGGACCAGTGCTTCAGGAGCCTGATGGAAGAAGCTGAGCAAAACATTTTGTTACAGAACTAAGACAGGTAAGTGCATAACACACACATAAGCTGGAAAAAACAAAACAAAACAAACAAACAAACAAACAAAAAAACAAATGGAAACTTCAACTGAAGTAAAATGGTAACATAGGAAGTATTCCAGGTAGCCTCAAACTGCAGTTCCTTTTGAAAGTAAAGACAATACCCTGTCAAAGAATTTATCCCTAGACTTAACAAAACCTGAACATTTGATAATTATGTGTTTTCTTGGTCAGAAATTTATTTCCTAATTTAATCCCCCAGTCAAGCTTTGCCTCTGGGACAAACTGCCTCATTTCAGCAGGTGAACTTGAGGTTCCTTTTCCCACTGAACCCCCTTGATAAAACCCTTGCTTCAGCCTCCAGTGTTGCCAGTGCTCTGACAGAGCCTTTTCTTTCTGGAGTTGGGGTCAAAAAACTGCTTGGAAAGTGGCAGAATGAGAAGGGGGTCCAGTGGGGCCACTTACACATTGTAGATAAATAAGGCAAGGACTACCTTTTTTTCTTAACAGATCACAAATTCACCCAGTCTAGCCCTCATTTGAAAAACAGAATAGAAGCCTTCAAAAAAGAAATGACAGGTTTGTCCGCATTTCATGATCACACTCACTTCTTTTTTCCTACCTAGCTGTGTTTTCTCTTCCATGTGCATAATTCAACTAAAGAAGACCTTGAGAGAGAGTAGAGACACAGTCTGAGTCCAGACTGGAACTTCATGGAAAGCTTGAAATGAACTGGAAAGGGGATTGGAGAGAAGTGATGGCTAAAACATTTTGGTGGTTTTATTTCTCTGATTTCTTCTCTGTTTGTTAGTGTGAAAATTACATTGAAATTTTTTAAATCTCAATTAGTTTTGCATTAAATATGGTCTCCATAATTTTGTTTCCTATTAAATTCTGGTACTTAAGGTGAAAGTTCCTTATGGTCTGACTATGGATGATAGTCACAGCTGGGGAAATTTGAAAGCAAATTCAGAGAAGCAGAGAGATTCCATTGATGACGCTAATAAATCAGACAGATTTTGTGTAATTTGTACTGCAGATCAGCAAAAAGCCTGGGGGAAAGGCTGAGATCCACTGGGAAGGAGGAGAAACCTGCTAAAACAAAGGAGAACTGAACTGGCAGTGGTGAGCTGTGGGATGCAGTCTCACCTTAGAGCTGTAAATACGCAGGGGATTAATTTGACTGAGTGGTCCTTCAGGATTAAAAAACAATTAAAAACTGAGTAAAATTCATTGTTATAACAATGGATTCTTAGTTCAGGATCTATATTTATTGAAGGCAAGAGCAGGATAAGAGGAAATGGCCTCAAGTTGTACCAGGCAGGTTCAGATATTAGGAAAAAATTCTTCACAGAAAGGCTTGTCAAGCATTGTCACAGGCAGTCTGGGGTAGTGGCAGAGTCACCGTCCCTGGAAGCGTTCAAAAGCTGTGACATGGTTTAGTGATGAACATGGTGCTGGGTTGACAGCTGGATTTGGTAATCTTAGAGGGCTTTTCCAACCTTACTCACGAATGATTCTACAAAGTCCTTAAGATGACATTGTTTTCTGAGAAGAACATACTTTGATGTGCTTTTCATCTGAGCTGCCTTATTCAGATCACTGCAGGACAGGGTGAGGGTTATGCATGATCCAGCCGAGGCTGGGGGCAGCTGGGTGGGGAATCAGCTCTGCTGTCTGTGTTTATCCTGCTCAGGGCACAGGCAGAGGCTGCCATGGCTCCAGCTTCCAGCAAATACTGCATTTGAAAAATGCTAGACTCAAATATCCCTGCTTTTAAAGGAGATTTTCATCTGGAAGTGTTGCAGAAAGCTCTCAGGTAGGCAGTGAGGTGGAAGGTCACTGGGCTATTTTGTGGAAGTGCAGGCAGGGAGGGCTGGGTGAAAGGGGCAGGGGGATCACTGGGCTGAAGGAGCAGCTTCTCTACCTCAGCCCCATTCACCTGTCCAGCCTGGGGACACCTCTGGGCCAGCACTGGCCCAACACGCGGGAACGTAACACGGTGGTCTCAGCTCTGGGTTTGTAACCCCTCTCAGAGTTATTCTGCAGAACAGGAGGCTCCTTTTAACTGCACTTGTTAAAAGTCAGCAGAAATCAATTTCCATCAGTAAGGAAATGAGCACAAATGTAAAAAATTATGAATAGAATAAAGAATAAAGTGGTAATTGCATCCTGTACCTCCACACACAGCAAGCCCCAGCTCACCGCACTGCTGCCAGACATCCCCATGCAGCAAAGGCAGGCAGGATTATTGCCCCTGATCCTGCAAAGAGACCTTTGCTGAGATCCCATCAGTTTTGCAGGCACCTGTCCCCACAGTCCTGTGCAGGAAGGAGCCCTCAGGAGCTGTTCTTGGGGAGACTTTATTAGTTTCGCTGTTGTTAGCCAGCAAAGTCTGACACAATCACAGCAAAGAGCATGGAGGCAACAGACAAAGAACATTTGAAAAACCCTAAATGCAGAGCACAGAGTCATCTGGTACCTTAAATCATTTTTGTGTGGTTTTGGGATTGTTTTGTTGTTTAGCTTTTTTTTTAATGAAATCACAGAATAGTTTGAGTTGAAAGGGACCTAAAAGATCATCTCGTTCCAACCGACCCCTGCCATGGGCAGGAACACCTTCCACTAGACCAAATACATAGAAGAGATATGATAAATGGCAATTAAATTGTTCATTTCAGGAGAAGAATAGACCAAGAGAGCAGTTCATATTTGGGGTGCTCTGCAGGCTGTGTGAGTGTGCTGGCTTCAGTCTCAAGTGTGATACCACTGGACAGACTTCACGTTCTACACCTGCAAGTGATAAACTGTTGGGGGCATTTTTATGTGCTTATTCTGTGCCAGTTGAGTGGTGGTACCACATTTCACCAAGGCAGGTTGAACTCCGACACCTCTCCTGAGGGAGGAAGGTGGGTCTGGCCAGGGAGAGCCTGGGCTTTCTGACCATCTGGACACATCCCAAAGAGCCCCTTGCTGGAGGCTGGGGAGGAAGGACATGTTCTGAGTCACGTGAGATGGGAGGGTTTCTTGTCACGGTCATTTCTCAGCTGACTTCTAAAATGTTTCCACATGTCAGTAGGCTGAGTTTATAGCACTGCCCATACTTACATGCTCCTTGTTATTTTACAGAACTGTTTTTTGAGGGCACCTAGTGATTCTGTTCTTGAGTCGTTCTCTGGTTTTCTTTCAATTTAACATGCGTTATTATTCTTACCGGTTCTGGCTCTCAGGACTCCTTTAACCAGATCTTTGGGGTTCCATTTTCCCAGGTTTCCCAGTTCACTCAGAACACGTCGGTGTTTCAGAGGGACATGGCCGAAGGTTTGCACAGAGAAGGGGCCTCCAGTCCTGGGGGTCTGGACACGATGAGCTGACAAGGACTGACTAATAAACCAACTCTGAAAGTTTTGGGACCCTGTTAGATGGTTGGAGAGATTTTCTGATCCTTGTTAAAACTGTCTTTTTAAGATGCCTTCATCTTTTTGTGTCTCTGGTCTAAATGAAAGAATTTGTAATAGTGAAAACAATGGAAAACCAGCCTTAGTTTGAAGAATGTTTTCAGTCTTTCTTAACAAAATTTATAATCCTGTTATTTTTTCTTTATGAATCAGTACTTAACCAAAGAACAAAATAAATATGCATTCTTTTTAAACTTGTATCACTTTATGAGTCTCAGTTCTGCACATAATGCTAAGTAATATCTCGTCAGTTGAAACCTCTGAGCTCACTCTTGAAGACAAGTTTGTTTGAAAATGAGACAAAAGCCAGTACAAACTTCATATGGCACCTTTTTGAAATAATAAAATTACTACTTTTCTACAAAATGTTATATATTTCTTTTCAGCACAGGTGGTTAATGACAATGTGGACAACAGAGCAGAGGACTAAAGATGAGCATTTTTAGGCTATAACTATAGCAAGAAAATTGAGGATGTTGAATGGAGTGAAGTACTGATAATGTTTTAATTTCAGAAATACACATTTTCCAGGTCTTTGGGAACTGGGAAAAAACCATAGGAGAAAATAAAGCTGTGAAAACACTTAAGAATGAAAACTATCCACCACTACAAAAAAAAGAGTAGAAAGTCACAGAGACCTATGGTGAGGAGCAGGTGGTGTCCTGCAGTGGCAGGAGCGGCTGTGCCAGCTGGGGAGATGCAAAATGAATTGAAGGAAGACCTAACAAAAATTAGAACTGCTTAAGCAGTAAGTCAATTAGTTGAAAATGGAGAAAAGCTATTATGTGAAATTACAAATTTGCTTTGGGTTTGGGTTGAATTTTTCAATTATTTATCTAAGAAAAAAAAGTATTTCATGTGTTTTTCATGCTTGCTGACATCTGTGAAATTAGTAATATTTCACCACTGCTTAGATAAGAATGGGAATTATTAATTGTGGCCAACAGGGAGCAGAAGTTCATACCTGTGCTTCTTCCAAGTTTTTTTCCAGTTTTTTGCTTTGCAACTGTTAGTTTCCTGCACATTTTTAAACAGCAGGAACAACAGATGCAAGGAAGGCATTTTGTTCAGCTCTTTGCTCTTTACATTTAAGCTCAGCTCCAGAAAGTATTTAATCTGCAGCAGAAGAGTCTGATTTCCAGGAGTGCTGAGGTCCTGAGAAGTAACCCATGGAGGTTACTGGAGAGCTCAGCCTGACACCGTGTGCCAAGCTGTGGGATGTGCCACCACCTCAAACACTCAGGGATTGTTAACTTCCCATTTTGGTCCTTAAAGGAAGCTGACATCTGTGCTGCTTAGTTGGATTTTAAAAGCTGCAGAACTGATCTCCCCCCGGGGAGGGTTCCCTGGCAGCCCTGCCTCCTGTGCCAGCTCTGCGGCATAAACCCTGCCTAAGCCCTGAGCAGCCTTGGCATTAAAGGCTCAGGTGAGAGGAGGTGGGTTCTGTGACTGCACTGTTTTTTACCTGATGACACATCATGGGCATGTGCTTCCAAACCAGACCCTTTTCTGGGTAAATTGGCTACTTTGACGAGGGCTGAAGCTTGGCATGTGGAAAGGGAGAGGACACGTGCCCCAGAACTCATGGCCAATCTTCAGGCCTTGCTCTAATATTCAGCTGCTGGCTCTGTGCAGCACTCAGACTCAGAAACATCTCTTCTGACACATTCCCTGTTACAGGTGAGGCCCCAAAGAGCATCTTCTAAACTGGGCAAACTGGAGATGCATATTTAAAGAGTATTTTCACCTTGGTTAACAATTGACAACAGAAACATATTTAGAGTAGCTGGTTGTATAAATACATTTGCTTTTAGGTTAGGAAAGGGAGAGCAGAACAAATAAAGATGTTTATGGCTCTACTCTTTGTTGACAGTTTACTCTCAGCTTTTTTAAAGGGCTCAGTCACAGCGGGGGCAGCCCCGGTTTCCCCCCATGTTTACAAAGCATGTGTAATGACTTACACATTTTTTGAAAAGACATAATTACCTTAAGGGCTTTGGAATTTTTTTCTCCTTTAAAAAAGGTGGAAACAATGGAATGGGAAATGTCAAAGGGAGATGCTGCTCAGAGCCCAAGCGTTTTCCTTGCAAGGAACCAACGTAATAATGCAAACAGCTGGGGACTGTAAAATAGGGCTGATTCTCCTCCCAGTGCATTTTATACCCTCAGAGTAAAAAGCACTGACTGCTGAGGCTGAGGTGAGTGTCCATCCCTCTGTGAGCAAGAGCAAACCTCCCCAGAGCCCCCATGGGCCGGGCTGTGCTCGCTGGGGCAGGGCAGCACTGTTTGAATATCATGCCCTGCTTGCAAAAGGAGACTCTGAAGAACACAGCCCCAGCACATGCACAACTTACAGAGTAATTCCTTAGCCTCGTTAATGTTTTATTGCACAACGAGTTTACAGTTGACAGCAAACCTTTCAAACTGCAGCGGGATAACACGTTTCCTCACCATATTAAAAAATAATGTTAGTGTAGATTTTATGTACCAGGGTGTAGACTGCTACTAAGAGGCTGCTTTGACAACGTTCTTTTTGAGGTTTACAGAAAGCATAATAAAATATGTACGTTACATTTCTACAAACAAAAGCTATAACATAAGTTATTTATAAGTGTGAGATACAAACAGTATCACGATAAATAAACCTTAATGGATACCTGTGGCATCCATCCTAATGTAATTTTCCCAGCAAAAGTCACATTTAGTAGAAAAACCTGGCAGTAGCTGCATGTTGGTATATAAAATAAGAATGAAAGAGGGAAGGAAGTGATGCTGAAACCCCGGCTGCTTCCCTGGGCGTTTCCGTGACCTGCAGTACCTCTCTGTCTTCTCCTTCACCTGGGCTGGTGCTGCTGTTCAGGGAGACAAGAGCAGAGAGATGTCTCTGCATCTTCCAGGACTTGTCCACGATACCAGGATGTTCCCTGTTGGCTTCACTACAGCCTGATTTTATCAGAGGTGGCAGAAAGAAATTGAGCCTCATCTGTCCATCATCCTCTGTGCTCCCTTCATTTGCAGTGGTGGCTCTTTCCTCAACATACCCCTTACACCCTCCCCATTTCATCTGGTCTCAGCCATTTGTGGAATGATGCATGGATTCCGAACTAAGAGAAAACTTTGGCTTTTTTAATGTAAGCGTAAAGGTAACCAACTTCACAAATGTGTGCTTTGGAACAGCTGATTGAACCCTTGTGGGCTGACAAAACTGTGGACCTGCTCTGCAGAGCACCAGGAGCTGAGTGCCTGGCCACGGCACTGCTCCATGAGAGCACAGCCACAGGCTGGCACCAGGGGTTCTGCTCCATCGCTGGGATGGGGCAGTCACACCACTGCTCTGTCCTGGGGCCTCATCGCCATGGCAGTCCCCACCCAGGAGGACCAACAGGATCTCACAGAGTGCTGCAGAAGGTATGAGGGGAAGGACTGCATCCCCTTCCAGTGCACACACCTCAGCCCTTGCCTGCTGCTGTGTGTCCCTGACTGGGCAAAGCTGGGTATGGGCAGAGCTCAGGCAACATCTTGCTGCACACTAACTGTTTTTTGCTGTCCCACTCCTCCTTGCCCTTCCCACACCAGGACATGGACTACCCATGTTCCTCTCCAGCCTGAACACCAACATCACCCACCAGCTCCACAAGAATGCTCCTTCCAGGGCTACAGATGAAAAGTAACATGTGTCCTCTGCCATGCTGACTTCTACATGAATTGGATGTAGTCACTCAAAACCAGGTTGGGTTTATGCAGCAATATTGATCAGAAAAGGCTGTGGAGAACAGGACCAGCCTTGCCTACCCTGAGACCTGCTGCCAAAGACAGGAGCTACAGCAGGAACACTGAAGCTACAGGAGGAACATCTCAGCATCTGCTGCTGCTTCCTTGTGGAGTGAGATATCGCTGCTCCCTGTCACACTGTAGGAAAGAAACAAAACCCAAAGCAATGAGCAATGTTCTTGGGGGATGGCACATCCCGGAAGTTGCTAGTGCCTCCTGCACCATCAGGGAGCCAAACCAGCTCACAACCCTGAATTCCTACATGTTAAGAGAGAGTCTGTGGACAACCGATGAGTCTGATGCCTGAGAGCTGACATGGCTTTCAAGAGGATTTATTTGTGGCAGTGTGACAGCTGATGAGGCAGCATGAAGCTGCTTCTGAAGACCTGAATGGTAGGTTAGACAATTATCAAGCCCCTCTTCTCCCAAGGACTTTCCTCCAGCTGATAGGCAGTACCTTGGGTACCACTGCTGGTCCCAGGCCACTGGAGGAATGGGAACTTCTAGACCCTGGACATGCAGGACAGTGTGTTGGGGATGTAGCCCAGAACATCACAGGCAGAGTGCAGAGGAAGGGACAATGCAAGAGGAGCTGGGAATGCAGAAGTGAAGCTGATCAGATGTGCTCTGTGGAGCACTGGCAGTTGGACTTGGCTGGACTAAAGCCCAGAGCAACAGCAGAATGTAGTCAGCAATATCAGGTGCTCACTGAAGCCCTTGAGTCTGTATTTCCACAACAATGTCACAGGCACATTTGCTGCTGCCATCTCCCAAGATGAGCCTGGTGGGCACTGCAGCCCTGGACACCACCATGACGACCTGATTGTGCAAATTTGCACCTCTAACCCCCACAGCTGCATCACAAACACAGTGGTTCCAGGCTGTAGTGCTGATCAAAGCTCCGGGCTCTGAGGTGGTGTCTCCTCTCCAAGCGGGCGCAGCATTACAGCCTGTGCTGTACCACCAGCCATGGTGGGAGGCACAGAGGCTGATTAGCAGTGGTTTTCACGTGTTTTTATTATCTCATCCTACAGGAAGCACATTAAAAGCCAAAGGGTGGCATTGGACACTGCCAGGCATATGGAGGCATTCTGCAAGGATATGGGTGCTTTGAGGACATGGCCCTGTGAGGACATTCTCCCTTCAGGACCCTCTGCATTTTGAGCCCAAAGACTTTTTGGGGTCTGAGGAGTGCATATATGCACCATAATCAAACCTAGTGAACACAGCAGGCTGCATCACATCCCCCTCAACATCCCCTCCATGGCAGCCAGGCCTGGGAGAAACTCTGGGCTTCGGGGACGAGTGGGACAGATGCTGCATCTCTGTCCCCAGTGACTCCCAGTGGCAAACTGGATGAGAGACCCTTCTGTTCAGTGATGCCAGGGGGTGGTCATTCCTCTTACATAGTGCAACTTAATTATTTCCCCTCTTAACTGTGCCTGCCCATGCCTTTGCAGGTGGCTGGGAGCAACTCTCTCCGGCTCTGGTCAGCCTCAGTGCCTGACCAGTTCAAACAGGGTGGCAGGGCTGGCTCAGCAACACACCCTGACAGCCAAAGGAGCCGTGTCCCAGCACGGCATGGGGCCTACACCATTGCTTCTGCCTTCCAGCACCCCCACTTGGCACTGCATCTCACTTAATGCTTGTACAACATGCAGAGTTTTACAGGAATGACAATGCCAACTCTCACTCCACAGCAGCCTTCCCACACGCTCCCAGAACTCTCCATTCCCAGCCTCCTCCTGCCTACATGGCACCGGTGGCCACCCCACTGGTGCTGTGGACATGCCCGGCCCTGGGGTGATGGGTGTGCACCCCTGCCCAACCAGGCACCATTCTGTGAGTGCTCCATCCACCCGGCCCCCTGTGCTGGCCTTAGAGGCACCTGCAGCACGTGGCTGGCACTCACAGCCTGGGCTCATGGCACGCTGTGCCACACTGTGACATGCAAAGGCCATGCTGAGCTGTGCCACTCTGTGCCTCTCCATGCAAAGGCCATGCCATGTCAAAGCTGGGCTATGCTATGCCCCGTTTTGCTATGTCATACCTGGGGCCTGGCCATTGTCCAGCTGGGAATGAGATTCTTTACACCCACTCCTGCGATGGGGAGCTGAACCTGCCCAGGCGTCCTGGTGCCTCCAGCTGCCCGGTAGGGCCAGCCCTGAGGAGGGTCTGGCTCCCCCATGGCACAGAGTAGCCCAGGTTTGGGTGGGCACGTCCATCTCCGCACCACCCGCCTGTCCCCCGGCACTGCTGCGAGTCACAGCACCGCGCCGGGAGGACCCGGGGACTCGGCTCCGGCCGAGGTCGCGCCGTCGGGGCCGCAGATCCGCTCGTTGCAGGAGGAACCGGGAGGGAGGGAGCGGAGCCCGGCACGGAGCCAGGGACCGCGGCATCTGGCAAAGCGGAAGCGAGTTTTGGGTCGGAAGCGGTGCCGTGCGGGGCTCTGTGCGACCCCAGCCCGCGGAGGGGCAAGGGAGACGAGGCGGCTGCGGGAGAGTTGCATTTAAGGATACCATACGTCCGGGGTTATTAATTATAAAACATAATTAAAGTAAAACTGCAGAACGTCAACATATTAAATTTAAAAGCTAATATTAAAATAGCGTTAATATTTAATAAGGTAGCTGAGCTTTACAGAGCTGTACGCTGATACTCTACATTTAACTGTGTAAAACCAGGAGAGTTTTCTCAAAGAAAAATGTATTGTTTAGCTGATTATCAAAGACTCTGTGATATATTATCCATTTCACAAAAATAATATAGATATCTTTTTAAATATAGTAATAAAAACATACTAGCGCCTTTTAAATATACTATTACTTACCACCCCTTTTCATATTGTACTATCACAGACACTTTGGAATTGGTTTAAAAGCACATCATTCATTATTCAAAGCTCATCTTTGCATATTATTCCAGCTCAAGTCTGCCAGGCTCCCTGTGAAATCGTTCGCAAAATTGATAACAGCAGACACACACGCAATAAAAAGATCGCCTTGGGCAGCCCGAGCTGCCATTATGCAGATCGAGCTGCAATTTTCTCTAACAAAGCCTGCCCTGATCCAGGACTGGGTGGCACTTTATTTATTTATTTATTTATTTAGCCTCCACTGGTTGCCGCTTTTTTTTCTTTTTTTTTTTTTCCCCCTTTCCCCCCCTTCTTTTCCCCTCTGCCCCCACCAGCCACCTTCCACCTGCCCCGCCGGGTCCGGAGCGGGGCCCCGAGGGCTCCGCGGCCGCTCCGGTGGGGCTGAGCTGCCCTGCACCAGCTTGCGGGATCGTCTCAATCCCATTAGTTCTGCTGCGGGCGAGCGGCAGCTCACGGCACCGAGAGCGGACAATCCGATTAGGCTGCCCCGGGCCGGGAGTGGCAGCGGGCGGTCCCCCCGGAGGGCCGGGCGTTTAATAGCCAGGTTAATGACCTCCGGCCGGGGCGGGGCTGGTGTCCCTCGGTGCCGCGAGCCGGGGCGGGGCTGGTGTCCCTCGGTGCCGCGAGCCGGGGCAGCCTCCTCGACGGTCCCGGGCACGGATGCGCCTCCGTCACTCTCTGCGGAACTCCCGGCGGTGGCTTCGCCGCGGCCGTCAGGCCCCGTCGGGCTCAGCGCCTGGGCGAACCTCGCGCCCCGTGCGGGGCAGGGTCGGCGGGGAGGGCGCATGAAAAAGGCACCCCCGACCCAGGCCCCGTTTCTGCCGCGGGGTCCGCAGGAGACACCGGCCGCCGAGCGCAGCGTCAATGCCCGGCAGGTCGGTCCCGCTCGCTGCCGCGGAAACGATTTGGAGCGTTGCGGTAATTGAATCCTAAGGTTTAAAAACTAATCAAGTCCTTCCTGTCACCGCTCCGGCATCCCAGGCTCGCCCTGCCAGGTGCTGATCAAATGCCATTACATTCTATTAACAGGGAAATTCTATTCCCTGTTTTCATTTCCCTTTATAAGAGGGAACTAAGTAAATGCATTGAGCGTTATTTAATTGTTAACGCCTTGAATCCCGTTCGGCCGTCAGGGACCGGTTACTAACGCGCTCGGCGGCCGCGTCGGGCTCCATCACTTGAGCCCGAACGAAATCTCGCCCTGCAGGGCCCCGGGAAAACCTCGGTCCGGCCCCGGGCACCACCTCGTCCCGCCGCTCCGCGCTGCCGTCGGGGCGAGTGCGCGGCGTGGCCTGGTTAGCCGCGGGGTGCGGAAACCGAGTGCCGCCTCGCAGGGTCGCCTCGGGCGCGCACCGCGGAGTCGGCCGTCGGGGGATCGCAGTTCCGTCGAGGGGTGCAGAGCCAGGCCGGCTCTGGCCGGTCGGGCGGTGCGGGACCGGGGGTGGTGCGGGGCTGTGCGAGGCCGTGAGGCTGTGCGGGACTGTGGGGCGGTGCGGGACCGTGGGACGGCGCGAGGCCGTTGGGCCCTGTGGGGCGGTGCGGGGCCGTGGGGCGGTGCGGGCCCGTGGGGCGGTGCGGGGCTGTGGGGCG
>VXAU01004292.1:24188-39159 GCA_013399695.1 Formicarius rufipectus | reverse complement strand
ACCCGCCGAGGATGGACCCGCCGGGGCCCGCGCAGGGCCAGCACCAGCACCAGCACCAGCACGAGCCCATCAGCTTCGGCATCGACCAGATCCTCAACAGCCCGGAGCAGGACAGCGCTCCTCCACCGCCGCCGCCCCCGCGGGGACCCGACGGCGCGACCTTTCTGGGCGGCCCCGGCGGCCGCGGTGGCGCTCCCTACCCGGCCCTGCCGGCGCCTTTCCCGGCCATCGCCGCGCCCTTCGAGGACTCGGGATCGTACAGTGTGAATCTCAGCCTGGCGCCGGCCGGCGTGATCCGGGTGCCAGCGCACAGGCCCATTCCCGGGGCCGTGCCACCGCCCATCTCCAGCGCCATCCCGGCCATGCCCGCCGTGCCCAGCCTGAGTAGCCTCAACTTCCCCTGGATGGAGAGCAGTAGGCGCTTCGTCAAGGACAGGTTCACAGGTAAGACACCGGGGCAGAGCGGGCGAGCCGGCTCCCGAAAACGAACGGAAGAGCCATTAAAAAAATATAAAACGAAATAATAATAGTAATGCAAATAAGAATAAAAGCAAAGGCGGCCGCTGGATGCTTCCCTCCCGCGCGCTCGCAGCGAGCCCAAAATTCGCTCTTCTCATGGCGTGGATAGCGCAGGGAGCCCCGGGGGGCGGCCGGGCCCCTCTCGCCTCCGCAGCCCTTCGACGAGAAGTGGAAGAGGGACCCCGGGGAGCCGCGGTCCCTCCGAGGGCCAGTGGGGCGCGGGCGGCCGGCGGGCAGAGCGGCGGCCCCGGGGGGCAGCCGACACCGTGCGGGCGCGGGGCTGATCCCTGTGCTTCCCACCGGGCAGCGGCGGCGGCGCTGACACCCTTCACGGTGACCCGGCGGATCGGACATCCCTACCAGAACCGGACTCCGCCGAAGCGCAAGAAGCCGCGGACATCCTTCTCCCGGGTGCAGATCTGCGAGCTGGAGAAGCGCTTCCATCGGCAGAAATACCTGGCCTCGGCCGAGCGCGCTGCTCTCGCCAAGTCGCTCAAGATGACGGATGCCCAGGTGAAGACCTGGTTCCAGAACCGGCGCACCAAGTGGCGGTGAGTCCCGCGCCCCCGGTGCCGCCCCGTCCCTCCGCCGCTCCCGGCGGAGTCCCCCGTCTGCCACCCCCGCGAGCCCCGCTCCGGCCCGGGTCGTCCCCGGAGCCAGTTCCTGGCAGCCAAACGATTGGGGGTAAATTTATATTATTATAATATCATAGTTATTATTGTTGCTATCTTTATATTTTTATTTTTCGTAGTCCCCCACTCTGAAAACGGGGGGTTTATTCGTTAAAGCAAGGGATTATTCGAAAAAACGGGAAACTGTTTGAAGAAACGGGGAAATAATTCGGAAAAAATCGGGAAACGTTGGGAGAAAACGAGAGAATGTCTGAAAACGGGATTACTGGGAAACTGCGGGTTTCCAGGCGCCTCCCGCCGCCCGGAGTCCCTCCGCTGGCGGTCGAGCGGCGACTGCCCGCCCGGCAGTGCCCGGACCCGGTGGGACGCGGTGTCCGCCCCGCTGCCCGCCGGGGATGCGCCGGCCGCCCTCTCTGGTTCCCGCGGCCCCAGGCCGGCCGCTGCCCGCGGAGTCCCAGGCGGAGCGTGCCCGGTGTCCCGGGCGCGGGCTGAGCGTGTCCCCCGGCAGGCGGCAGACGGCGGAGGAGCGGGAGGCCGAGCGGCAGCAGGCGAGCCGGCTGATGCTGCAGCTGCAGCACGACGCCTTCCAGAAGTCGCTGAATGAGTCGATCCAACCCGACCCGCTGTGCCTGCACAACTCGTCGCTGTTCGCGCTGCAGAACCTGCAGCCCTGGGAGGAGGAGAGCGCCAAGATCCCCCCTGTCACTTCCCTCGTCTGAGCCCGGCAGCCCGGGTATGCAGCGGACTGGCCCGCGGAGCGTGGCTGGCGGCTCCCCCTGCCCCGGGGACGCGGCTCCCCCCCGACGGGGTGGGTGCGGGGGCGGCGAGTGGCGCCCGCGGGGCTGGGACTGGGACCGACCGGAGCCGGGACCGGAGCCGCTTCCCCGAGGCCGGCGCGGAGCGGAGCCTCTTGTATATTTGTGTCGATGTTCCACTAGGAAGCGAAATATGTCACTTTTTGTAAGAAGTGTTAATACTTTAATTTATTTATGCATCGAAATTTTGGGCACTATTAATATGGAATTATATAAAACCTCGATTATTTATATCGAAATCTGAACATAGGTATTTTGTGTTGGCTTTGGAACAAAAGGCTATTTTTTTTTCCTGTTCTGAGGATAGTGTAAAGAAAAAAATACCTCCCTATCACTTAGCGGAGGGGACTCGATGGAGCCGGTGATGACTCATTAGCTTAGGAAACCCTATTAAACGAAAAAACAGTAGTTCCCATCTGTCCCAGGTGAAGTTAATGTCAGCTGTAATTTATTCACCGTCGTAATAAGGGCTCCTTCCAGGCACCACACGCCGTTCTGTCCTCACCTTCCCAGCCGATGAGCTTTAGCGCCCCGAAACAGCAGTCGCTCCCTGCGCCACCGGCTCTCGAGAAAGCGCCTTATGTTTCATAATAAAGAAGATTTGGGGTTGACACAGACCATGTATAATACTTTGTACTTGCCGAGACGTGTAAATAAACGTTTTCTTTACAAACGCCTCTCTACTGCCTGCCTGCCGCCGCGCCGGGGAGAACCGAGCCGAGCCCGCCGGGGCCGGCGGCGGAGACGGAGGTGAGAAACCGTAACGGGGGTGGCGGGCAGATTCGGAGCGGGGCCCGATGATACGCGGTGCTACCGGTCGCTCCCCGCTCTGCCGGTGCAGGGCAAGCGGCTGGGAGCGGCCCTGGGTTTGGGACGAGGTCGGCGATGGCGCATGGGGGCGCGGGGGCGGGAGGGTTGTGGGGCCGCTTCACCGGTGCAGGCCCCACCGGTGCCCGGTAATTCCCCCTCGCCGGTCCCCGATAATATCCGCCCCCCCGGCCACGCGGTCCTGCCGCTTCCACCGCCGCAGCCCGCCTTGTTTTCGTTTCGCTGCGCGCACCGCGCTGGCAGCGGGACGGCCGCGGCCGTGGCTCCCGGTGCCCGCCCCCAGCATTGGGGTGCGGGGGGATTTTTCAGGAACAACCTGCCCTTCTCGGGCCCGGCTGTCCAGGCCTCCAGCAATGGAAGAGGCTGCAAAAATGACATTTTTCGACCTCAGCCTCGGTCCAGCCGGGTTTTCTCCGGCCATGGCAGGACAAGGCGCTCCTGTGGCCGCATTCCCGGGAGCCGAGCTGTGCCGCTTGCACGGCCGCAGCACGGCCCCGCTCACCGGGAGGCTGCAGGAGCGCAGCACCGTTCCAGGCTCGCTGCGGCACGGGACGATTTAGGGCAAGGCAGCCACGCAGGGCGAGGGATGGAGCAACTATTTGCTTAACCAGTCCTTTCCTCAGCGGGAGCAGAGCACGGGTTTCGGTCGTAGCCGGGATTTAGTTTGTCGGGGGGAGGCTGTGGAGGTCCCATGGCAGGGCCAAATCCAGTCACCATGGGGTGATGGTGCTTGGGGCCATGGGGCTGTTCGATTAATGCCGTTCACCAGCCGGAATGTGCTGCCCGAGCTGAAACAGCGATCGAGGGGAGGTCTCTGGCAGGGAAAGCAAAAAAGAAAGAAAGAAAAAAAAAAAAAAAACAAAAAAAAACAAAAAAAAACAAAAAAAAACAAAAAAAAACAAAAAAAAACAAAAAAAAACAAAAAAAAACAAAAAAAAACAAAAAAAAACAAAAAAAAACAAAAAAAAAAACACAAGGCAAACATACAAAAAGGCAAAAAAAAAAAGACAAACATACAAAAAGGAAAACAAAACAAAAAGCAAAAACAAACAAGAAACCAAAACAGAAACAAACACAAAAAAAAAAAACCAACAACAACAAAAAAACCACGGGGAATTCTATACTGGGCGACAAGATGCGGGGCACGGCCGACTGTCCCCATCAAGACCCGGTGACTGCCTCGCCTCAGCTCGGCCCCATTTGGTCCATTCGTTATCCCGCCGCGCTACAATGCCGGTACTGCCGGCCTCCGCATCAGCACTGTATGCGGGCAGAGAGGGAGAAAACCCCCTGGTATCGTACACAAAACAGCCCGGAGGAACACGCGTGTTACCGAAAACGTGGAAGAGTCAAGCTCTGAATGGGGCTGGAATACACGGGCACCGTTATTCACGTGTGTATTGGTGTTCTGTTCTACCTGTCCCTCCGAACATCTGTAAACTGTGTTGTGTTCAGCACATCCTTGTTCTTTAACTGTTCGAGCACCCCATAGCCATAAACTGCTATATTCCTGATTTTCCTGCAGTTTTCCCCAGACTGCTGTAAGCCAGGAGCAGCGTATTTGCAGAGAGTAAAATGATGCTGCGTTCTGCAGTAATCAGCTCTGTGGCAGGCGAGGATCTTGCGCAAAGCCACCGGATGCTTAGCGCCCTGTTACCACCGGCAGTGCCCTGTGGGTCTGAGCTCGGCGGGGACAGCCCAGGCAGGGCTCGGCATCCCCTCGCCGCTGCTGCCCCTGGGCTACGCCAAGGGCAACGAGATTGAGCCTCGGGGCACCACAATTTGTCAAAGGACTTCAGAAACCAGAACCAAATTTCCATTTCAACCACCTGAGTAGTGATGGAATAGTTGGACTCATGTCCCGGGAGCTGCCTTGAGCTTGCTGGTGTCTTTGTTCCCGAGAAGCTGGTCTCAAGGTTTTGAGCTGTGCTGAAGATGGAGACAAACTGTCTCATGCATCCATGTCTTGTAAGACAAGAGTGCGTGGGTAGTACGGGGGGTACTGATGTGTGTGGTGCTGAAGGGAACAGGAGTGGGGGCTGCCTGCAATTACTCTGTCCAGCTAACCCAGTGTTTACAGGGGCCTCAGGGAAACACCAGTTGGAACGAACACACAGTATTTCCCTCTGTGGATGAGAGCAGTGTTCCCTGCCAGTCTGGTTCAGGTGTGACAAGGTTGTCTGATGGTCCCTGCTGTATATCTCTGACGGTCTGTCAACAGAGAGAGACCCTTGTGAAGGCTTGCACGGGCTTTAGACCCTAACAGCTTGAGCCTCTTCATCCCAAGGAATGTAATCTTGGAGGATAACTGTCTGGCTATTGTCCTCATCCTGTTGATTGTCCTATCCACAGATTGCACTTGGGCTGTGGGGTGGACAACTCGAGTTGAGAAACTGTTTGACTTCCCAGTTTCTGAAACAGTCTTCTTGCAACATGGGCCCTGGCTAGTTGTGGGAGAGCATGGTTTTTCTCTCAGCCTCCCACTCATTACTAAATGCTCCTTTACCTCTGTTGAGATACTCCTTAAAAGAGTCAGCAGAGCATGAGACCTGTGGAGTGCAGGCAGTGTGAGGGCAGCATGGCTATTTCAGAGGAAGTCCTTTAAGTGCAGGCAGTGAAAGTCTTGTGATGGTGATGTGGTCTGAGAGTGCTGAAGATGCTGCACGTTCCATCAAGCTGAGTTTTAATCTGTTGATGCTTGATGGTGCTATGAAATTGGTAATTCTTTGCATTTGGATGATCTTCCCAAGGCAGCCTCAAATCTGCAAGCCAAACAGCTCTGTGCATTTGTGCCGTGGAAAGCCCACATTATGTACTCACACTACTCTCCATCTGGAAGTTTTAAGGCCAGAAAAACTTGTGTTTGTTTGAACAAGGATCGAAAAATGCGATGAGAGTTAAGGATTATTGAATTCTCAGTGGGACTTAACTTTGGTCAGATCACTTTCCAAACTTTACTTAATCATAAATGCAAGTGATTTCCCACATAGGGCTGAGCAGCTAAGTGGGAGGATGCACAAGGCAGAGCTGGAGGAACATCAACCATTTCCTTGGATCTCCTCTTGACTTTGCTTTAAGCCTTAGCCCAAAGCAACTCCTGCAACATGCCCACATGCACAACCCTCTCAGGATAAAAATAGCTCCACAATTTGCCTCTCTCAGCATTATTTTGTGCCCAGGATATTAGATGTTACAAAGTAATGCATGGTGATCAGATCTGTATAGGCAATTTTTTTCCTAAATGGGCCTTAAAATCAATGGGTTATTAGCTCTCCTCCACTCTGTGATGAAAGCCTGGTCCTGTTAAACATGCAAACTACACAATATTCAATTATTTGGTTTACAAAAGTGTTTTGCTCAGCTAGGTCATAATTTAGCTCATTTATAGCTGACATAAATAATACTGAGGTTTGCATCTTGCTCACACCTATGAATTTTCCTCGAAGCATATATTTCCGCCCAGAAATCAACCCCACTGCTGATGAGGAATAATTTAAGGGCTGTGGCTCACCCAGGTGAGCACTTGCTTGTGTAGCTGCTCCTCCTCATCTGGTAGATTCCCTCCTTATGTGTTGCCTGAGCAAGCTGGGCCAAGTGGATGAAGTATTTGCATCAGTGTAACTGGGCATTTTTTTGGAGAAGAGTTATATACACCCTTTGGTTTAGGTAGTTGGGGCATTTCCCTTCAATTCTGTGAGCTTCCCTTCCCAGACTCTTGAGTCCAGTAAGCTCCTGACTTTTTCCTGACTCAGCAGCAGAATAAATATTTCTACTTGATGTCCACATGTTTTTGAGGATCTGAATTTGCTTCCTGGAGGCACCCAGGTAACTTTGATGGGCAGAACTACAGCTTAGTTTGTGGCAGTTTGGCATTGATGTGCTTTTCCCCCTTTTTAAGGGAGTCTCTGCATTTCTAGGCATTTCAAGTCTCTTAAAAATCAACTGTTAAGTCAGCAGTAATGGTATTTAGATATATACTCCCATGAATTTAATTTAGGATAAGAAATAAAATATGATCCCCGGGTCATTGTGGCAATATGAGACATCTCCCTAAAGGCATCTCAGCACTGTGCATTCAGAAATGTCCATGAGTCCTTTGTAGGATGTGCTCAGTGCTGGAAATGCTGGGAGTGTGGAGCAGAGATATTTGAGAGGAGTCTCATGCTCCCTGGGCAGCATAGATGGATGTTTGATGTTTCCACACTTTTCTGGGAGTGGTGAGCCCTGTGAACTGCTGTGATCACAGAATGGTTTGGGTTGGAAGGGACCATAAAGGTCATCCGGTTCCAACACCTGGTGATGGGCAGGGACACCTTCCACTAGACAGGGCTGCTCCAAGCCCCATCCAACCTGGTCTTGAACACTCTGGTGTTGGTGATGTTGGGTGTGCTCCACAGAGCCTGAGCTGCTGGGGTGATGAGTGGGGCATGCTCCAAATACCCTCACAGTCCCAGACCTTAGGCCATCCCTCAAAGTAAAAAAGCAAAATAAATAGTGAAAACTAAGTCTGGGTAGAGGACTCACACAGATCTCTCAGGAACATCTGGAGTATCTGAACAGACATCAAGGGTGCTGTGTGAGTCCTTGGTGAATGTTCTGACCTGAACCTGCAAGTACTTAGCTCCTGAGAGTTCAACAGAGTGTTTCTGCTGCACTGTGGAGCATCTTGCACTTTGACATGAAGAGGCAGTGAGAGCAGGACCTATTGCCAGCATGTGGGATTTGCTGGGTCCTTCACTACAGCTCTGCCCAGTGACAGGACCACAGGGATCAGACTCAGCTGCTTCTGTCCTTGTGCCAGCCAGTCCTGCAAAACCCTACCTGTGCTTGTACCTGTACCTCATGCTGGCTTGGGCCAGTTTGCTGGAGTTTGGGAACAGTATGCCATGGCACACTGGGAGGGAATTGGCATGTGGGAAAAAACTGCCCTGTCTCCAGCAGTGTCACACCTTTGAGCACCTTGGAGAAACCTGCACCATTGGGTCATTCTGGATGTTACATATTGACAGTGAAACATGTTTCATTCCATGCTGTGGTGAGCTTCCCTCATGAGCTAATCCAGGTAGGAAGCAGTGCCATGGCAAGCTAGTATGAGCCCTGTGGCCCAGTGAAGGTCCTCAAGCTTAACAGGAGGGTGGACTACCTGGTCCACTGTCTGTGTGCCCAAACATCCAGCTCCCTGTCCAGGTAAATGTGCATTTTCATATTCTTTTTACTAGGGATACCAGGCATGATCTCATTGTCTTGGTTTTATTGTCTTTCATCCTTGGACTAAGTAGCAGCTGGATGGAGGGGATAAAATTCATTATCATGGTTTGCCTACAGTATTACTAGGATGCTTCAGTCTTTTGTAAATGGAAGGTCATCAACCTCTGCCAGGCTCCTTAAAAGACTTAAACTCAATGCCACAAGTGTTCCAGAATGCCCAAACTATCCCATTAATTTGGCATCCAGTGTATGCTGCATTAGACATACCGACTTCCATTGGCACATGCCACATCCAATCCATTAGTTGTGTGCAAATGCACTTAAGTTTTTTATTGCTCTTAGTTTTGTGTCATCAGCAAAGAAAGGTAAAGTTGATCTTCATCTAAATCACTGACATGGATTATTGCAATTGATTACAATGAAGAAAGAGCTTTTCAAGTTTCAAAGTTATGTTGTCTTTTATTTCCCCAAGTAGTAATCTGTACTGTTTAAGTTATTGCACAAGAACAGTCTTAGTAAGAGCTGCTGTGTTACATTCCTTGGTGAGAACATTTGTGTGGAAGGCAGTCGTGATTCCCCAGTTCTGTACATAAAGCTGCTTTTATTCCTCCTGGTGGCAAAAAGGTACTTGATATTCTTCACTCAATTCAGATAGAGAAGGAAGAAAAGGAGCAAGCTGTCTATTAATGTTTGGGAGGTTGTGTTTTAATCTGTGATTAGAAAACTGCTATTTTATTTATAGTTTAATCTGCCATTCATCACAAGCTGGTCCCCTTAGTTGAGCTAGCATATTACCTGTCTCTAGGTTCCTGTGACACCCAGATATCCAGAGAGCAGCACGCAAGGCAAGGATGTGGCCCAGATTCACAATGTGAGTGAAACTGCTAGTCTGTCCTTCCAAATCACCCTTCTTGCCCTGTGCCAGAACTGCTCTGTGCACACAGGCACTGCTTTACAGCTTGATGATCCCCAGCCTTTACACTGTGCCCTTCTCAGGCAGGTACTTGCACCCAGGCTCATTTTTGCACAGTTTGGGTGTCCTGTTGAAATTGGGTGTTAAAATGAACTCTGTGTTTGCAAGAATAATACCTCATCTTGAATTTAAGGTGCTGAACTCCCAGGTACTTTTTTGAGGCAGTAGGTGCCAAACTGGTTGTGAAAGATCCTCCGCATCTTCAGGGCAGCCTGGCAGTGCCTCACCTTGGCTCTCCCTCACAGCTTCAGGCCTCTTCAAAACTCCACACCTGCCCTAAGGGCAGCACTTCTTAAAACATGACCCTGAAACTTAACTGAAGGACTAATTATTAGTAAATAAAGCCTGTGGTTTATGGACTGGAGTGATGGAGAAATCTGGCTAGAGTACAAAGTTGTTAAACACTGGGACTGCTGAAATGGTTCAGCTGTTTTAATATAAGCAAGAGAGTCAGCTCTTCAGTTGGTGTAAATCAGCAAAGATCCATTAAGTTCAGTGGATCTCATCTACTTTACGTCAGTTGAGGACATGACCCTGAGAACCTAATTGGTGGTATAATATAAAGACATTACAGTCTCTTCCCTTGCTCATTTGCACACGTCGTTCCCATTAATGGTAATGGGAGCAGCCTGTAAGGCAATACTCAGCCACGGGTAGGTATGGCTGGTGCCAGTCCCACAGCTGGTCCCACCAGGACTGGTGCTCTTTTGATCTGCTTTTGGCCTCCAAAGAGCCCATGTTCTCGAGTGAAGTGGGAAAACAAAGCAAAGCACTTAATAATTAAAGAGTCCTTCAAGTCCCTTGGAGTGGTGGGACAGAGCAAGAGTTCCAAGAGTGCCTGCGTAGGGCTTGGTGTGTGCCGTGGTCCTCGTCACATTGTCACTCTGCCAAGAGGGATGAGGCCAGAGTGGGTGAGGGAGCAGCATCTCTCACTCCATTGCTGTGGGGAGGTATGGCACGAGCCATGACCTGAGCTGTGCTTCCCTTGGAAATTTGGAAAACAGGGAATTTTGGCACAGCAGAAAACGTGTTTAGGTCTGGACAAAGGGTATCCCAGTAGCAGCCTGGGATGAAGCTTCCTTCCTACAGCCCACAGGCAGAGGCTGAAGACTGTGCAGTTCCTCCATGCCAGCTCTTCCCCTCTTCCCTCCAAACGTGTGCCCAACTCTGGCTCTGGGGGCAGAGGAGAAGCAGAGAGGATGGGGACGCTTTAGCTGTCACAGAGCTGCAGACTGGGAGCAGGAAACAGTGCTCCTTCGAGACCTTTTGCCAAGTCCCTTTTCTCATGCCTAGAGGTTGGCATATGGGCAGGCAGGTGGGTGCATCTGCAAGTTGATGTGTATGAGGTGGTTTCTCCATAGATAGAGGAGACCTGTTGGTAATTCATCTTGTTTTGTTTCTAGCATCTAAAAATCTGTCAGGGAAGCTACAGTTCTCTTCCTGGATTATCCTAATCTGTGCTCCTGAACAGAACTTCAAAGAAGTACTTAGTCATGCTTTTCCTGGAGTTTCTTAAAATTCTTTCTCCTCCTTGTGGCATGTGGGCATCCTGTCTCCATGTCACCATCTCTCAGGTCACAGCCTGATCTTGTGGTCTTTCTGGTGTTGTACAGCTCCTCAGCCTTTGGTTTTGGTCAGTTTTGGCAGCTGCTGAGCCCCATGCTCCCACATTTCCTCTATTTCCAGGTGCATGTTTGCTCTCTGCCTGGAGCCAAGAGACCCCTCAGCATTTTACTGCTCAAATGGTATCTGAAAGTTGCTCTGTCTTCTTTCTGTAGAGTCGCAGGGGGTAAAAAAAGTGGGATATTGCGTCTTGCCCAGAGAAGCTGAGATGGGTAATTGATTCTGAAAGCAGTTTGCACAGTCAGGGACTCGCTCACTGAAGCTGCACTGGGGAGCTCTGCCGTTTCGCTGCTCCAGCGGAGCAGCTGCTGTACCCAGTGTTGCTTCCAGATTGTCACGGGCTGTGGAGGTTCTCCTGTCCTCAGACTGTTTATCAGGAACACTTTCAACTTGAATTTGGCCTCTCCATTCAGCAGGACGCCAAGGGCAAGCATGGGACTGGTGGGGAAGGAGCCTTTTCTATTCTGAACTAGCACATCAAGGGTAGTGGTTTCACTTTGAAACTCCATTTTAGAGCCATCAAACCCAGTGGACACACGCCTCATACTTCTTCTCCATGTGGCAAAACAAGACTGTCTCTGAGAGCCCAAGCAGGAAAAAAGCCTTTTCCACCCCTCCCAGGCTGAAATATTTCAGAGTACCTGAAATAAGTGAAGTATTCAGGATCAAAAAGCTCACAGGACTTTTTTGAGCCTCCTCTAAAAGATCAAGAGTAGAAATTGTAGTATTTTAGGGAGTTTTTTTTCTGCCTTATCATGGTTGTGGCTTTCCTACATTGATCTTTATGAAGTTGACCTTCTCTGTCTCCATCTCTGCCCAGTGCTCAGTGGGGAAAGGATGTCATTCTGCTGTATGGAGAGGCTGGGATAAAACCACTGGCCTCTTTTCACTACCATACTGAACAAGGCAGGGAAAATAAAGCAACCTGTGTCCCTTCCTCATGTCAGGACTCTCTTTGAAAACACAGACACTTTTTCAAAAATGCTCTTAGAGTTTCCAAATTCTCTGTAAGTGACTCTCAAACTGCTCCAAGGAAGATCCTTCTGGCAAAAATCTCGTTTCCCCATTCAAGCTTTTATCTTCCTGTACTGTTCAAGATTCACATGGACAACTGATTTCCCCTGTTTGCCCTGCCATGTACCCAGAGAGGTCAGTTGTCCTCTGCAGCCACACAGAGCAGAGTCTCTCAGCCCTTTGTTGGACCCAGGCCTACAGCTCAGATGGGACTTTTGTGAGTGGGAGCCAAACCAGAGGAAACCATGTTGAAGTGCACAACACAAATCACTATTCACTAATTCAGACGGAAAAAAGAGATCTTGCCTTAGTCTTATCCATCTCTGTTTAGTTCTGCCCCCTTGCTTTCTTTGGATGCTTTCCAGCTGCAGCTGAACACCTCCCATAGCACTGGCTCCTCTTCTCAATGGTGTTTGTTGTTTTGTTCTTCTTTTCTGGCCAAAACTCTTCCTTCTTATCACATAAAATTAACTATGAGTTAAGGGTCAGAATCAGAAATGGACATGAGGTGTAATGCACACTCTGGCCCTGCTGGTTGTGGCAGTGAGTGAGGTGGGCAAGCTCTGATGGGTTCTGGGTGAATGGATCAGAAGTTGGTGGGGCTGGAGGGTAGGAAATGATGGAATTGCATCAAGTGGGAAAGCTACAGATGAAGGTTAGTGAGAAGAGATATCCCAGAGCTCTGCTCATGCACAGAAACCAGAGAAGCAGTGAAGGAGCCAGGAATGTAGAAGAAGAGCAAATCTGGAGATGGGAGTGGTGGGAATGTCTGGGAGAGAGAAGGAGAATGGTTGTGCTGAGCTGCAGTGGTAGGAAAGGGACATGAGGATGCCTGGAGCACTGGGAAGCTCTGCCATGGGGCTCTGATGGACTTTCAGGTGGAAAAGAAATGTTTTTTTAAGTTTGAAATCACACTGCAATGGGGCTGTATGTGAGCAAGCAACCAGGTTCTGCAATAGAAATGGAAATGGTTTGGCATAAGTTCATGCTGAGGGGCAGGGAGGGAGTGCACAGTACACTGTCCGCAGTGTTTTGGGGTCTCACAGGATACTGAGCACAGGGATAGCTCTGTGGTAAAATCACCAACCTACTGAGCAAGACAGAAAACAGCAAACGTGCTAAAACATGGCAAGAAGGCCTCAAAAATATTGCAGAGTAGAGTAAGCAGTGATTGCGGAACAGCTGAAGAAGGTGGATGGAAGAAAGAGAAATGGGGCCTAAGGAAGCTCAGTCGAATCCCCTCTGAACAACAGAATGCTTTTAGAAGAGGCTTCACCGGCGACTCGCAGTGAGCGGCTGGAGCGCCCCCGGGCAACCGGGACGCGGGCGATGCTGCCCAGCGACATCTGTGCTCGCTGACAATAGCACGGCCTGACAAGTTCATTGTAGCTCGGCACGGGGCAGCAGGTGGGAGAGGCAGCGTGTGCAGCCACCTGCTCGGCCTCCTGCGAGCCCGTCCCCCGGGGCTGCCGCGGGTGCTCCGCCGCATCCCGGCCCCGGGAGGGGCGGCCGCTGTGCCGCCCCCAGGTAGGGCGAAGGGCTGGCACCCACTGAGGGGGTTTATGCTGAAGGGGAGCTCTTAAAGTAGCTGTGGAAGTGTCAATCTTTTACCTTTTATAGATACCACTCGGTCAGAGAGCAGCAATTCTTTTTAATTTCTTCATTCCGAAAAGATAAATCTCCTTTAAGATAGTTTTTGTGTCTGGAATTTAGTGATGTGTCATGGAAGACTCAAACACGTATGAAAGCAGATGAGGCAAAAACAAAGCAGCCAAGCCAAATCCTACACCTGTATCTCTTCCTGAACCCACCAGGCAGTGGGAGAGCTCAGCTGCTCCCAGTCCTTGGCTTGTGCTGCCTGAATGTCATTAGTGTACAATAGGACTTGATCGGAACTGGCATCGCTCGTGCCAGGGAGTGAATGGGCTGAGAACGACTGAAGCAGCCGAGTATCCAACCTTCTGCACCGTGCTCAGTAAGTACTCGTGCAACAGTCGGGTCTGGTTTAGAGCCCAAAGTCAATTCTGAAAAACACCGATAAACTCAGGCTGTTCACTCCTAATCAGCCATGTTGTAGCTCAGGGAGAGCCAGNCCGCCCTGTGTAAGTGCCAGGAACAGAAGGGTCTGTCAGACTCGGGGCAGTGTGAGGAACTCGCTGTGTTGTGTTTGGTGTTCAGATCTTTTCTGAGCTCTTCGACGATTCCTCGTACGCTGGGACAGAGCGTTCAAAGAGCTGTTCTGATTTACTGAAAATCTGGCTCATGGGCCCCATTTAACAATCTTGTTGGCTGCCAAATGCTTCAGTGCACGTTTCAGTTTGAGTTTTCGTCTTCATAACTGCATGTGTTTAGTTTTTCTGGTTGCGTGTACGAGCGCTTGTCTGGACCGACAGCGCCGTGCGGGAGGTGGAGGCAGCGGGAGCGCCGCTGCCGCCGGGCGGGCGGACAGAGCAGCGTATTTTTGGCTGACTGGGCTTGCAGTGACCCCCCCCGTGGGCTTTGTGTGCCGCTCAAGGGCAGTTCTGGAGAGGATCCCCTCGGGCTGTGCTGCACACAGCTGCAGGGAGCAAACACAGACCCGAATGCACAGATCCCTGTTCTTTGGTGGCATTAAAATAGCAGGCTCGCTTCTGGCGTGACAGACAAAATGCGCACTAACGGGGAGGGGAAAAGGGTAGCTGGAAATGTTACTGTCGTCATGCAAAAGCCAAGCGCCACGTTGCTCGTTTTGATGCCAGAAATGGTATGGCAGAGCTGGTTTCACAGGAACAGCTGCTGGGAGCTCAAGGGGATGCAGCACCTTTCGGGGAAACACAGCTTGTCTGCCCATCCTCCTGTCCTCCCAAGTCTCCAGTTTTAAACTGCTTTTAAAAATGACTGCAAGGCTCGCTTCTTCAGCTGTGCTTCCCCAGCTCAAAGACCAAAGCACTTGAGTTCTCTAATTAAAAACGTGTTGCCAGATTTCAAGGAATCCCGGAGTTACACGTTTTGTGGTACCAACCTCTGGCGTTTTAAGATGTCCGTTTAGAACAACAGGAAGATTTAAATGGGTGTTTAAAAAAATCAGCCTAAGGTATTTGGAGATTTGCTTTTAATTATGAAGAGTAAATTAAAATGTAGTTGTTCCATGGCAAGGTCATCTTAATTCAGCGTCTAATTATACAGGTATTAAATTTCTCCTGAATAAAGCCTTATTTGAGCTAAGATAATTCGTTTAAAAAGTAATCCAGTCTTCAGTGAAATATCCCTAATGATGAAGAATCGATTCAAAATTTAAGTGCTTAATCACAGCCACACAAAAATAAATGTATTACCCTTTTTTTCTTCCCCACCCCCCCCCCCCCGCACCCCGCTGTGCA
>VXAU01004292.1:0-22683 GCA_013399695.1 Formicarius rufipectus | reverse complement strand
AAACAAACAACTTAAAAAAACAAACAACCGAACCAAACAAACAAACAAAAAAACCCTCTGAAATGCATTTTGCATATTAACACGTAACTCTTGTTCCTGTGTGCTCAGTTTGGAAATGGTGGGATTGCTTTTATGACGAAAAAAATGGCTAATAAAATTGGCCTCAGCACCATTGCTTTGCAATTCTTATGAACAGTAAAGTGCCTCTTACAGTCATTGATGTTAAAAGCTATTTCTAAATTATGGTGCCATTTATTATCTCTAGTGTCCAAAGTAAGTTTAAATGATGCTTATAATTCATGTTTTACCAAATTTCCTTTTCCCCCTGAGGATACCTCTGATTAACTTATGCACATTTAAGCGCTTTTTAAATTCTTTTTTTATTGCCATTATGCTCTGAAAACCTCAGCGATTCTCAAAAATGGGTAATAAACTTGAGATAAAATGCTGCAGTTTTAGATCAATGCTGACATATCACTGTGGTGATTTCTTCAGAGCTAAAGTGATAATGCTTCATATTTACTGAATATATACTAGGTTATTACTACAGTATTACCATTTTGTTCTAAGATGAAATGAGTAATTTACCAATTTATTAAACAGTTACATTTAAGTATTGCTTAGGACATTACCACACCAATCTGTTTACTTAGCTTGAAGAGTTACCATTAAGAAACCCTGTTTATTTAGGTAAAATTTGTAATGATCGTCCCCTTCATTAAGAACTTATTTTTCTGCAAGCCTAATTGCCTGGAAATGAGTTTCTCCTTATTTACTATGGTGAATTTTGCTAAGCCAGCTAAAAATGTCACCCTCACAAGAAGTGGTGGGGAAATTAATAATACATACATGGAACAGTTTTAATTAGTATAATACCAAATGTTAATAAAAGATTTATGATCCAGTTAAAAGTTCCAACGATCACAACAGGAAAAGGGCTGAAACGTGGTGGTGGTGATCTGTTAAAAATGAACAAATGCTGCCAAACTCTCTAAACTAAGGATAAAGGAGATTTTTTTTTCCTTCTCCTGTCTTTATGTGAGTCCTGGCTCAATGATCTGTAAGGTCAGGCTCTGACCCGCAGAAACCAGAGTAAATCCAGAATGGGAAGGGGATAGCTGATGGCGTTATCCTGGTGTGACAGGAGGGCAGGAGAAGCCCAGTGCAGAAGAGGAGGCTGCATTTAACTCAGCTGGTGCTGTCAGGGTGGGAGCAGGCAGTTCCTAGCTGGGAGACCCAAACCCCACTGAGTCCCATAAGGGTTTAGCAGAGCTTTAGCATTGCTGGCACAACCTTATAACCCAGTTCTGGGAAAATAGTCCATGTTTTAAGTAGCTCAAAAGGCCACTGGGAGAGGATGGAGACAGAACTAGCTTGGCTCCAGCCAAAGGTAGAAGCAATATACAGTGGCTGAATTTCCAGAGGTTATTTCCTCTAGAGAAGTACCTCAAATAGCATCTCAAGTCACAAATATCTCAGGTGCACTTTGCAGCTCAGCCTTGTGTAGCACAGAGACAGCCCCTGCCAAAGGCTGAACCTGCAGCCGACCAGGACAGCAGACAGACAAGTCCCTGCTGGGCTGGTGAGGGTTGGTGAGGGAAGGCACCACATTCTCCATTTCAGGTCTCTGAATGTTGGAATGAGGTTTTTAAGTGAGAGAGACCTCTGTAACTGCATGGGTGGGTGGGTGGCAGAGGAAGGAGGTGTGCATCAGAGGACACTGGCCACTGCTGAGGCTCTGAGGGTCTTTAGTCAGACGATGAAAATTAAGATCCTGCCTTAAACTCCCTGGAATGCACTTGACTGGGCATCTCACTGGTGTCTTCAAGATGAAGCCCTGAAATGTGGTGTTGGAAACCTGAACTGTAAGATTCAGAGCAGAAATGAATATTGCTTGCTTGGAGGACTTGGGGCAGGAAAAAATGCTGTGATCTTTATTGTGTTCTCGGATGCCACCTGGATTTGGCTTCCAGCAGCTCTGACAGGAGTGGGCTTCCCTCTTCTGGCACAATTTAGGGTTACTCAAAGCAAGTATCAGAAGCCAGTCTTGTTCTGTGTCCCAACAAGGTGCTAAAGCTCAGCTTCCACGTGCTGGATCCTACTCCCTGTGTGGATCCATTGGGAGTAAGGTGTCACAGCACTGCACTGTGCAAAGATAACGGGTTATCCGGGGTATGGACCAGGATAAGCCAGGAGCATGACTGACTTGGGGTAAAGCAAGTTCAGAGACAAGCTGGGGATGAGCTTTCACAGCAGTTTTGCTCCAGCTGAAGGCCTGCCACTGAGCATGAATATGTAAGACGTGTAACATGAATGTCTTGCTGCTGGGGCTGCGCTTCTTAGTTGCACTGGGTGAGGCCAATACTCCAGAACAAATAACAGATGGAAAAGTTTGTGTCCATAATAAAAATGGATGTCCCATGCTTGTCACAATCTATAGCTTTTGCAGCAGTGAATGGTTTGTAGCAAACCAGGAGCACTGTGTCATTTCTTTTTGCCAGGGTGCTGGGATGGGCACAGCTCGGGGTGGTTCTGGTGTACTACTCTTGTTCTTCAGTGGTAAAACCCTTCCTTGATCAGGGTGCAAGCCCTTCATCTTGAGACCCAGGATGCTGGAGTGAATGCACAATATGTGCTGGGACTTGATTAATTTTTTAAAAATTCCTCTTAGGAAGCTCCCTGTAAAAATACTGAACAAGGTTCTCAAACCAAGTCTCCGGGTGCCACCTGCTCAGAGCCCTAGGGATGTACTTGCTCTGCTCTGGAGAACAAATGAATGTCAGCGATTTACTGAATTGTCTGGTCAATGCAGAGAGTTTATTAATTTCTAAACTTCAGAATGTGACTTTCCTTATTTGTTCTTTCCCAGGCCAGAAAAGGAAACACCATATTTATTCTTGCTAATGTAGCAATATTGATTAAGTCATAAAGCGCATATAAATACATATTGACTCATATTACATTAAAGTATCTATCACTTAATCCTTGTTCCTCAATAACACTATAGTTATGTAAAAAAAAAATCACATTAAAATTGGCATTACCTCAAGGAAAGTAGGATCTACCATCACTATTAATAATAGTTTTTGGTGAATAAAAGCTTTAAAGAGAAGACAAGTGTTAAAAAAGGAAAACCACCTCCCTTTTCCCCCAACAGTGACCAGATATTTCTGGTTGTACTGATCATTCAGGAAGAGGTCCTGACCTCTGCTTATCAGGTCAGTAGTTTAGTTGTGATGGAGAACTTTGTTGTGGGTGATGTCCTGAGCAGTGGGATGAGAGGCTGGGTATCTCTTCAGCATCAGCACACCCCTGGCAGAGCAAGGTGGCTGCTGCTGTCCATGGCTGGGAGGAAAGGGCAGGTCTGTGCTTGGCTGGGTGTGGAGCACAGTGGACCACTGCCTGCTCACAACTGTGTTTGCATCCCATCTGCACCTACTACACTGATGTTTAAACCCTAAATTAAAAATTCAGACTCTCAGAGTCCACCGCTTAACTCTGGAGGTTCCTCCCACTACCAGGCACTCTGCTTTCTGCCCCTCAAGTGCCAAGATTTTTGCAGGTTTCAAACACTATCATAGATAGTGATCAACACAGACCAGCTCTGGTTGAGTGCAGCAGGCATTCAGCCACATCAGCAATGGCATCCCTGGGTGGTAGGGTGGCAACTCATTTGGGATATGGTGGGTGCTCAGTGCCTTGTCCTGAAAAAGCAGATTGGATCTTGCATGTCTGCAGGTGTGGTGGGCACAGAGCGAGGACTTCCCATGTTCACCAAATGAGGATGTTGGCTCTATAAGACAAGGGCAACCTTCAGAAAATTTTAGTAGAAGAGGACCTTCAGTTTGTCTTTGTCATCCTAAGGACAGGATCACTTCACTGTGTTTTGAGTGAGAAAAGACTCACGTGGTTCACAAACCTGGCAGCAGGGATAGCAGCCACAGCCATCCCCGTGGTAGGAACAGAGTCCTCTCTCCAGTGAGGACTCAGGAGCACTGGTGTTTCAGCTTCTGTCTTGATATATTGGATTTTATACCCTGGCCTTAGAAGTTGAGCTTTTTGCCCAGATATAACCTGGGAGTAAAATGCACAAGGTGTTGGACAGCCAGCCCATTAACCTTGCCCTCTGAGGATGGTGTGGATGCTGCAGAAACAATGCTCACCATGCACTGGAAAACCCTGAGTGCAGCGGGGAAGGGGGACATGCAGGTAAGAGACAATCCAGGTGATGGATGGTAGAGAGAGGTGCTGTGGTTTACAAATGGTACTCCCCAATTCAGTGCCCTCACTGAGACTCTCCCAAACCACACACTGCTCACTTGCTTCCTTCTTCCTCTCCCCCTTCCTGCTCCAGTGGAATTGAGTTGAGAGCTTGAGGCACAAAAGAGGAAGAGCACACACTGAGATAAGAAGAATTTACTGGAAACAGCAATGAAATAAGGAAATGAAAAGTAATAGCAATACTGTTAATAACAAGAGTATACAATTGTACACACTGCAGACCCTGAGACAAGGAAAAAGGGTGGAAAAGGGACAAGAGTGGACAATGGACCAGGGTGGAAAAGGAACAAGGGTAGATAAGGACAATGCCACCAGACCCATTTTCTCAGGAGCCGGAGAGTCTGTTTCCTCCACCTCTGGCAATGACATGAAGTGGTGCAGAACAACCTTCAGGTCCACTAGGACAGGAGTATAAACCTCATTTCTGGGAATGCAAATAGGGCAGAAATTGCAAGAACACTCAGTTTCTGCTGAAGAAAACCAAGCATCTTTGGGCTTCAGTGCTGGGCAAGGTGACTCTGTTGAACATACCATAATGATAAGAAATTGAGTGTACCCAGTCTCCAGGAAGGCTCAGAAGCTTCTATGGCTGCTCCAGGGGGGAAATGGGGATGGTATAAGCAGAAGGTGTGTGGGATGGGCTGTACTGCCTTGCTTCTGCTCTGCAAAGACTCCAGGACCTGAAATTGTGCTGCAGGTTGATTGTGCAGATATTTTAGGATTTCTGTTAGGTTTAAGAAGCTTGGTCTGTATGAGGATTTGGCTGCTGCTTCACAGAGCCTGGGACACTGCCTGAACGTGTGCTGCCTTCTCACGTACAGCTCTAAATGAAAACCAGAAGAGAATTTGTTTTAATATTCATATTTCTCTTTTGCAGAATGTGTTTAACCTTTTCTGTGCAAAGAAGAAGTCTTGCAAAATACTATCCATATGGCTATTTTATGCTTCTGCTTGTCTTTTCTTCTCTTTATAATTAACCTAATATGATATCTGATCCCTGCTTTTTTTAGTGTTTGTGTGCCGGTCTGGCAGCACTAGTGCTGTTATTTCTTAGATAAGTTAATCACTTCTTAATGACTGGACAAGGTATCTTTATTTAACTGCATAAAGAGATTTAACTTTTCCCGTTAAGATGTGACCACTGGTTTATGTTTTGTTAATGACATGTAATGTTGGTGTAAAGCTCAGGTGGTACACACGTGGTAAAGCGGGCTTGGGCATCTGGTTTTAGTCTGTGAAAGAGGCAGGGAGAGGAGGAACTTGTTTTCTATTAATCTGAATTTATTAGGAAAGCCCTATTGTAAGCCTGGCTAGCTGCTGCTTCATGGCCCCACACGTGGTCACAGGCCAGTGCTTCAGAATCAGAGGTGGTTTAAGTCACATCACCTCCCTCGGGCTTATGGGTGAACACACACAGAAGTGCTTATTTGTATCATTATTTCAAGTGCTTGCTGAAAGATTATTGTCTTCTCACAAAGAAGTTAAACACATTCCTAAATTGTGCAAGCAGCAGGAGTGGTGCTCAGTCAGATCCATGTGTGAGCAGAGCACAGAGGTCCAGGTTTCTTTGTCAACTTGTCACCCACTCTGGCATGGTGCTCACAGGAGCAGGACTGTCTGTGCCAAGCTGGTGGAAGCTGGAGAATCACTGCTGGTAGCAGGCTTGGGGACTAGAGAGCTGAATTTAAAAGCAGTGCCCTGAGATGATGGACCCAGACACAGAATGTTCACCCTGTCATGCTAAATGTGCTTTCTAGGCAAGGTTTAGTTTGTGTAAAAATGAAAGAGGAGAATGAGGCCAGTGAGATCAAATCAGAGCATTTGAGTTCTGAGAAGTTTCTGGAGATTTGGCCAGGAACAAAACTCCCGGCACCTCTGAGCTCAGAATTGGTGAACCCTCCTGCTCCAGCTCCACAGCCTGCAGCTTGTCAAAGGGGACTGGCATTTCAATTGGTTTTATCTATTAATCCCCCCCACATATTTGCTATTGAATTCTGGATGCAACCTCAAGCTCAGTTTGGAATGAAGCGGAAAAATGAGATGGTCCAGTGTGAAGCATGGGTGCCAGTGCCTTCTGGGGCTGGGTCGTCTTCTGGGGCAAGAGGACAAGTCCTCAAGGGGGAAGCCAGGCCCTTTAAAGCATGAAACCATTCTGCCAAAACTGAAGGAAGCAGAATCCTTTCCATTCTTTCTTTGGAAGTTTCCCTCCTAACATTTATGCTTATCATGAAGTGTTTGTCAGGGAATGTTTTCCTGCCTCATGAGGAAAAGGCCAGGTGGTCCTTGCATTCAATTTTACTGGCTAACTTTAATGTCAGTCTTATCAATGTTTTGGTTTGGTTTGGTTTGGGTTTTTTTTCTACCCCAGTAGTATATTCTAATAAGGAATTAAATCACAAAGACAAAAAGCTTCTAACATTGCCATTTTGTTGCATCTTACCTCCATCTATGGCGTGTGTACAAGAAAACATTTATGGCTGGAGGGCAACGCAGTGAGGAAAGGGGTGATGGGAACATCTTTGAGAGTGGGGTCCTGCTGACTGGAGTACCCTCTGCTCTGCTCCACAGCCTGATGCTCGGGGTCAGATATGGACCAGCACTCAAACCATCCCCTGGAGCCTCCACACCAGGCACTTGGCAAAGAGAAGCAGCTGGAGAGTCTCTTCAGGGGAGTGAGGGAATCATCGGACTGTGTGTTTGCAAGTGGGCTCTGTAAGGACAGAGCAGATATGGGCTTTGTTGTTGGATCTGTGAGGGGTTTGCACCTGGAGCAGTGTGGGTGGCAGAGCGTGTGAGTGTCAACAGCAGGAAATCCAGTCCATTTCAGAAATACGAAACTAGACAAAACTGCTGGGGGTACAGGACTGCAGTGGCAAAGGGGAAAAAAATCCTGCAGTGTTGTGAACTGTAAAGAGCTCTTCAAACACAACAAAATGGGCTATCTTATGGAGTTTTCAGGCTTCACTGTTGAAAAACTGTGAGCTGGGGCAGCACTGCCAGCCCTTGTCAAACCCACCCCTGTCTCCCCGACTGCCTGGACGTCAGGAGCATTAATACCCTCTTTGGAGATTGGAGAATGGGGGTAGCAAGAGGTCAAGTGGCTTCATTAGGCCCTGGAGGATTTCGCTGTCAGAGCTGAACGCTGGAGCGTGGCGCAGTGGGAGAGCTTTGTCTGGCTTCAAAGGGCCATCCCTGTAAATCCTCACACGCTTTGATCTCCCACTTGAACCTGCAGTTAACTCTGTTCTTCACAATTTTAGTTGCTGTGTGGTTGGTGCTGAGGTTTTCTGTCAGAGCTCTGCAGGCTCTTGGGTGCCTTCAACACCCTTGCCAGGGGCTGGTCTCTGCCGAGGGAACCACCACTGGTCATGGAGAGACTCAGCGTCCTCCCGAATCCCACATGGAAGCAAATAGCAAGAGGCATCTCTGGGCAATTCTGGCATTAACTGCAATAGTAATAACAATCAGCAATTATGCAGAGTTATATGCCTTTGGTGCCTATTACAGGCATCAATGAGGAGTTCTGTTTCTGTTTCCTACTTGTAGCTGGCCTGATCTTGCATTTTAATGGCAGATGCTCTGAGATAATTAGAGCCACTGCAGATAATCCTGGGGGTGGTTTGCTGCTGCATTCAGCGTGGCGTGGCCAGTCAACCTTCCCAGCCTCCCAGTAAGTGCCAAGTCTTTGATGGTTGAAAGCCACGTGCCACACAGTGTGTATTTTGGAGAAGGAGGGGCAAGAAAGGGAAATGATTTCTGCTGCCCACAGCAGAGTTGTCTTGGGATCCACCTCTGGGTGATGGAATGAGGTGGTGGGTACCCCTTCGGAGCTGCAGGGCCCACGGGAATCATCACTACTGTCTCCTCACCTGGTGTGCTCTCTGGAGTTGGAGCTGCCACAAGCAAACTTGGGAATGGTGGCTGGGAGGCTGCCGAGGCTCCCGCCGGGCTCTGCGGGCTCACAGCGCTCCCTCCCCGCCCGCGCCGGCAGCGAACGCGCCTTTGCCGAGGAGATGAAATGCAGATCTGCACTTCAGCTTCTCCTCCCTTCCTCCAGCTCCGCTAGGAAAAAAATGGTTAATGTAATATTGCATCAGATTGGACTCTGAGGAGCAGAAAGCCAATTTTGGGGGAATGTGAGCCAACCTACATTTAACTGGGATGCTGATATTTACTGTTGCAGTGATCCGGGCCTGTAGCATGGGTGAAGTCACTGGCTGGGGATTCAAAGTCCAATTAGGCAGTGTTAATAGAGGAGGCAGCGATGCTTCATTGAGAGAAATTACTAAAATTGTACTTTCAGGACAGTCAATTAGCTGTGTTTTGACAAAGCAACAAAAAGCTGAAACTGAAGCCCTTGAAAAAAGAATGAGAGAATTCAAAGGGAACATGTCTGTTTGGGGAATCCTAATATTTTTTGTTGAAATCATTAAGTGAAATTAAATACTATTTTAAACCAAAGGGATAGAATATCTAATTAAGATAGAAAAAAGGTTTGGGGAAGGGTATTGTTGAGGGGATTAGAGAAATGCTTTACAATTCATGTTGACTGAGGCGGGGCCCCCTGAATGTATCAGGTATATTAGTAATGCGGGTGTGAAAAATCTCTTGACAAGCCGATCTGAAGTTTAGAAAGGGTTTCTTTAGGGTGACTCCAAGGCTCCCAGACTCCAGAGCGAAGTATGGGAATGAAGCCAGGGAAATCAAGGAGATTGAGGATGACGTGTGTTTCTGGAGCTGCCCTGGGGCTCCCTGGTGGTCCTGGTGCTGGTGTGGGAGCTGCTCCAGGAGCAAAGGGGATGCAGGGCTTGCACAGCCCTGGAATGGTCAAGCAGCAAACGGGAAGAGGATCTGGGCAGTCATGGGTACCCCGGATGGTGGGAGCAGGGGAAATCCTGCCACAGAGTAGAGCAGACAGTGGACCCCAATGACATGACCTGTGACCCTGGGAGCTGTGGGATGCTGCAGAAGCCCATCCCTGAGCCCTGGCCGAGCTGCCAGAGCTCCCCTGGGCAACACGTGGCGGAAGCTTTCACGGCTTCAATTGCTCACTTTTGGTCTGGTTGTGTTTCTTCTAAGACCTACATCTCTGCTTTGCCACAATGTTTCTGGAAGCTGATCTTAGATCCTTTGTTCCTCCAGAACAGAGGACAAGGTGATGGGCTCTGGGCCCCACCCAGCTGTTTCCATGATAGTTTGTGAGACCCTTGCCACTATCAATCCCAGCACACAGAGAGAGCTTGCCCTGCCCTCAGGTAGGCACAAGCTGCCTGGAAAAGGGCAGGGGGATTCTCTGGCAATTCCTCTGTAATTTGGGATGATTTTCCTGTATTTTGCAATCAGTGCTCCAGAGGCTCCTGCTCTTAACGCACAGCTCCAGTAAAGCTCTTCGGCTTACAGACCTCTCCTAAAGAACTCCATTTTTGAACTGATATCATCATATTGCTTAATTCATTTGATATACAGAGACAGTTAGTGAAATATGCATGCTATATTATATTAAAGAGAAATGTAACCTTCAATTGGTATCTGATGTGCACTTTGCAATAACTGCTATTAGTTGTCTATAAAACTCCTAGACATCATTTGATTTTATTACCATTATATTCTTTTACTTGAGAACATATAGGAGGAGTGGTGATTGCAGGTCTTCAAGTGCTTACTGGGAAATATTTAACACAGAATGTTTTATTTATTAGCATAAAGAGACACAATGGATTGTTGGTGATTAAAGTGATGATACTGCTGCCATACTTGTCAAAAATATAGACCTAATTCAATAGAAAGGCGACAGTCAGTCTCCATGTTGATCTATGCTGCAGCAAACTGCCTCTGAAAGCAGTACAATGCCTGAATTGGCCTCTTAATTTTATGCTCTAGGGCATAGTATAAAAAAGGGAATTCTTTCTAAGTGCTTGTAATTGCATGTTACCAGAACCTAAAATATAAGCCAAATTTTTGAAACTATAAGTGTTAAGTTTTCCATTTTGATTCCTTTCCCTCCTCCTCCAAAAAAAAATCATCAAAACAAAAGAGCTTTAAAATGCCTCACTGTCCCACATCATTAATAAAATATACAGCACAGTCAGCCTTTAATTGCAAATGTACATTTTGAAAAAAAATACTTTTTAAAAAAATAACTCATTTTCCCTCTCTCCCGGGCATTGAGCGCCGGAACTGGGACCCACTCGTCCTGCAGCAAATTCCTCCCTCTCTTTTGCAGTGATATGTTTCAAACAACAGCAGCCTCCTGCCTGGCTTAGGACTGCTTGGATGGCCTGGAATACTGTTTCCCTCCCCTAGCTGGGGAAGGCTGGGAATTAGGTAAGTGGTGCAGGTCAGCTGGGCCTTGCTAAGCCGAGTGTATCAGGAGTAGGGGGGCGGCCCCACAGCCCTCCGGATGGGTTTGGGGTTGCTCTCCCCAGGCTGGCAGTGCTGGGGCTCCAGTCACCTCCCAGGGGCTGACTCGGCTCGGTGATGCCAGACAGGTGGGTCAGCAAGTCCACACCGCTCAGGTGGAGCAGCTTTCCAGTGGGTGTCTGGAGTGGGAAGGGCTTGTGTCCTTCCTTTGCCCTGTGCTAAAATGAGATTTGTTTCACACAGACACGAATCAGCATTTGTGTTGAAAAAAGTCCACCCTTCTTGCATGGTTTTTTGTTTACAACTTTATTCTTCTGAAAAGACAGCAGGAGGAAAAAAAAAAAAAAAAAAAGAAAGATTAACCATTTTGTACACTTGATGGCTTCATTGGACAGGCAATAAATCAATACAATTGAATTGGAGCAGATAGTGTTCAAATGTTATTATCCATGTCTCTGTTATTGAGCTGGGATCCTCGGAATGGCTTAGAGAGATCCTTCCAGCTCCAGGATTCCCTTCCTTGGGAAACCTTCAGGATTTGACCTGCTCCAGGGCTCACCTGAACCCACAATGCAGCCTGCACTTTGCTGCAGATTTGATCATTTCTGGGTTTGTTACCTGAAGCTCATCCTCTCTTGGTTTGCTGTTACATGGTTGTGTTGTTGGAGTGCAAGCAGAAAATCATCTCAAATGCTAATGCTGGTGACATTGTGAGACACTGTGCTCATAATGATGGAGGAGAAATCTGCTGGTAGATCCAAGGGTGGCAATGCAATGTGCTCCCAGAAGTGTTTCCAAGGCTGGAAGCAGAAGCTTTGGAGAGCTAATCTGGTCCTGTATGCATTTGCTTTTGCATTCTCACAGCAAGATCGTCAGCAAAGGTCTGGCTGCCGCAGTCCCTGCAATCATAGCCATTTATTTGTTTGGGGCTGACTGGAGAAGACAGGGATTTTATCCAAAGGAATTTCCTGCTTCTCCTTGCCCAATTCAGGTGTCTGTATTTCCATAGCTTGCCAGAAGAGACAATGGCACAGTGAAGTTTGTGTTTTTGCAGAAGAGTCATCTGTAACAGCTTAAGATACCCAAAAGGCCAGATTTAATGTTGATTAAATAGGCCTGACTCCAGCACAGTTGCTGCTAAGCTACACCTTCATAAAAGCCAGGTAAATTAAGCCAAACCCTGAAGGTCTGAAGATGAGGTCAAGACTCCAACAATGGTTTAGCAAAATATTCTGATTATGTAATACAGGGTTCGGTATTTTGGAGTCACCTTTTCGTGGGTGCATAGAGGTTGAGTTCTCAGTTTACAATGCAATTCCCACTCCTGCCAGCCAGGAGCTCGTCCCGGCCCCGATTTTGAATACATTTTCACTTCGACATCTGTAATTCCAGAGCTCCCTCTGGTGCTCAGACAGCTCCAGCTCACGCCTCCCCTGCCCGAGACCCTCCCTCCCGGCACGGCGTTCATCTGTCCCTGTTCCTTCCCATGCCCCACGAGGGGCCACCAGACCCAAATTCGAGTCCCAGCCTGCAAACTCAGGGGCATGACCTTGGCTTGAGCCCCTGGGACTCCTAGACTTTGCAATAGTTATCAAAGTGTACTGCTGATCTGGATGGTGAGATCAGAGCCCAAAACAGTGATGAAAATGGTTTCATGTTGCCACTGCTAGGAATGAAGTGTGCAGCGTGGGGCCTGAGTGAGTTGAGAGCAGCAGGCTGTGCCAGCAGAGACAGCTCTCGCGCGGTGCTGCCACTGGAGGCGGGAGCTGAACGCGTCTGCAGAACTGATCCCTCTATTTCAATGTATTAACCGGAAACAAGTGAGCCAAAATCATCCTTGCTCTGCCTCCAGTGGGTTTAACATACCTGGAGGATGATGTTCTTACAGTGACTAATGATATTTATATGAGCTGAGAATCTGATCTGTTTTTCATGACATGAAGTGACTTTTTTTTAAGGCCTATTAGTTTTGGAAATGTAACTCTACAACAATATTATGTCCTGTAAAACAAGACTAGTGGAGTCTCTGTGGACCTGAACAGCCTTCAGCATCACAGGAAGGAGCAGGCATGCTCTGGGATGGTGCTGGAAGAACGAGTGGCTCTGCAGGGACCTCGGATGCTGGCAGCAGGTGGTAGTAAGGTATGTCAAGACCAACAAGTGGGTGTCTCAGACGCCTTCAGTTGACTTTTGCTCCCCTATGGCAAACATACACATTGTGGGTTTGCGACTTCATCTGTTTAGATTGTGTCTCATACAACCTGTCGTGGACACCACGATGACCATGATGGCACATGGAGGGACCTCACGGAGGTCCTTGAGGAGCTGACCCACCTGGTCTCCTGCTCAGCCCCAGCACAGACACATGTCCACTGTTCTGAGGGATGCCTTGGCACACGGGAGGTGTCGCTGCCACGTGCCAGGTGGATTTAATCGACAAGAATATGCAAGAGTGATGAACCATCCTGCAGGTGAGTGTGATACAGTCACAGCACGTGGGAGCAGTACAGGAAAGATAGGAACTCTTATTTTGAGGTTGCTTTCAGCACTCAGCCTTCCAAATTTTAGACCAAATTGAAGAATTTCTTCTTGAGGAAGCTGGAAATCCTCTGTCTTGAAAGGAAGTTGTATGTTGTTATGAGAGCTAGCATACCACAGGTATGCAGGTAAACCTATCACCTGCTTTTTAACAGCCTGTACCACACAGACATGCACCATTTGTGACCAGGGTTCACACCTGGTATGGCAAATGCAGAGAATTAAACATAATGGGGGGGAGCCATGTGCTTTTCCTTTGTGTCTTCCAGGAATCAGGGGCAGTGGGTAACCTTGCCTTTGGATACCACTGCTCCAGGGATTAGTTTTCTCTACTATAGGATACAGCCATGAGAAGAGCATTGAGATGATAATGTGAATATTTTATCACCTTTTAGTCCTGATCTGCTGCGAATTATCACCAGCAGTGCAACAGAGACGTCATTTGAAGTAGGCTCCCAGTGCAGGTGATAGTACAAGCACATGGGAGTCCCTGTCATCACCGAACAGCCTTCCACTGTGGGGTTGTCAGAACTGTCTGCACCTGGATGGAAACAGCCAGCCAAAATCTCTTAAACCTGCTGTGTGTGACAAGCCTCAAAACTGAGCTGTGCTCTGGATCTGTGCCTCATGCCCAGCACTGTGGTCCACACTGGGCAGGACTGAAGGGCTGTTGAGAGGCAGAACTGCTCAGCACACCTGGAGTTGAGTCTGGGTGCAGGAGCCCCTCACCTCGGTGAGTCTGGTTGCAGGAGCCCCTCGCCTCTCCCTGCTGGAGTCACCCTCAGCCAACCCTGTGTCTGCCAACAGTGCCTGGGAGAAATGTAAGAGAGCAGACTATGATTATAGTGATTTTGTCCCCAGAATATCTTCCCAAGCAGTTTAAGGATTTATTGACCCACATAATGGTGTCTTTTGCCTACTCTCCCTTAACTGACTTTTCTTTTCCCATTAATGTGCCAGATGTGCATAAAGTTCTGATGTCCCCAGAATCCTGTGACAGTGAGTTCCACAGCTCTGCCAACATGTTGGGTGAGGATCTGCCTCTTTAAAAAAAATATTTAATCTGCTACCTACAAGTTTCATTTTATGTCCTCTATTTCTTATATTAGGGGAGACAGCAGACAGTTGTTTCTCGTTCTCCATGTTCTTGTTATTGAATAGCCCTTTATTTTGTCTTTTTTTTTTTTCCACAACATGACTATTGCTACCAATAGTAGTCAAGATGTAGTTGTACCCTGCATGCATGCACTGACCTAATGATATTTTCTCCCAGTGATTCCTAACATTCAGTTTGATTTTTGACCTTTGCAATGCTTCACACAGATCACAGAGCTTGTAGTTGTTTTATGTCTCTAAACACACATTTGTGAGAGAGCCAACTGGACCCATTGTTTCATCTGTAAAATTTTTCCAACTGTAGTTTGAAAATGAGATAAATGGTCATTTGTCAAAAAACTTGCTGAAGCCTATAAGCACATATAAATATATAAAAATACATAATTATATATTCATATATCTCTTGTATATATGTATAGGTATATAAGGTGATCTGTGGGTGTTTTGTGTGCAGGAGTCAGTAACCCACCCTGGAATGCTGCCATGATGATAAAGCCCCACCTGCTGCCCCAACTGGACACACGTAATCCAGCCTGCAGAACAGTTTAATACTGTTGCTTACATTAGACAAGTTCAGGAAACTCCAGGAAATAAACTGACTTGTGGATACAGCTTTAAACATCACATCATATTCTTTTTCATTATTTGGAAGTGGTTTTGAAAGACCTTTGCTAGGCTTGTCTCTGCAGACTTGAGAGTGTGACACAGATCTGTGTGTGTAACCACATGGTTCCAGATTCCTTGTTTCCCAGAGTGCCCTCTAACACAAGCTGGGAATTGGAACTGTTTTAGTCTAATGAGCAAATAGAAATATAAGAGCTCGCCACATATATCCCACATTGAATGGTTTTCCAGGCCATGACCTTGATGAAGGAGTAGATGCTCAATACAGTTCCTTACCATGGGCTGTCAAAAACATGGGATCTCTTTGTTTCCTTCCCTGCAGCATCCTCAGCTTGCAAGATGCCCTAATGAAGAGTCAATGAACTGAGTGAATGTGTGAAGGAGTGAAATTTGCGCATTATCTTGGCTAGGGAAAGTAGAGGCACAAAATGATACTGTCATCAACACAGTGTCCTTCTGTCGTTATACACAGCATGGGAGCCATGGAGGCTTTTGTGGAGAGGGTGAAATGCAGCAGTGCAGGAACTGGGATGACAACGACACATTGACCTCTCCAGGTTTGTGTGCAGATCCTGCAGATTTTTACTTTTGTGGGGTTTTTTTTGCAATGATAAATAGAAGGGCACACTAGAGATGTGGAGCTGCCTGTCTGCCTATGCTCTAAGCTGAGAGGTCAGAAATAATGGTGGCCATGCTACTCAATCTCCTGACATCTGTATTATCAGCTATGCATGCCAGTGAGATCCAGGGAACAAAACATCACCTTTGACTGGTGCACTGGGAGTCCTTACACAACATGTTGAGCGAGGTCAAACATAGCAGAAAAGCAAGGGAAGGATAAGGGGGATTATTTGCTTTCCCTGAGCAGGTTTCTCTTGAATGTGGAAGATGTGATAGGTGCCCAGGAGGGCAGATAAGACTCTCATTGAGCCAAATGGGGTCTGCCACACAGCTCAGCTATGTTTCTTGGCCTGCAAGATAATTTGGATCATGCCATCCCAGCTCTGAGGTCTTTGACTGTGGCTGAGTGCACTCAGGCTCCACCATACAAGACCTTTTAGTATACAATCCTCTAGCAGGAAAGGTGTAGTGGACAGTCACAGGCAAACCTCACCAAATGTGGGACAAGGCAGGGAGGTATGCAGGAAGCTCATCTGGGATCACTAGATGGTGCTGTTGATCTGGAAATGGGAACGGACAGCACTGAGAAGTGGGAACGTCTCTCCTGAACTTATAAACGCACCTGGCACCACTGGAGCAGAGTATGTGAGCTGCAGTCTGCCTCATCAGCTTTACAGACACATGGCTGATGGAGCTGTTCACTGCTATCCCCCTTTCTGAGTAATCTCAGCCCCACCAACTCCAAACTTTTACTGCTCCTTGTACCATGAGGTGGCCTGACCTTTGAGACCATCAGGGCACAGAAAGTTCAACAGTATCTTGGCTTTTCCCCTGATTGTAGTCAGGACAGGGTTAATTTTTGCAGTAGCTGGGAAGGGGCATGTCCAGGACCCTGAGGTTATTCTATACCACCTCATGGCATTTCCAGGGGCAGGGGAAGGAGCTTCTTCTGAGAAGTGGTTTCCTCCAATTGAAAAAATGTGGTGGGAGGAGTGGTCGGGTATTGGTCATTTTTGTGGTTGGAGGGGAGGTTTGTGTGAGTCATTTCTTTTCTTGTACCTTCTGTCATTAGCATTGTTCCTGCTGGTGTTCATTTTCTTACCTCATTGCTGTTGCCAGTAAATTGTTCTTATCTCAGCCCATGATCTTTGCTTTTTGTGCCTCTAACTGGAGGGAGCTGAGGGAGCTGCACATGGTTTTAGTGGGAGCACTAAATTGGAGAAAACCACTCCTAAACCATGAGAGCCTTAACTGATGCCCAATGCTGGGCACAAAGGGTTGAAATAATTCAGAGCAGGCATAGGGATCAGGATTGCTTTGTTGCAATAATGTGTGATATCAGTTTATGGCACGATAGCAGCAAACCAATGAGGGCCATTTGGGATGTGCATTCAGTGTCATTCTCGTACCCTTACCCTGGGTACTGCCTTTGGGACTCCATTAATAATTGTCTGTGGGAAGAACAGGGAAGGATGATTTTCCCCAGCTCTTCATCCCCTTTTCCACCTTTGGACCTGGCAAACAGCTTTTGAGAATTTTGAATTCCCCTTGGATGTTAAAGAAAGCATGTTATTGTTGCCAAGTCTGCCACGTCTCCTTATTGGGTTTAGTTACAAAAGAGGTTTCTGGCAAGGTCATTCAGCTATCAGCCCCAAGGGTGGATAGTCATGAGTGGCATGGAATGTGGGAATATATGGGCCAGTATTTGGAGGATTTCTCTTCTCCAGTGGTTTGGGAGTTCTGCCCTGAACAACTACAAGAGCCTGTTAAAGTGCTAACATATGTGAAGGAAAAATGCTGTGGAAATTCCAGAGCGATGTAAAGGCATGCAACATGCTGGGCCCTGGCTACTAATTATAGGACACTGCTGGTCACCAGACAGCACCTTCAGAGGGGAAGGAAAGCAATAGCCACCATGGCCACTCAAAGTGCAGCTGAACCAGAGAAACAACCCGTGCCACTACTAGTTGCCCCAAGACAAATCAGTTCACTCAGTGAGGAATGAAGAATTAGGGCCCTCAGAAGAGGAGGAAGAGGCATGGCCAGAGATAATCACCCAATTCCCATCCTCGAGCAAACTGCAAGAAACGTGAAAAGGTTTCAGCCACCACCCAGGAGAGGCCCTGGTGACCTGTGACCAGGGCTGGGATGTCACAGCTGAGGATACGAGATGGATGGGAGTGAAGCCAAGCAACTGGGATCCCTGCCCTGGAATGAGGGCACTGACAAAGGGATTGGGAAGAGGACAGAAATTCTCAGCCTCTGGGGGTGACTCCTGTCACTTGTGATGGAAAGGTGTTCTCTCAAGGGTGATCTAATAGTGAGCTTGAGCAGGTGAAATGCCATGGAGAAAGGTACCCAGTACCTGAATCAGCTGTGCTGGAGGCAATCCATAGGGATTCAAATAATGAGAAAGCCCTGTAGATCCAGATGATGCCCAGTTCACACAATCCATGTGGCTAAAGCTCCCATGGAGCACACCATCCTTGTACACCAACTCAATGACAGTGATGTCATGGAAAGAAGGAGAACAAATAACTTAGTTACCAAACTCTGGCTGTATGAATAAACTATCTATTCCCCCTACAGGCCTGTGTCTCATCCCTGGAAAGACTGTCCAAGGACTTTCAGCAAATTTAAGAGGACACCAGCAATGTAAAGAAGACCCAGTACAGACCAGAGTCTCCGCTATTGGAGGGGGAGAGGGGACACACCACAAGGCAACATGTGGTTTTACCTACATGACCATGGAGAGGATATGAGGAAGTGTCATGGAAAACCAACCTCTGCCCCAGAAGCTCAGGTATGTGAGTTGAGAGGAAAAACAACTTTTCAAGGATAAATGCCACCCCAGTTCCCAGGGGGCAAGTCCTCAGACAGAATAGGGGGGCTGATGTTACTTCCAATCTTCCTGAAGGGACTTCCAGTTCACTCAAAGTGTGGTTGGGCACTGGAACAGGCTCCCCAGGGCAGTGGTCACAGTCTTAAGCCTGACAGAGCTCAAGAAGAGTTTGGACAATGCTCTCAGGAACATAGTAGGATTCTTGGGTTGATCTGTGGAGGGTCAGGAGGCAGACTCAATGATCCTTGTGGGTCCCTTACAACTCAGCATTTTCTGTGATTCTGTGAATTTTATATTTACAAGAAGTGAGCAACAAGTACTATGACAAAAACTAGAGGGGCCCTGCCTCCAGTCAGGTGGAGGAAAGGGACAATAGGATCTACTGGACTGCGTGGATCCAATGGCACATCCAAACCACAAGAGTACAAAGCTTTAGTTGACACCAATGCAAAGTGTACCCTGATGACACCAAGATGTGTAGGGGCAGAAACCATCTCTATTTCTAGGGTGACAGGGGGATCCCAACAGCTGACTGTACTGGAAGCTGAAGTGAGTTTGACTGGGAAGGAATGGCAGAGACACCCCATCATGACTGGACCAGAGCCCCATGTATCCTTGGCACAGATTACCTCAGGAGTGGGTATTTCAAAGACCCAAAACAACTATGTTAGGCTTTTGGCATAGCTATTGTGGAGGCAGAGGAAATCAGACAGCTGAACACCTTGCCTGGTCTCTCAGAGGACCCTTCTGCTGTGGGACTGCTGAAGGCTGAAGAACAATCAGTACCGATGGCCACAGCGACAGTACACCGTCAGCAATATCGCACCGACCGAGACTCCGTGACCCCTATACATAAGATGATCCGTGAGTTGGAGAGCCAAGGGGTGGTCAGCAAGACTCGTTCACCCTTTAACAGCCCTATATGGCCAGTGCGCAAGTCCAGCGGAGAGTGGAGGCTGACGGTAGATTACCGTGGCCTCAATGAAGTCACACCACCCCTGAGTGCTGCAGTGCCGGACATGCTGGAGCTCCAGTACGAGCTGGAGTCCAAGGCAGCCAAGTGGTGCCACCACTGACATTGCCAATGCCTTTTTCTCCATTCCTTTGGCAGCAGAGTGCAGGCCACAGTTTGCTTTCACCTGGAGAGGTGTGCAGTACACCTGGAACCGACTGCCCCAGGGGTGGAAACACAGTCCCACCATCTGCCATGGGCTGATCCAGACTGCACTGGAGAGGGGTGAGGCTCCGGAACATCTACAGTACATTGATGACATCATTGTATGGGGGAACACAGCAGGGCAAGTGTTTGAGAAAGTGGAGAATCCAGATCCTCCTGAAAGCTGGTTTTGCCATGAAAAAATGTAAAATTAAAGGACCTGTCCAGGAAATTTAGTTTTTAGGAGTAAAATGGCAAGATGGACAAAATCATAAACCAATGGATGTCAACAAAATGGCAGCTCTGTCCCCCAAACCAGGAAAAAGGAAACACAGGCTTTCTTGGGCACTTTTGGAGGATGAGTATTCCAGAGTATGCTCAGATTGCCAGCCCTCTCTGTCATGTGAGCTGGAAGAAGAATAATTTCAAGTGGGGTCTTGAACAATAACAAGCTATTGAACAAATTCTACAGGAGTTTGGCCATGCAGTAGCCCTTGGGCCAGTCAGGACTGGACAGGATATAAAGACTGTGCTTTACACCACAGGCAGCAAGAACGGCCCTTCCTGGAGCCTCTGGAAGAAATTACTGGTGGGGAATCAAGGACAACCCCCGGGGCTCTGAAGATGGGGATACAAAAGATCTGAGTCCTCTTACACCCCAACAGAAAAAGAGATCCTGGCAGCTTTTGAAGGGATTTCAGCTTCTTTGGAAGTGATTGGCACTGAAGCCCAGCTTCTCCTGGCACTCCAGCTGCCAGTGCTGGGCTGGATGTTAAAAGGGAAAGTCCCTTCCACACATCATGCCACTGATGCCACTTGGAGCAGGTGGATTGCTCTGATCACACAGCGAGCTTGCAGAGGAACCCCAAATCACTCAAGAATCTTGGAGATCATCAAGAATTGACCCAAAAGTGAAAACTTCAGACTATCATCATCATTGGAAGATGAAAAGTGAAACATGCTGAGGAGACCCCACCATATAATCAGCTACAAGAAAATGAAAGGTGACACGCTCTCTTCACTGACAGTTCCTGCCATATTGTAGGGACACATCATCAATGGAAAGCTGCCCTATGGAGTCCTACTTGGTGAGTCATAGAAGCAGTTGAAGGAAAAGGTGGATCAAGTCAGGTTGCAGAGCTGAAAGTCATCCAGTTGGCTTTATATGTTGCTGAACAAGAGAAATGGACAACTGACTCGTGCATAGTGGCAAATGCTCTGTGGAGGTGGCTGGCCCAATGGAAAGAGGCCTTCTGGGCTGATGAATTGTGGCAAGACATCACTGCCCAGATAGAGAAACTGGCTGTAAAAGTCCATCATGTAGATGCACAGGTCCCCAAGAGATGAGCTACTGAAGCGCATCACAACAATGGACAGGTGGGTTGGGCTGCCAAGATTAAAGTGTCTCAGGTGGATCTGGACAGGTAACACAAGGGTGAATTATTTCTGGCTCGATGGGCCCATGATGTGTCAGGTCAGATACACCACACAGATGGGCTTTTGATTAAGGGATGGACTTAATCATGGACACCATCTCCCAGGTTATCCATAACTGTGAAACATGTGCTGTGATCAAGCAGGTAAAGCCCCTCTGACAATGGTCAAAATGTAAATATTGGGAGGCCCAGCCGATCAATCACATTGCACTCCCCAAACCTGCCAAGGTAAACATTATGTGCTGACAGTGGTGAAAACAACTCCTGGATGGCTAGACATGCACTCTTTGCCTCATGGCACTGACTGGAATACCATCTTGGGCCTGGAAAAGCAAGTCCTGTGGAGACACATCCACCTTGAAAGAAGTGAGTTGGACAATGGGATTCATTGCAAAAATAGTCTCCTCAACACCTGGACCAGAGAGCATGGGATGGACTGGGCAGGTCATATTGCAGTCATGCACCAGTCTCTGGGAAAGTTGAATGCTACACACATTGAGGACAATGGGTGGTGGGACCTTCAAACATTGGGATTTACATTTAGTGAAGGCCACTGGGTCAGTTCACATCTGAGGCTCTACCAATTGAGCTGGCCCTGCCAATTAACACCTCCACATACCCTAGAAGGGGATAAAGTCCCTGTGCTGCATATAAGGACTGTGTTAGGGATCACAGTTTGTATTAATCCTTTCTCAAACAAAGGCAAACCCATCCATGGCATTGTTTTTGCTCAAGGACCTGGGTCCACTTGGTAGGTAACGCAGAGGAATGGGTAAACACTACGTGTACCTCAAGGGGATTTGATTTTTAGGTGAGAACAGTCTGTAATGTTGAATTGTACAATACTGGTTGCTGAATGACATTGCCACTGTGTGCCATAGCAACCATGGACAATGAGCACGGACTGCTCCAGCTCCAGCCCCTAATGCAGTTTGACAGCACATTGACACTCCTTCCCTGGAAGACATCTAGGACAGACAGAACCCACAGTCATGAACTAACTTAATTCAACAAACACCTTGGAGGGATGGCCACTGACTATGGAAATGATACTTGTCCTTGTGTATATATGTATACACATGGAAGGTGTAGGATCTGGGCATGCTGTAGATGGTATCAAGTAAGGGGTGGATCATGTCCTGGTTCTGGCCAGGACAGGGTTAACTTCTGCAGTATTGAGGAGGGGGTAAGGCCAGCACACCATCTTATTTCACAACCAGGAGTAAGGGGAAGGGAGTATCTTCCCAGGAGAAGGGGTTTCTTCCATTTGAGGAAATGTGGCAGAATGAGCAATTGGGAATTGTCTATGATAGCGGGGGAGGGGGGACAGTTGGAGTGGAGAGGTTCATGTAAATCCTTTCTTTTCTTGTACCCTCTGTCATTAATATCATTACTGTTTCTGTTCATTTTCTTATTTCATTGCTGTTTCCAGTTAATTGTTCTTATCTGAATCCATGATCTTTGCCTTTTGTGCCTCCAATGCCCTTGTCCAGCCTCCTGCAGACAAGTGGTTTTAGTGGGAGCACTAAATTAGAGAATACCATTCCTAAAACATGACACCTTTTAAGGAAAAGTTTTCCAGGGGAAAAAAACCCAGAAAACAGTACAGGTGAAGAATCAATCTGTGCATAAGACACGTCCTGGAGTTCTGGATCCCAGTGAGGAAATGGCACCTGGAAGTGCAGATGGTTTTGCATGGCAAGGTTTTG
>VXAU01004285.1:274-21987 GCA_013399695.1 Formicarius rufipectus | reverse complement strand
TCGCAAAGTCTCGCCATGATGATAACACAGAACACAGGTCGACACGCTTATATTTTAAATATGGTGAAGGAGCAAAGTGCTGAGCAATGCCAGAATCTGATGTTCACAATTCCAGCCAATGTGCAATTTAGTATTTCCAGAGAACTCGTTATCATGAGTAAATCTTTTCTTTCTTTTTTTACTGGCCTAGATTGCAATTTTTAAAATAAACTTAATTATGTTTATTATGTTTGTTGTTTGTTTTTTTTTAAATGATTGGTTTTTTTAATGTACCAAACAATAAGGTGCTTTAGTTCTACTCTTTGCTCTATAGGCTGTGGCAAAAATTGCCTTCTGTATGTTGAAGTCCAACATTGCTGAAAGTCATAATGACTCCACTTGGTTGAAAAACATGCAGAACTTGTGGGGAAAAAAGATGCACTCAGGCATTTACACACATGTTCTTCCAGTACAGTCTGGTATAACCATTAGACAGGTCTCATCCCTCAAGGGCACTCTGGAAGCAGATGAGTGGGATAGAGGAGCCTAGAGCTGTCAGGCATCCCAAGGGCACATGCCTGGCTCACACCATCCTGCCGTGCCTCTAGTAGCGAGTTTCCCATCCCTCTTCCCTCTGTTGGAGGTCTCCTGTTATGGAATAGTGTTTCTAGGCAGCTTAGGCTGTGTGTAGTTCCTTGCCGGGCTGTAATTATGCTGCTGTTCATCCACCCTTTTTTTTTTTTTTTCCACTTGTCTGGTATTTCTATTTTGTGTTGCTGGTGAAACAGTCCTTTCATAGCTCTCAAGGCTGATCTCTTCAGTGACCAGCAACTGGCAATTAGTGATTCTTTTTTCCCAAGTTGTGTCCATATTTTCAAGACTTATACTATTATCTCAAACTGTGTATCTCCAACAAGAGATACCTGATACCAAACTCTAGTTCATACAGGCCAGTTTTCCAACAACCTGAATGATAATGAATAATGCATTTAGCATACAGTAAAGTTAGCACAGTTTTAGCTACTGGTTTGCTACTAGCAATGGCAATAATGTTTTTTCTTGGTCCCTGTGAGGCAACAGCAAACTCTGGGTGGCCTTCTTTCCATCAAATGAAGAACCATGCAGAAATGCTACCTAATTACCAGTAGGGTCAATTTTTTTATATTTAAAGGAGGCAAGAAACTGGTTAATTGGAGAAAATTATCAGCTATATTCTAAACTATGGAAAATTCAAAAATAAATATAACTGTTTTCCTGCACATTTGTTTCCATTGCTTAAGATTATCATGGGTGGCAAAAGCCAAAAGAAAATAAATAAGTAACACTTCCTGGTACTATTCATACTTACATTGACTGTTGATTTCTTTCCAGCCTTAGTAAAAACCTGGTTATATAAACCACAGAATGATACAGTACATTGAAATTATACCTAACTCAAGAGATTTCAGAGTTTACACATTAGAATTATGATAATGCATAAACTTTATCCAAAAGTATCATTCAAAACTTTATTTAAATCTTTAAGTTACCAGAATTTATAAATGAATGTGAAAATAATTATTGGTTTAGAACACTTGTTTTTTTATCTCTCCCTAACATGTTATAAATTATACACTGTGAAATACTTGTTACATCACCTCAAGGTATAACAATAAGATGAGATTTATCAACTTGACAGTAAACAAACTTCAAATTGATTTATGGGAGCTCAGTACATTATGAAATGCTTATACTGTATGACCACATTATCAAGGAAAGCAATGAAGCTTACTTTCTAGAATTTACACCAAGACACAGCAAACTGTGATCAAAGATTAATATTTACCTTGTATATCTCATACTTTATTCACAGAACATCATTTTGACCTAGTTACCAGAGAAGATGTAGCTATACTGAGAGAGCTTTGGGTCACCCTTCCTTTCATTTTATCCATTCTATAATATTGACCACACTTCTAGCCACAAAGAGATAGCCCAATTCAGAATGCAGCTAAATACATTTGTTTATGAGGAAAAAAAAAAAAAAAAGGAGAATACTATTGACAGTGCCCCTGAATTCTTCCCTTCCTCTACCACCTTAGTACAACAGATGTAGCTGCCTACAGTGGAACTGCTAGCTACTGATGAAAAAATATTTTCACTGTTAAAACCTTCTACCTGCTTTTCTGTACGTAACCCATCACTCCAGCTGTGAACAGCTCTTTCTTTCTTCAAGATATCCAGGAAAGTTGAGCAGAATTAACATACCAAGGTTCCTGAAATCTAAATCTGAATATTACCAGGTCTTCATAGATTGGGCTCTAGAGTTTTAGGAAATAGTTTGAAGACTTGAGTAGGGATATTCAGATGTGATGTAGTGAAATGTAGGTAAGGTGTAGATCTTTAATATGCTTTCACACCTGATGCTATTAATTAATTGAACATTCACCTACTGCAAGAGTATTTATATGTATTCTAACATTTTACATATAACATTCTTCTGCTAAATTTGCCATCAGGATTCATTATAGAGCTAGAGTAGTGACCAAATAAAATGACAAGTTAATTTAATTTAGAGTACAAAAAATTGGGAACTATTTACTGGCATGGTGCTTTTTACATTTTCTATTTTCTTTTCTTTTTTGAAAATTGCAACATTCAACAAACTGGTTAATTAATTAGTACAGAGCTCACTTCTGACTAACAACAGCTTGTTTACATGAAGCATTAATTAAACTGAAAACAAATTACAAGTTTATCTTGTTGAAATAATTTTGTGACATAATTCAAGCATTATCCATAGAGAACTGGCACTTCACAAAAAAAGAGGAAAGTTATATATAAATGATAATTTTCATTAAGGCCTAACATTTGTTTCAGTGAATTATGCTGACATTAGTTACGTATTTCATTAGCCACACACTTTTCCTCTTTGTCACCTAAATTGCTGTACCATTTTATTTTCTGCTTTATCTACTGAGAAATAAAAGAATCATCTATGATATCATTTATGTACGTTTATGCAATTATGTGTACAGTATATCTTGTCTTGAAAAATACTTTTGTCTTCTGTGAATACTCAGTCTTAGGGCTTTTATTTATATAGAAACTTTGATTCATCTTAGGGATTTACTATGTATTATGAGAGAGGAATAAATTCAAGTGTCTCTGTCATACTTTTGCAGTGCAACTATAATGATCTAAAGACATTCAGATGACCAATGAGATGCCTAATTTAGAATAAGCTGACTAGCTCTCTCATCCCACTCACACTGTTGACTAGAGCCTACTATTGCAGTCTAGGTGTCAAATTCCCTTGCAGACAACTGAATTTAAGTGTCCAGCTACAGAGCCAAAGCCTTCCCTTTCTGATAAACCTGTTTCTTCAGAGGCTTGAGGAACTGCAGTAATGAATGTTTTGAAGAGTTCACTGTGTGTTTCCTAATTTAAAACCATTGAGTGTTTGCATGTTAAACACCCTGTTACATTTACTATTAAAGAGTGTACAAGTACGGGGGAGCTATCATGTCCCTGAGTGCACCAACAGCCCTAAATATTCTTGCCCAGCCTCCTAGAATTCCTTGCACCCTGCAGAGCCCAGGGGTCCACATCAGCCACCTCAGAACCACTGGATCTTGCCCCAGAAATGCCACAGCAAGGTTGGTTTGCATCACTCCAGAGTGCTGCCTTTCTATAGATCAATTGCAGCTGTACATGAATTTCTGCCCTTAACATAAGGTGTGGCAATATTCGGTATTCTCATGTCTAACCTATTTATGGAGCCCTGCTAGAACCTCTCCCTCAGATGCTCAACATGTTGTGCTTCTCAGGAGACTAATACTGCTTTCTCAATATGAAGAAGAAATCTCCATCCTGTGAACTTTACATGGCTTGAGGGAAGACATGTGAAAATCCCATTGCTCAGTGATGACAGGTTATGTCTAATCTGTTAATAAGCAGAACTACAAAACTATATAGATGTGTGGACAAGTGTGCTCTCCAAGATGCAACTGAAATCTACTCTGTGGGTGCCTTTTTCATTTAATGTGGTCTGTTTTCCTGAGCTTAGCTGATGACCTCCAAATTTACTTGCTTTCTGTTTATTGACTTTTTAATGGAATTGCCATTTCAATTGATGAATTCATGAAACATGAAGCAAAGATGTGCTCCCCAGTTACCTAAGATGACTCCTGCTAAGGCACCAGTGTCCTTTGAAAAGAGTCAAGAGCTGTGTCACTGAATACAGGATGTCATTACAGAAAGAAAACAGAGGAAGTAGGCTTCCTAACTAGAGGATCTTAAGCAATATCCAAAAAACTTCCATTCTGTGTGATGGATGTCTCCCTTTTCCCTGTAACAGTGAGCTCTCTGGAAAAAAAATGATAGCCTCTGGTATATAACCTTGCCAAAAAGCAGAGCCTAGTTTATGGACCAGTCAGAGAAATTCAGAAGATTGGAAATTGTTTGGTTTTAGAGACTAATACACAACTCAATGTGAGCAAAAGGTAACGGGTTTTAGCCCAGACGTTTTATTTTATATTTTTTTAATTTAGTGTGTCATAATCAATGGTAGAGTTAAAAAAGTCTAGGTCTAGTATATATCTTTTATAAGCATCACAGAGATATTAATAAAAACCTCTGCCTAAAAGAGAACATGCATTCTAATTTTTTAACAATATGGTATATAATTTAACTGAATGTGATAATCTCCTTTTCCTCCACAAACTCTAACTGAAATTAATCCAACTTTTTTTCTTGTATTGCATTCAGTCATCTATATACATACTGGATGTAGCCCAGTTCAAACACATTTAAAGGACTAAAATAGAAATTGGTTTGAGGGTTTAAACATCAGTGAATTATGACAAACCTTAAAGAGAGCTGATCATACTGGAAGCCAACACCTAAGTGCTGAGTATCCTTTAAGTTTCAAAATGAGTCTCAGATGTCTGACTGATTTTAAGGATTAGGTAAAACTTGATATACAAAAGCACTCTAGAAAATACTCTGAAGGACAAAGATTAAGATTTGTGATGTCTAGTTTTAGACATTAAAGTGTGTCTATACCTGTACATCAATAATTTTCAGCCTTATTTTTATAATCAAACATGAAAAATAGACACTGTTGAGACATCTTAGAAGTACCTTGCTGGTCTGAGATTTGCACTTTAAGATTACACCAGCTGAATGCTAGAAAAGTCTCCTTCTTTCCACTGGCATTGAAGATACCCGATGATTATCATGCCTAAAAGCTGCTTAATCTGATTTTGAATGGACTGTCAACCTTTATACTTATTAGATGACCTTCAACTGTCACTCCAACCAAAGGCTTTCTATGGTTCTAAGAATAATAATATCAGCTTCAAGAAAAAGAACCCATGGGTGTTTGATTAATGAAGAAAAAAAAATCTGAAATAGAAGATAGGACTTTTGTTGCATAAATATTTTCATAAACCAGAATATTTAGGTATCTTTTCTTCAGTATCAAAAACATTCTACAGCCAGTGAAACAAGAAACTGATCAAACCATGATTTTAAGTACAGAATGTGACATAGGATGAGATTAGATATAAGATAATCAAGTCAATAGTGTTCAAAGACATTCTACATTGTGTTGAATATATTTGAAAAGGAAACTTTTAGTCTTTGTTCTGTTCTGTGAGCCCTCAAGAAAAGAAAAAAAAAATTTTCATGCAGATTCTTATGCTTTTAGTGGAGGTAGTAGAGGAAAGATTTAGTTGAACATGGTAGGATTGGTGAAATTTTCATATTTGAAAATGTAGCCTTAAAATTTCAAGGTATTATATATTAAAAATTGGTTTTTTTCTCAGTCTTTGAAAAAATTTGCCAATTAATATCTACTGTTGTCTCATATTTCTGAAAAATTAAGATCCCATTAATAAAAATTCTAAAGATTTTGAAGCAGCTATTTAAATCCATCAGTTTTCAGTTGCATTTCCAAAATATTAACACCTTGTTTCTGATTCTTTTTCCAGAAAGCGTTATATTTTTTTACAACAGATGATGTTATTTAATGTTCTAACCTAGTTTAAGACAGTGCCAAACAATGATGAAAAGCCACATCTTGAAGAAATATAATCTCTTTAGAGACAGATATTCCTATCACTTCAGTCACTATTTCTTATGAAATATTAAAAAAATGGAAATCTAGGACACGATTTAGCCTATCTAAATATAGGTATTTGATATCATCCAGGGCAAGTGGCTGAAAGAAGGTGGGAAAAGTGGAATTTCAACTACTGGTAATCTTGTGCTGGAGATCTTCAGCGAAGTAGAAAGTACTAGAAATTATGGAAAGACTTTTTGACTATCAATTGAACAGTTAGACTGAAAAAACAATTTTTATTTGTAGCTGTTTGGTTTTTTTTGTTTTGTTTTGTTTTGGTTTTTTTGTTGTTTGTTTTTTTGGTTTTTTTTGTTTTTTTGTTTGTTTGTTTGTTTGTTTTTGTTTTTGTTTTTGTTTGTTGGTTGGTTGGTTGGTTGGTTGTTTTTAATCCCATTTCTGAAAGAGAATTGGGGAGCAGGAAAAGGGTAGTGGGGAAGAGGATCCAGATAAATAAATATTCCACCTTGGATGACCAAAATCTATGTCTGACTTGGGTACTTTTTTTGAGTAATACATTTCAGATAAATTCAACACAACAGAATTTCTAAGTAGGCAATCATATTCAATAAAGTTACACATCTCTGGGTCTTAATGAGCATACACTGGTGATTACCAAATAATGTTAGGAATCCTTGCCATATGGAAAGTTATCTTCAGTGTTTACAATAACTTCACCCAGATGTCACTGCAAAGTGGCCAGCAGTAGAAATATTCTCTTTTCAGTCTGTCGAAAACTTCAAAGGCAGGATACTATCAACATGGATTATTGTTTTTCAATATTATATCCCATACAGATAAGAAGCTGTTGCAGTCAATCACATTTAAAGTCTTATAAACTTTTAAAAGTCTCATGTATACATAGGCTCATTACTATAATTAATCATTAATTTCAAAATGCAAAGGCATAGAGAAATACAGAAAATGTAGTATTGATTGTATGCTACATAAAGCTTCCCTGAATATGCACCAAGGTGACTTGTTTAATCTCTGAGTGTCAGCACGTTCTGTCCCTATGTGGCACCACTATGTTCATGGCTTCAAGGAGAAACCTCATATGTCAAGAGAGACTTGATGATATGCATTGAACCAGGGGTATTTTGCTGCCACAACCAGGGGTGTAGATTTTCAGTATGTGAAAATACCCTCTAGGGCAATACCTGTCTTTAACCCTTGGGTTCAGGATAGTTAAAGGTTGTGTGTCTTTATTGGTAAAGTTTAGTTTTGCGGCATGATTACAATGGTTTCACATTAGGGTAAGTGTGATCACAGTGAGAGAGTTAATGTAGAGTGGCAATGCTGCGATAGTCTGGGAACAGTGAATAGGGGTGTTCTGGAGGCAAATACAGATACAGTCAGAAAAGAACCAGTGATGTTTTTGTGGGTGTTGTGGTATTAGTAATTGTTATAATTTTAGAATCTTGTGGAATTTTTTCTTTCCCCTACCACTGTATGAGGACGTAACGGCCCTTATCTTCAAACACTGCTAAATAACAAAAGGGGCAGATGTTGACTCATGGTGCTACCTAGCGACAGTAGTAGTTGGAGTGGGTGTGGTAAGGGGAAGGGGAGACTTTTGGTTTTTGGCTTGCGGGGGGAGGGAGGTTGTGTTTTTTTTTCTCTCAGAGAAACCTCTGCCCTGCGAGTTTGGTCTCTTTCCCTTTTTCTCCCATTTCCAATCTCTGGATTTTTGGAGGTTTTTTTTTCCCCTCCAAGGACTAAGAGTTTTACCCACGGAAAAGGATCCCATCTCTTTGCATCTCTGTGTGGAGCCTCCCACCGTCTCCACACCGCCCATCCCAGAAACACATATGGAACCCTGTCCATCCACCCCTGGGGGTCAGCCCAGCTCTGACCGAGGAACAGCATCACCACCTGCCATCCATAAATATTGCTGGGCCCAATGGGAGCAGAGACTGCAGAGGGGAGGACTCGGGGAGGATTGCCCACAAAATTCGTCGTTTAGTTCTGATTCCTTAGTTTCTCTTGAATAGATATCTGTATCTATCTATCTATCTATCTATCTATCTATCTATATATATATATATATAGTAGTTAAGAACTGTTATCCTTTCTATTATAATACCTTAATTAAATTTTGTTTTGAACATAAAGAAGGCTTGATTCTTTCTTTGGTTTTCTAGTCCACCAAATTTCTTAATTTCCTCTAAACTTAGACAGTAATAATGCAGCTTAATTACTGTCAGGTGACTGAAACAACTAGGATGAGTTAATATGGCTTCATTACCTAAGGGAACTCTTATTAGAGAGAACTGCCTCTTTCTTAGTCTTCCTCTCTTTTTTCATATTTGGTCTTCTTATTTGGCAATTTGCGTACCCTGTGGCTTGCCACTGTGATCTCTTGCTTCTTTGCCTTCTGCTGTGAGTTGCTTTGAGCCTTGCTCTAGAAAGCATGTTTATAACAAAGGAAGAAGTTGTGATGAGGAAATCATCAGAAATCAGAAGAGAGGTGGTTAGAAAAAGAGACGAAATCACAAGCAAAAAACCAGAACATCTAGAAAACAAAGGGACTATGGAAGTGCTAAACAAACTGGTACATCTTTGCTCAAACTTTTCTATGCTCTATCATTAGGCCAGAGTATAAGAGACAGGAGCATGCTGGCAGCATATTTTCCAAGAACTATCTGTTACTGGGAACATATTGCTTCTTCTGTGAAGGTCTGCAGTTGGACAGTTGAGGTTTAACTACCTGTACAGCTAGGAGTGTATGGGCAGAACATGCAAAATTGTTGGGCACGACAAATAATAAGGCAAGTAGAGAACAGGGAGCAGAGAGTGGTACTATGAGTGAATGAATAGAATGAATAGATTTCACAAATGGCTAAAGGCAATTATGTGAAAGACAGACAAAGTGCACAGATACTTGGAGAAGAGGATTAAGACACTTTTGGAGAACAATGTCTTGCAGAAGCAGCAGTGCCTAAGTACTGTACCAATAATACAATGCATGAAAAAATTGTTGCATCTGTGTATGTAGCCATAGTGAGCTTTCTGTAATCACAAGCAGAGTGAAGAACCATCTTGTAAAAGATGTGAAACTTCTGTTGATTTTTTTGGTGTTTGTTTGTTTTTTTTTAGTACAGATAGAAAGGCAATTAAAAGTTTAAACACTGTTAAAGTTCTAGAAATGATTCATCCAAAAGGTCCTTGGACTGTTATCTTCTTTCACAGGCACTTATATTCCAAAGTGGCAGTTCTTTCTTTCATTCTTTCCTTCTTTCTATGGCAATAATGGAGGACATATTCACTTGAAAACCATTACAATTCTTAGTGCATTTATGGAATTTCTTTCCTCCTTGATGAATTTTCAGTTGACAAAATTTTCGTTAAAACTGGCAGTGTATCCAGAATTCAGTGGGTAAAAACATTTTCTTATTGTTTTTTTAATTTTTTTTTCCTTAACTAATGTTTTCTTGTAAAGTTACATCATTCTTTGTTATTTTGAATACATAAGAAATGAATTTCCATAATAGGTTATAAAATGTCCCCTTCATTTTTCAGACACATCTTCAAAATGGAGTTATTAGCTGGAAAGAGATCAATAATTTCAGGTCATTGTCCTTTGCAAACTTTCCTCAGGTGACTAATGATCAATAGGTCAGAGAAGAACCTATTCTATCATAGGATGCAAAAGGTTAATGTTATCCTTAAGACTCCAATTCAGTTAATTTAAGACAAACATGATTTTCTAAAGGTTAGGGGAAAATGCATCTTTTAAACAAAAAGTTTTAGTTTATCACAGAAAACCATGGGCCTAAGCAGTAAAGTTTCAACTGCTTAAAAATATTTTTGTTTCACAATATGCACCACACTTCTAGAGAAGCTTTATTTTGAGTTTTCTGTGCATGTGCTGCTCTTTTTCACATGAACAAATCCCTCTGAAGGATTTAGTAAATTGAAAGATAATCAGGTTCCCTAGGCCCTATCTTAATAAAATGACAAGTATCCTTGACTGTTGCTATTTTCACTTCTGCCTTGGTACTATCACATTTTTTCTTTGCCTACTCTTAACATGTATAGGCATTATGTAAGATCTCATTCCTTTCATTTCTCTTCTGCAATTAAATTCTGGAAGTTTTGAGTGCTCTGAAGAGTCTAGTCCCGACCTAGTTCCTTGTGGCATCAGTTTTTTATCTTTCCTCTGGTTTTAGTACAAGCTTGAAGAAGTTTGGATTAGGTTTTACTTTGTGGTCTTTTCCACAGTCAACTAATCTTAAACCTTCTCTTCCTCCTCATAGAATAAATTCTTTAGTTGTAAATAAAGACTGAATGTGGGAAGAAACAACTTGAACCTGTCATCATGATACATGATATCTATCACTCATTGTGTGCTTGCAGTTTTGTGGATTTTGTTGATGGTATTACTACATCCCGAACTGTACAGAACTGCTTTCTTGTTCTTGTAACTCCTCAGGCATCTTCTGAGTAGATTCAAACCTATTGTAATCCCGCAACCATAAAAGAGAAAAAAAAAAAAAAATTACATTGTTAGATTACTTCCCAGGAGGATGATTTGTAATATTTTATATTAATGTGTTTCTATAGAAGAAGAATACTATAAAGAATTTTTCTAGAAGAAAGAATCTTTGAAAATTCAGTTCCTTTCACTATTATACAAGAAAGGGTCTGCTTACCTCTGCAGAATAAAATGTGCTTCTGTTTCCATGGTAAAATGTGTCATTGTAAGAAGGTAACCCTGGTTTCTAGTGTTTTGAGATCTACAAAGGCCATTTAGGGCTACTTTAGGGCTAACCTTCTGAGAAACATGTTGGCATGTACAAGCTTCGTAACACTTTGCACAGGGTGTCTCTGAGTCCCATAGGATACTCTTGTTACTCCTATGAATAATCTGCTTGTTGTAAAATGATTCATCTGTTTAAAGGTTAAGATTTAATTGATGTTGAATGCACACAAAATGTTATTTTTAGGGAATCTTGCTCTCAGATTTATGTATATGTATACACACACACAAACATATATATATATGCATGTACTTGTTGAAATGTATTAATGAGTTGTACAAACAATGTAAATATTTTTTAAGAGAAGGCTTGCCAGTTCTTTTGTAAACCCCATTCAACTCTGTTCATTTGCCAAAATTTGATTTTGGTTGTGTAGCAATACATGACATTCTATCTCGTCTTTATGAAAAACACCTACTCAGATCCACCCACTTAAACTACAATTCACACATTTTAAAGCTGACACACTAAGTCCTTTCATCGCTGTTTAGTTTCATGTCTCTTATCTCATGGAGATCCAAAGCTTAGGTCAAATGTCCTTTCTTAAAGACATCTGATGCTTACTTTGATCACAAAGATAGTTCAGTGATGTAAAATGAGAACTGCCGATGTGGAAACATGAGAAGAAATACACTGCAAGCTTGAGAGCACATTTAAATAGAATGTTAAAACTAGTTTAAACCTAGTTCTGTGAATTGAGGTCATTTTCTATCTTGTTTTACATATTCATATTTGTCTGTGACAGAAATTGCACTCATAATTTCCCTGAAGAGACTCTCACTACAGTGTGCAGTATATTCCAAGGCAAAGTCTGTAGACAAAATCAAACATTTTTTAACAAGAATATATATGTTTATAGGCACAAATGTATACATATGCACATAGAAACGCTAGTAACTAATATAAAATTTTAAACAGAAGCAAAGGACCTATGCATTATAGAACAGTTAACAGTCCACAGATGAAAGTATTCAGCAAGATTTAAGAGCCTGAAGTCTAGGAGAGCTCTCTTATAAAATGAAAAACAAGATTTTCTTTTGTGAAGCAGGTTGCAGTGATCAGCAAAACTGAGTTTGAAGGAGACCAGCTGTGGTATTTTTGCCAAATAATATTGCATTGCCATTGCTAGTAACATCCTACTAACCAAATTTGCAAGGCCTCGGGAGTAAAACTTGTCAGGCTTGGTTTCCCTGAACTTCCTTGATGTTGCTGGAGCTTTAATCTCATTTGGTTTACCTTCAACAGAATGTTATTATTTTAATGATTGGGTATCTATGGCCACCATTTGCTTTATTTTTCCTTACATTTGTATTGAAAAAGCATACTTCTTACACAGATAGCAGCTCCAAGTAGTTATTCTGTGCAAATGAGATCTTTATTGCCATTATAATGATAAACTGTAGAGGGAAACAAGCCTAGCCTGACAGCAGAGAATTTGAGAAATGTGAATACATGATACAGCATGGAAATGTACAACAGAGGATGGTAAGGGACCCAAGCTGACAATGCAGGTGTATGGATAAAAAAATGCAGATCTAGAAGCTGGACAAAGCAAGTTTTGAAGTACAAAAGACAGCAAAGAATAATTAAATGCACTGCATATAGTAAATTCATGCAGTGAAGTTACAGATTGGTGAAGAATAAGTATGATGCGGAACTTTGTTCAAAGCCAGACTCCAGTAAAAATGAAAAAATAAAAAAAAAAAGGAGAAAAGAGTAAAGGAAGAAAAAAAATACAGGCAGAGGAAATACGTCAGCACTGCACTCTTTACAGTGTAAGTGAAGAACCTAGAGCCCAGATGACCTTCTGCAACCATTATATCCAGCCCTGGCTCCCATGTGCCCCTGCTTGTTTGACGAAGATTGGTGCTGGCAACCTCAGTAAACAAAGAGGTATTGAAAAAGGTGGGCATAACGCATAATAATTTTAACATTATTATTATTATTATTATTATTATTATTATTATTATTATTATGCTATTTCAGACTCTCAACTCTGTAATGCTTTTCAAAGAAAGGAAGAGGCTAGCCAGCTTATGCCTCNAACAACAATTGTTCTGGCTGTGTTTTGTTTTACTATGACAGCACCACAATCCAGATTGAAATCTGGACTAACAAAATTTCTTTGCTTAGGTTATTAATATTTATGTGATACTAAAATTCAGATATTTGGGTTTACATATAAAGTATATTTTCTTTCTGCTCATAGCTGTATAATGCAACTGGAATTCCAGTAGTATATATTGTCATTTTGCATTTGACTTGTTGAAAGATTGCTTATTACATAAAATCAATAGATTAAATTAGGAATAACCTGATGGTAATCATAGCAATCTTTCAGTAGATGGATAGTCACCTGGCAATGCTTTTCACTTGTGACATGAATCAGAAATTTTTCATAGAAACAAAAACAACAGTATTTTTTGACTACCTATAGCTACCTTAATGCTCTCAGTCAAGTACTCAAACTTTATGGTGTCAGTTTTATTTATAGTGCTTTATAGTACAATAAAGGTTAACATTCAAAATACATAAATAAAGATCTCATTATGTTGTCAAAATACCTTAAAAATTGGATGTTAGCAGTGTCTTAGAGAATACTTCTGTTAAGGAAAGAGTTGTACTAATTGCTTCCTTTACTGATTGTTCCTCAAAACATTAAGTGAACAGAAAGATTTCCTTTTAAGGCCGATTCTAAATGAAGAACAATTCCAAATATAAACATATAAGGCTACTTTATATTTAATATGTGTCTTGGCTCCAGCCAGGACAAAGTTAATTTTTGCAATAGCCAGGAGGAAGCATGGCTAGGACCTGGAGGCTATTCTGTACAAACTCATGTCATTGCCAGGGGTGGGGGGAAGGGATTCTCTTCTGAGGGGACGCGGTTCCTCCTGCTAGAGTGAAGGTGGTGGAAGGAGCTGTCCAGTATTATCAGTGGGCTTTTGTGTGAATTATTTCTTTTCTTGTACCCTCTGTCATTAATATCATTGTTGCTACTGTTCCTTTTCTTATGTCAGTGCTGTTTCCAGTAATTTATTCTAATCTCAATCCATGAATTTTGTGCCTTTAATCCTCCTCTCCAGCTCACCACACAGAAGTGAAGGGGGGAGCAGTGCATGGTTTTAGAGGAAGTACTAAATTCAAGAATATATTTCCCAAACAATGACAGTGGGATACCCAGGAAGACTTCCAATTGCACCCTATAAGTTGGTTGACACCACCTAAAGGTCCTCTGATATATATGTCAGCCCCACTTAGATGTCTTCATATCTTCAATAACAAGATACTAGTGCTTAGGTGGCTACATCTTTCCTAAATGTCTGCCTTCCAAGATGACATATAGAGACAAGAAAGTGTTCCATTTCCCAAAATTGCTTACATTTTGTTATATTTTAAATTAAATATTACAGCAATATTTGGATGAGAATCAGTGATGGTATGGATGTGAGTCACAACATAATCACACAATTATTTAAAGTGGTACTCCTTCCTATTAAAATAATTGAATCTCTTTGTTGGTCAAACTCTTAGCACTGGATCAACTTATTGGAGCAAACTCCTATTACTCAGCAACTTATGTTCTTGTACTTTAGGCCAGTCAATTCAATTAAAATGCTCCCACTATGTATGATTAAAATTTCTCTGCAGACACTGAATATGCTGACTCGCTGGAGCTGACATTCTTAAATACCGTACGGATATTCTTTTGTTTTCTCATTCTGTTTATTGATGTGCTATGTATTTTAACTGTTGAGCATCCTAAAAATTACATGCCCACTTAAAAGACTTAATTTTGTGTCCTCCACTGGAGAGGACTCTCCACAGACAGAATCTACACAGTGTTAGGTGAAAATCCATCTGAGGTCTGTTCCATTATGCATGAAAGTGGCATGTCCAGCATCTGAAAGGATGGTAGAATTTACTTCCTATCTTCTTCTTTTCTGTCTTGTTTAAACAGCTTTTTTATTATGCCATTTGTTGTCAGGCCTTTTCATACTCAGAGCCGAAAAGAAACCTACATCATCTCTCTCTTCTCTCACCCCAGTAAAGGACATCTTGTTTATTGAATTTTAAGGTATTTGTGTTTACTTACCAAAACAGAAGATATTGGAAAAGTGACCTTATCACAAACCAAGATATCTCTGTTTAATTTTTAAATTCTCTGTTATCTGTATGTATGTATAGAATATGACAGGATGACATCTGTAATATTGTCACTGAATACCTTCTCAAGAATAAAATATAAGACAGCACAGTAATAAACAACATTTTACATTCTTTTAACTCAGAAACTCAATGAGGCAGTTTTGAACTTTAATAGGACATTTTTCTGGAAGAGTACAAGAAAAATAACTGCATGGGCATCAAATGAGTGGATTATGACTCTTCAAAAGTTAAAGTTCATCTCTGCAATTAAATCAGCTCTGGTAAAAACGGCAGCTTTGGAAAAAGGTCATGCATGAGTGCTGAGAGGCTGTAATCCAAAGTATCCAAAATAAACAGCAAATGAACTACCTACGGGCTTGTAAATCTCATCCTGCATATCTGCTGTCAAAGTCAGGGTGTTATGGTAAGGAATTTTTTTAATACACTTGAAAAAGAAACTGAATCACACTGGACGTTATTTGCATTGAAGACGCTTAGTGGAAATCTTGTTTGTCAACAACAAAAGTTCTATTGTATTTTTATTTCTACTTTTTTAAAAAAAATGTTCCCAAATGTTAATGAAGCTGGAAATGGATCTTAATTTATTCAGGAAAACAAAGAACAGGTTTTATGGAAGACAGCACCTGAAATGAGAAAAGATGAAATGTAAGATTACAGTTTAAATAAATGTGCCTGGTAAAAATGAGGACACAACTGGGGCATTTAAAAACCTGGTATATTAAAGCAATCTACTATAATGTGGCTTTAAACAACACAGGATAAAAAAAAATGGATTTTTTAAAATTGAATTAATTTTCATTGTACAATAGTTTTCATTATTCATTGAAGACTTATACCAGTCATTCATAGGAAAACAAAAGAACATATTTCTCCACTTTCAACAAAGAAGAATCCTTCAAAGTATTTATGTGGTCTGGGGAAACTAGCACAAAATACTGCTAGAGAGCATACACCCTTGTTTTCATCCAGTGTTTTGCAGGAGATAGATAAACATTATGCAGGAGTATATCTAGAATATAAATAATGAAAAATAAGTTCTGCACACTAAGAATATGTAGTGTGTGGATATGTTAAACAAGCAAAAAATTAAAAAAAAATCTAACATCGTGTATAAAGTCAATATAAAAAACAAACAAACAAAAAACACCCCCACAAAAAAAAGAAACCAAAACAAAACAAAAATAAAAACACAAACCCCCAAACCAAATAAGTTTAATTGTAGAAAAAATACGCACAGATCCATAGTTAAATATTGTTTGGTCATTCCCTTGCCACCTTTATATCACCTACATATTTTCTGAAAAGTTGAACTTGTTCATTTTGTGAACTGTTATGAATTTTCACCACTGTGACAAACAGACAAAAGATATTTTGTGATATGAGTTCAGCAGCTGTGCTGGAATACATTAGTGGACTGAAATTTCATTGTCTCTTACCTGACTCAGCATTTCAGGATTTATAGCATTTTTTCATTATCATTAATTTTGTCTTTAAATAATTTGTCTTGATGAAACACACTCAAACAAACTGTCAATATTTCATAGAGATTTATTTTGCCCTAAAAGTACAATGCTCTGCAAACAACTTGTTACTCTCATACTTTCTGCAATTTGTAGCTAAAAATGTACTAAGGCTTACAAGTACTGTCAGTCTTCTCAGCCAATAAGTCATATAGTTCAAGAGAAAGTGGGTGGTCAGTCTAGCTCTGATCAGAATCTCCTTTAAAATAATTTAAGAAAAAAAATATTTCTCAATGATAAAAATAAGAGGAGAAATAGATAAAGAGGAGAAATATGAATCCCTTTTCTCTCTCTCCTCCCTTCACCCTCACTTAAGTGTAGTAATGAATTGGCATCATTAAGCATAAAGGGGGTCTACGAACATGTTGTGCAACTTATTTTCAATTTTTTTTTTATTACATTATTTGATTTCTTATAGAGGGATAACTAGACTAGGATGAAACCTTGAGGAGCTATTCTTTTTACTGGAACATCTGAATGGCTTGTATCAAACACACCACATTTCCGCCGGACCCTGTGGAAATGATTGCAGAAGTAATTTTTTCTGTTCTATTCCATTTTCAGTACTTACTTTTTGTAATTAAAAAATTCATGGATAGATTTCAAGGCTATAAAACCAATAAAATTTTCTATATAAATTCAATAAAAACAACAAACAAAAAATTCCTCTCTAATGAATATTAAAATAACCCCAATTGTATATTTTTTAAAGATAGTTTTAAAATTATATTCTCATAAAAGATGCATTTCTTACAACTTCTGAATCTTTTCAACAGGAAATATTTTCATTTAAAGCATAAGCCTGACATCAACTATTGATGTCATGTACCTCGATGGTAGAAATAGATTGTTTCTAGATGATCCATAACTGTAATAATCTATCCTTCGTCTTAACAATCATTATAACAGAACCAAGGTCTTCCAAAGCAAACAAGGAACTGCATATTGTAAAACCATAGAATGGCCTAGATCTGAAGGGACCTTAAAGATCATGTAATTCTAACACCTCTGCTGTGGGCAAGGACACTTTTCACTAGAACAGATTGCTCAGAGTCCCATCCAACCTGGCCTAAATGTGTGGAGATGGGTCTTCAACCTGCCCAGCATGGCACTGCAGGTTCTTCCACAACACAGAAATGCCATGCTGGGTAGACTAAGTAGAGATGTGTGGGATTGAAAAAGGGTAAGAGTTTGGCAACATAAGTGCAACATACTCCATGAGCTCCAATGAGTTACAGTATGTTTTAAAGAACTTGCCATGATTTGCAATATCAAGTGTTACTGCTATCCCTTTTGGAAGTACCTAAGACATAAAAAGTGTTAATGAATTCATAGTCTGGAAATGATCCACTGCCTGTTTTTATGAACACTGTGCCAAATGCTACTTTTCTAGCTAAATAGAGAATAAAATGTGTAGATTCTCTTATGAATTCCTCCTGGAAAAAAAGACCAGTATCATTCAATTGGAGTTTTTGTGCTCTATGTGTCTGACTTCCAATTTACCTATATTGAATTTAATTTTCAAGATGCCAGTGTAACATCAAATCAAGTCAAAATGCGGCTTATTTTTTCCCTCAGATCCATTGCTTTATGTCATCAACGATTCAGTAAAATAAAACCTCAAAATAGGTCTCAGCAGTTATCACACTTTTGTTTCTTGACCTGACAAATACAATTTTAAGATTCATAAATATGATATTTTATATTAGAAAACTGAAAAAAATAAACTCTGATTATTTTAATATCTGAATAAAAAGAGAAAATAATGGATTAGTTTGAAAAACTGGGGAAATTAGATTTAATGTTACTATTTTTTAAAGATAAAACCTGTTTCATTACAAATGTCACTCATTATATATATAAACTTTTTAGATAAACCATTAACTGATGTTTAATTTTATGCTAGTGCATTAAAAGCAGAATTTTTCAAAAATGCATAAAAATATACACTGGATGTTTTCAGGATAGTTTTAGTCACTACTTTTTTAGTGCCAGAAGTCAGCCATTCCAGAGATACGACTTCTCAGAACTTGCTTGCACAGACTTAAAGTATTCTCCTGTATATCATATGCATTCACTTAAATAACCAGATGTCTGGTTGAGTTTTTCTTAGCAATGCATAATGGTGCTACAAGATGAAGTAGATACAGGTAGATGTAACTAGGCCCAATTGGATATATTTGTACAACCTGAGTCATCATTTCAGAACAATGCACAGAGAATATGAATCGTATAAATTTTCAGTTCATCAGAATTTTGACCTGTCAGAAAGACACTTTTAACTTGAACGTGTGCAGGATAGTAGTGGATATGTTAAATATCCTTTACTTGATGGAACTGCATCACTGATTTGCAGTTCCTACACTAAGAATGGATTTCTTCAGTATTTCAGTCCATCAACTAAGGCAGTTTATCAGACTGGAAAAGGCCAAAATAAAGGTTCTGACAAAAAACAGTGATATCTGTTTACAGTTTACCTTTGCTAATAAGTAAAAGGCCAAGTGCTTAGCTGTAAACTTGGAAGGTATAATTATATGAGCCCTGTCTTACACCTGTGTTGTGCTCTGTCAGGCAGGACACATTTGTCAAGCCATACGGCAGAGGAAATCATAGGGTAGACAGCTATAACTGGTAACCAATTTTTTTCACCTTAAACTGTTCATTTGATAAACTCACATCCCTTAAATATTCACAATTGATGCTTCAAGTTGGAAAATACTTGCAAACACTCACATTGGCTTTAATGCTTGCACATAATATGTCATGTAACAGGTTGCAAGAACAAAAACTCCTCATGTAGAAGTATATTCAATGCAAAAGCCTTGTAATAATATAATCGTCTGAAATGAGCTGGACACAATGATGATTATTGCCATTTGCATTAAACCCACAACTGTCTCTTCAATAAAGATTTTATTATTGAGGAAATGAGTTTGAAACAAATTTCTTTAAGGGGCAATAGTGTAAATGGGGAACTACTTAGAGAAGAAGGATTGCTAGAAAATATTTGCAAGGAAATTTTTCTAGCATAGAGAGCTGAAAGGCATTTTATGTGTAAGAAATGGAAGAAAATCTGCAGTATAAAGCACTAAATTAAGGTTTCTTTAAACTCATCTACAGGTGCACAAGAATTTGTCTTTTCTGTATTGTCCCTATTTCTTATTTGCTCACTAATTATTTATTTTGACATAGGTAAGTGTTGAAACAAGAGGAAGCAATGGTCTGTAAAGTTACAGAATGTAGTTTTATTAATTGTAAGTGATAATGAAATAATTTATCAAAAATACTTGAGTGAAAATCCTCAAATTAAGGTGCCACATACAAAATATTGCCTGAGCCTTGTATCGAATAGTATTCATGGACAATCATCATGTTACAAACCTTCTGAATAATACTGCCTGTGAGTATTTAACTCTCATTAAGTCCTAGACGCAAGTTACGGCTGTACAATTTCCTTTACTTATTAATGTCTGTTCAGTGTTATTTCTTCAATTACATTTCAGTCTACAGAATGCTATGAAATTAATACAGAAATGAACTAGTTCTTTTGTAAACAGTATTGTAAAATAAAATCATTTCAATCCTCAAATCCATCAATTGGCCTGGTGCAAACTATAAAACGGGATTTAAACTTGTAGTTAAGAACTTCACAACTATGAGGGCTCTGTTACTGTTGCATTTTGTAATATAGTGAGTAAGGTGATTCTGGTTTCCTTTAATGATTTTTGATGGAGGAAAAAAAAGATATGGAATAATCATTTGGTTTTGTTTTTTTTTTTCACTGCTTTCCCCCCTTCACTTCTGTCCTTACATAAAGGAAGTTTCCCATTTCCATTTGGGATTTACAGATTAAAAGGAGGAAAGGTGAGAAAACTGATAAAGAAGTGGGTATAAAAAAACTCATTTCCTTTGCAAATCAATATACCTTAGACTTATTAGAGCTTTGCTGGAAGCATGTATCCATACCCTCTTGTGATCAAAACAGTCTAACATTGAGTATTCAAATCCTATTTAAAGCCCTATAAATTTCTGACTTCAAGCCCCTTATTTTCAGGGAAAAACAAAACAAACAAACAAACAAGAAAAGGTACCACTTTCATGCAGTAGTATATTCAGGAACATTACTATGTAAGAGAAAAGTAGGGCAGCACTGTTAACTATCATAAGAATTGAACACATAATTTTTTTTTTAACAATGCACATAAATCTTTTATAATATCCTTTTTATTTGCAGAGAAAATACACACCAAAACTAGTAAAACATGATGATTTTAATATAATCAATAAAATGGAGTCTTGTGAATATAAAATCAGGTTTTATAAGTAAACATCCACTCTTTGGAGGATTTGATTGATAGTTTTTACAGTTTTAGAAACTCTTCTAATAATCAACTATTACTTCTTACAATTAGATATTGCAAAACACATTGCTAATGAAACTGAAATAATCTGAGGATACATAGGTGAATTTTACTTGTCTATGTATTTCATCTTCTGCACTGAATCCAGTAACTAAAATCAGACCTTCACATTTTCTAATACTACTATGGCTACTACGTTTTAGCTACTATTGGCTGCTATGAAATAATGTTTGGCTAATGACACTTGGATTAATTAGACAAGCCATTTATCTTTCTTGACATACTGATTTCAAAGAAGCATAAATGTTTACATTTTGAGGAAATAAATGGCAGCCATTCAGTCACATGAGTAGTTGGCAACGATTCTGTGTTGTACAACTGGAAATAGCAAATGTTTTTCCTCTCTTCATTCAGACCATTACATAGTCAGATTAGTGGTTAAATAGCATTAGTTTCCCTTTCCCTGAGTGGCCTTGGAAAGCAGAGCCTGTAATTTAGCAACAGCTGCAAGGAATTAGCTGAAAACAATCTACTACAGACTTAGACAATTCATATTATAAAATAAATAAAAACAAACCATTCACACAATCAACAACCTCATTCCCCAAGTTTATTCAAAGTGTTTCTGCAGATCTTTTTGATATTCCCTGGGTGTTGAAGAGAGGGAAGCCTGTTATTGTAAAATGTAATTTATACATGTATATTATTTATAAAACCCCATTATAATTTTTAAAAAAACCAACAACTTTTACGTCATTTAAAAAGTGATTCTTGCAATTGTATGTAAAAAATACATTGTTCTTTGGTGCCAGCTCTG
>VXAU01004283.1:253919-296593 GCA_013399695.1 Formicarius rufipectus | reverse complement strand
ATACTAAAAACCAAGACAGGTAGTAATAAAATTAATTAGGTTTAGGTCTCCTCAATTAGTATAATTTCCTTCTCGAAAACTATGTATTTTGTTTACAGAGTTATTGTAGAAATAAAATTATTTTAAGCTTTTATAAAGTTTCTAGCATAGTACCACAATACAGTCTAACTGGAGAATTAGGTCTCCACAATATCAGTCAAAGCTATTTGAATGGATTAGTAACCAGGTAAGTGCCGGGTCTCTGGAGACAGCTGTCCTGCACTGTTGATGTTTACACTGGGATTTATACTGAGAGAAATCTGTTACTAACAGGTAACTGCAAAGTTGTAGGTTTGGGTGGTGTGTGTTTAGGCCATGAATGCAGGGAAATAATAACAGTGCCTCTGTAACCCCCATACTGGGAAGTTTCACAGGGCTCATGACAGAATTATTCTGCAAAGGTAGAAATTAATCCCAGAGCAATTTTTAAAACCTTTAGAAGCTGTTGCCTAACCACTTCTATTTTCTTTGCTTTTAAAACTAGCCTGTTTTTTATATAATGTTTTTCTCAGGTGCTTTTGGACTTGATAGGGGATATTTGGGGAAGTCTCTGAAAGGTGAGGTTATTTTCTATGTATTCAGTTTGCTTTTCTAAATTATTACTTTTTCTAAATTATCTTTTGGGTGAAAAGAATATAAAAATAATTTGGACTAAGTTTTACTTAGACATCGAAACAATGCATGAAGTTTCTTTTTTTTGAAGGGAGGTTATTATTTAAGAATAAACAACAAACCAAGCCTTTTTAAGTCCCCTACATGCCACACGCATCAAAAGTTTCTGTAATGCTTGAGTCACAACACAGCTCCTTTCTAGACAGCAGAAGGGGGATGGCCCTTAAATTCAGCCTAGTGAGTGAGGTAAGAACATGCTGGCTCTGCTGAGAAGCTTTAAAAGAGAGCAAATTCCTCCTGCATCAAGCAGAGTCAGTGCAGGTCTGTGTGACTACAAGCCTGCAGTGCTTCACCACACTCCCTGAAGGCTTTTGGAAAGCATATCAAAATACAAATACACAGAAAGGAATGAAAAGCTTCAGAAACTCAGAGTAGCTATGGTATTTTGTTCTCTTGAATTACTCAGTTTTCTCATAAGACTTTATACTACACCATATTGGTGTGTGTCAACTATTTTTGGCACCTGAATAAGAGGTGCCAAGGATGCACAGAATGCCTGGGTATCCAAACAGTGAAAATGGTGTAACTAAGTCCATGTAAAAAGTATATAGACAAAAGCAGCTCGTTTGTCCCTGGTGCATGATATGGGACAATTAAACCAAAAGAGTGATTTACTCCACCTGACATTTCCTGGCCTTGGGTCACAACAACCCCCTGCAGCACTCCAGGATGGGGGCAGAGGGGCTGGAAGGCTGGGAAAGGCCCTGAGAGTGCTGGTGACAGTGGCTGAATATGAGCCCAGGTGTGGCCAAGAAGGGCCCTGGGCTGTCCCAGCCCTGGGGTGGGCACAGAAGGGTTTGTCAGGCACTGGCACAGGGAAGATGCTGAGCCACCATCCCTGGAAGTATGTAAAAGATGTGAAGATTTGGCAGTTAGGGACATGGATTAGTGGTGGATTCAGCAGTTGGACTTAATGATCTGAAAAATCTTTTATAATCTGAACAGCAATAGCATCCTATGATCACAGAAAGGCCAATTTAAATGAGCCACAAAGTTATGAGCACCCATCTACTGGCAGTTTCACCAAGGTCAGTCTCAGGCTGGATGTTGAGTGAGGAGCAAGGTGATGAATTCTCATCTCTGAAGCCTAAACAGCACAGCATCTCACAAAACAACAGAGAGAACAAAGTAACACAAACACCACAAAATTGCTTCCCAGCATAGGAAAATACATCCTTGAAACCACAGTTATCTGTCCTTCAGTTAAATCCCGAAATCACAAACCACCTGGTGTGTCCTTTTCAGTTTTCCTGTTTTGACTTTACCAAAACTTTTAAGAAGCTTTTGCTCTTACAATTGTGACTGCAGAGTCAAACTTCACACCAAACATGCCATCTCCAGAAGTCATATTATCATTTTCCCAGGCATTGCTCTTGGGAACAGCACCTGGGGAGGGAGAAAGTATTCTGAAGTGCTTATTGAAAATAGATAGTACATATTATCTGTATAGAATGCCACTTACTATTTTAACCAAAGTTTAAGTTGCTCAGACTTTGAAAGAGTAATTTGCTCATGGCAAGATGAAGCCCACTGAAAAGCATAGCATTAATTGCTGCACAATAATTTTGAAGCATTATGGCTGGCTTCCATTAAAAAGTTCATTTATGCATGCCTTTTAGAACTCAGAGTTAAAGAAAGCCTTTTTTTTTTAGTAGCAATGTCTGTAAAGTGTAGCATGGCTTGTGAGAGTAACATGATTTTCTTTTCATAGATCTAGTGAAGAACTCAGAATACAACTCAAGTAACTGCTCACTAAGTAGCTCTGAGAACCCATACGCCACTATAAAGGACCCACCAGCTCTGGTACCAAAGAGCTCAGAATGTGGGTATGTTGAAATGAAGTCACCAGCACGCAGGGACTCCCCGTATGCTGAGATTGCCGGCTCTGCCACAGCCAACAAGAACGTGTATGAAGTTGGTATGTACGATATCTACTTCTAGATGCTGAAGGTTAAGGACAAACAGCACAGGACTTGTTGGGTTGGTTTTTTTTTTCCTTCAGTTTAATCAAAACACATGAAAAAAATCACTGGAAAAAGTATTATGTGTTCAGATTCTGTTTTCTAATCCAAAGATGTAACAACAGCCTTACTCTGCTGAGATAAGTGGTGTAATTCACACAAACAGGGTTTGAAATACATTCAGCTCTGTTCTGCAACCTAGAGGTACTTCTGAATTTCCCGGGTTTGAAAGCCTTTCTTTAAACAACAGTGTGAGATAAGCTTAGCATTTGATTGCAGTGCAGTTCAGCTCTAGGTTAGACTGTACTGAATACAGCTGGAATAAGTGTATGGGTAAGGGACAGAAAAGATCTGTTTCCTTCTCTTGATCAGAATAAAACAGCATCTTCAACCACAGACTTATTTCACTAACATGGGGTCTAATTACTATATTAGTGTAGTTGAAGAAAGTTTTAGCATCTTGTGGACTGGTAGCTGATCATCTCTGGACTGGAATAAATTGTGTCCCATATCACCAGAGACATTTTCCTTTTCTGCCCTCAGGTAGAGATTAAAATCCATCAATATTCCCCATTGTGTTTGTAAGGACTGTTACAGAATCTTGATTAAACCCCCAAATTCAGGTGTTTGGAGTGTTTGTTTTTTTTTAGTTTACCCACACATTAAAAAAGAGATGCTGGTCCACTTGCTTCTGCCAGTAAATATCCTCATGGCAGGTCCCTGCTGCATTTCCACATGGGAAGCAAAGACATCTGAAACACCAACCTGGATTTCTAGAACTGTGTTCCAGGAACTCAGCATGACACGGAATCTTTACATTGAAGCAGAAACTGAAGTCAGGAGTGGTGTTTTCCTCCTGTTTGCCACTTGCAATGCTGAATATGTGTGCTCTGTTTTGTTACAGAACCCACGGTGAGTGTTGTCCAGGGAGCATTCAGCAGCAGCGGACGTTTCAGCCAGGATCCTTATGACCTTCCAAAAAACAGCCACATTCCCTGCCACTATGACTTGCTACCAGTTCGAGACAGCCCCACATCCTCTACAAAGGGGGTCAGCACAGAATGACCCCAAAAGCTGATCTGTAGAACAGTGGGACTCTCAAGGGGCAGAGTGGCATGGTTGTGCTCCTTCCTCTAGTTTACCATCATATTTGGCTCCTAATCTGTCCAGCAGGTATTTGCTCTACATTAAGCAGAATCTCAACATGAGGTTTGTATCATGTATACCAGTGACAGATGGACAAATGCCATACTCTGGGGATCCTGATATTTTTTCTCATGGCAGTAAATTTTATAGAAACAGGAATTCAACACATTTATACTGTAATATACTGGCTTAAAAATACTAGTTTGCAGATCAGTTCTGATAACATCCCATTTTAGCAACTTTAAAAATAGACTTCATGCTTGTCTTTTTTCAGAGTATAAATACTCCCAGGACAGTGCAATTTACCAAATACCACTTTCTACAGGTGATCTGATTTGCTAGTTATTCACTAGTGGAAGAAAAACTGCCTTGCCAAATTTTACCTTCCATTCTTATCTTTAGCCAAGACATATTAAGAAGAAAGATGTGATGGGGATAAGTAAGCACAACATTACAGTTGTTTGGGAAATCCATCTTCAGGCTTTATTACCCATTACTGGTGGTGGACATAAAACTGCTTGCATAGTTCTGGAGATAATGTAATTGCATACTTCAGTATTATGTAAGGCTTCAAGATTTGTTAGAACTCCAGACCCAGCACCAGTCTTCCAACAAATATTTTGCTACCGTTCACATGTTGCAGTTCTGACCACTGTTTCTGCCACACACAACTAATAGTCCATAACATATCAGTAATTACTTCAAAAAAATATGTAAATTGAATCAGTTTATGTTTGTCACCATGGACTGATTATGTAAGGAGTGGACAAAGGTGATGACTTCTGTAAATCTTAACTGCAAGGAAGGGTTTACATTTTATAAAGAGGTAGTAATAATGACTGTAATATAGGATAAAAATAGTAAAGTGTTCTGATTGTTTTTTTCTTAGAAATAACTAAGCAAACTCTGTGCATACTTGCTAAAAAGGCACCTTTTTATAGTTGATGTAGGGAAACACATGCTTAAGCTGGTCTTTTGCATTGCTAATAATGTGACACATGTACCCCCCTTTCTTCATTAACTTCTGTCTCCATTTTTATGCTGTGTGTCTGTGTTTCTAGTGAACCAGCTTGTAATTGCAAAAATATTCTACTGTGTGTCCATTTATTTTGCATTTTTTGCCAACTGGCCTTTATTTTGTCTGTTTAAAGGGACCTCTGGGCAGAGGAAGAGAATTAAAGTAAGAATTCATGTCATACTGATGTCTGTCAGAGGTGATTAGCTAATACCTAACAGTTTAAAGTAATTCATTAATTAGGACAAACGATGGTGTTTTTGTTAAGAATGGTAACAAGAATGCAGAAGAAAAGTGAGAGACAGGTCTTCTTTAAAGTTTATCTCAGTCTGTTGACCATGTGGATGGAGAACATCTTTCCACTGGAGCCTTTTTTCCAAAAGAGGCTTTCCCTACTTCCAAAACAGTCTGCTCTCTGGCTTAGCACAGGAACTTCCATGACATCTGGATTGCAATACAGTATGACACAAAGAATTATCACTGTTGTGCCAGCACTGAAATATTCCTAAGAAACCCACAACCAGTTGCCTTTGGAATACTAAATGCAACAGAGGAACAACTGGAAGAAAAACTGACAAAACTTTCTGATTTTTTTTAAAGGAGCCCCAGAGCTGAAATGGAAGTACAAACTCCTTTTATTTGTTGTCACTGAAGTGGTGAAAAATGAGAGATCTGCACCCAAAGGCATCGTTGCAGATGTGCCTAAGCCTGAGAATTTATATACCTGTGTGAAATGTCCCATAACATACTTGGTTCTTGCTGGCCATGATAACTGGCTGTTTCACAATTCCCTGGGCATTTCTTGTCTATCTTTGGAATAAATAATTTCATTGTCTTTGGATTTTGCAAATACAGGCATTAACTAGAAGATTTCAAAAGCTGGTTACCATTTAAACCCTCAGTAAGACAAAATACTGACTGGGTTTGTATGCATATAGGAAATGTGTAGAGCTACTGGTACATGCATTTTTGTTTTTTGTATTGTGTGAAACAGACTTTCAAATAAAACATTTCTTTTCTAAAGCCATGAATAGAATATTCTGCCATTTAGCAATTGTGAGGTCACAAAAACTTGGGGTTTTTTCTCTGTGTAAACTTTGGAGGCCACTAGATAATTTAATCTTCATCATCTAAACACTTCTTTTTTAACATGGAAAAGTGAAAAGCTGAATAAATGTGGGTTTTGTTGGTTTTTTTTTTTTTTTTAATCTCCAGTATGTCACATATCCTCAGGTGATATATTCAGTCAAACATTCATGAAAACATTTGAGTTTATGAAAATTTTGCCTGTTGTGTATGTTCTAGATATATACACTACCAAGGTCTGCCTTTCTGTGTGTGGGTACTACTCCTGTGTAGTCAGCAATGTCTGCATTTATCTGAGCTGGATGTGCAATACATACAGGTAGAGTAAAGGTCCTGTGAAAATACTTCAGTCAGTGATCTTTGGTAGGTGCTCAGAAAATACATTTCCTGGAGTACACTCTGCTCTCAATTTAAGAGACCCTCCAGCTCAATCCTCACGACTCTCAGGCAGCCCTTTTCATAGATCCCACTCTGGTCTTTACAAATCTGAGTATTTCTGAACATGGACACTTACATTGTGGAGGAAAGTGAGTCAGGTGATGTAGTAATCTTAGCAAACACTCGGAGAATTGGCTTCAACACAGGCAGGAAGGAAAAGAGACACTTTGCCTCTATATATTCACAATAGTGAGAAACATGGCATTGAAAATGGAGGTAGCTCTCCCCTTGCAACTTGACATCATTTTAATAAAGTGCAAAAATGCTGCACAAAATAGCTGGTTTTAAAATAAGTAGTGAGTATAAACTTTAGGTTTTAAATATTGTAGAAGTAGTAATTCAGGCCACTTAGAATATGAACCTCAAGGCTTTCTGCTATATCGGATTTTTAATAACAAAACACTGTCACACAAAATTTGTCCTTATCTTGATCTACTAAGAGAACTTCCATTAACTTTAATTGGAGATGCACATGCAGATTACAGGGGAAAGATTTCATTGTACTCACACTTTCTACTGAGACAATCTGCAAAGTCAAGTTCATACTGAAGTGAAGTTAGTATAAAATAGAAGTGAGGTATGTGTTCTTTAAAATATACTGGATTTTGAAGTACTGTAACTACAATTTTTTATCAGATATGTGTCCAAATAATAATTCCTAAACTGAGGCTCTGAAGTCCAGACTGACTACAGAGCTAATTTTGACAAAAAAAAGCTTTTTTTAGACTGTGTATATAGTATCTGAAATTACTGAAGACAAATGGGTGTATGTGTATCAATTGCTGTACAGAATATCTTGTCATTTGATACACTCATACTAGTGCTAGAGCACTGAACTTAACTCTTCTACCTTCAGTTTTTTAGCCCACATCACTTCACTTTGATATGACTGAACTGTAATATATTTTTAAGGAAAACCTATCAAATATGCCTGGCTTTTCTTCTTAGCTGTAACAAAAAAAAATGTTTTGTTGTGAAAATATATATATTTTCCAAAGATGACTAATGTTCATCATTCTGCCCCTCACTACCATTTACTTCACTTCACATACCTGTAGGTTAATAAAGTTTCTAATGAAAGATGGGAAATGCTTTGAATTCTTTTCCTTTGCTTTTCATTTGGTTATGATGGATGTTGAATGGGGAAAATATAAAAAATGTCATTCTTGCTGACATGGTTTGAATTCAGCTGGCAACCAAGTATCACACAGTCAGTCACTCCTCCAGGAAGGAGACGTGGAAAGGAAACTTTGTGGGTTGAAATAAGAAGTGTTTAATAACTGAAACAGAATAAATTACTATTAGTAAATATAATACTGAAGCTAATAATTGCAGTGAAAAGGAGAGAGAAAAATAAACACCAGGGGAAACATGTGATATACATGTATGGTTGCTTGCCACAAAACACAGCACTGCACCAGCTACTAAGAAGAAAATTAACTCTATCCCAGCTGAAACTAGGACATTTGTCTGTGCTGCTCCACCAAGTGATGTGTTTCTTTTGCCCTCTTTTAGAAAACAGGTAGTTTATCAAAGGCTTTGCAGAAAAATCAAGGCTGATTTTGCACTGCTGAATGTCTGTGGGAATTAATTCTGTTAACAGGACAATTCTTTTAAGCCCGTCTCTTGCATGCCTAAAGCTTTAACTTAAATGCCTAAAGCAAAGCATTTACCCTTTTTAGTAGGACAATAGCCTTAGATTAACAATTTTAAAATAATAAACAAAGTACAAAAAACATGTCATAAAGGGTTGTAATATTTTGTAATTTCTATTTTCTAACTCTGACCCCCTTCAATGAATTCAAAACTTAGACTAAAGATGATGTGAGAAATTGTTCTTTATTACCACAGGTTGATCAAGGAGGATGGACTTGACATTAAAAACTAATCATAGAAAAATAAAATGGTTTGGATGGGAATGAGGGATAGGAGCGAACCTGTGAGACTGAGCTGAGTGCTGCCAAAAGCCCCCGTGGGAGAAATGAAAAGGGCAGGATAGCCTAAGTGAACTTCTCTTTCCCAGGTGTTGTCCACTGAACCCTCCTGCCACATGATTTACTTGACCATAGAGCTCTAATGCTTCAGATTCAAAGGACTACAAATCAGTATTGTAAAAGAATACTTCCAGGTGTGATAAACTGCCAGAGCCAATATGCAGTTTAAGGATTTTATTAATGAGTAAAAACAGCGCTGGGCGGCCGGGGAGTCTCCTGCTCCGCCAACGGCTCACAATTTGATGGTATCTTGTCAGGGGTTTTATACAGTCCTTTTTCCGGGTTTCGCAACTGGAATTCCCACACAATAATTACAGAACTCTTGAGAGATTTCAAAAAAATTGAATCTCAGAAGGTGAAGAAATGTGCTTGCTGAAAGCATCATAGCTACTATAATGTAACAGGACACACAGTACCAGAGGCGGCAGTATAAAAGAAACATNCATGAAAATGGATTCTAATACTACTAAATTTATAGAAATATATATATATACACCCAGAGAAAATAAAGAAAAAGTAAACAAGGTCTACTTCCCAGAGATATATGCAGCTCTCCGCGAAGACACAGCAGGTCCCCGACCGATGCCCTTCACCACCGGAAAAAGACTGAATCAAAACTTCCATCTATCCGTTCTTATATCTAGGCTGACGTAAAATGGGATGGAATACTTCATTTGGATACAACAACCCATGTGATCTGTCTCCCAGGAAAGCCTAAAATCAAACCACCACAAATGGTTACTGTCCTGAACAAGTTACAACAGGCAAAATTGTCTCACGATTTTTTTCACCAGAGTGCAAAGTCTCTACAACATCAATTTGGCCTCACCCAAAAACAAGCACATGAGGTGGTATCTTCATGTTTGGAGTGCCAATCTACTACTCCTATTCCATCTGAAGGAGTAAATCCCAGAGGACTAAATCCTCTAGAGATTTGGCAAACAGATGTCACACACGTTTCTGAATTCGGAAAACTAAAGTATGTTCACGTGTCTATTGACACGTGTTCACAGTATGTTGTGGCCACTGCTCACTCTGGTGAGAAAACTCACAATGCAAAAAGGCATTTTATAGCTGCATTTGCTCAAATGGGGGTGCCTAAATTGATTAAAACTGATAATGGGCCATGTTACACCTCCAAAGAAACACAGCAATTTCTTCCTGAATGGGGCATTAATCATTCCACAGGCATTCCCCACAACCCTATGGGCCAAGCAGTAGTCGAAACGGCTCATCTGACCCTAAAAATACGTTAAAAGAGCAAAAAAGGGAAAGTACCAGGCTCGCCCCTCAAGAAAAATTGAATAAAAGCCCTTTATGTCATTAATTTTTTAAATAGACTTAACAGACCCCCTTCCCAGAGACATTTCCTTCACTCCACAACCTCTGTAACCAATAAAGTTAAAGTTCTGTATAAAGAAGAAGAAACTAATCAATGGAAGGGCCCTTCCCCTATAATTACAAGGGGAAGGGGCCACGTTTGTATTTCCACAGAGTTGGGAACTATTTGGGTCCCAGCTAAAAGAATAAGATTGTATCAAGAAAAGCCTAATCTGTCAAGACCGTGATTTCTGTCATAATGATCGTACTCCTGCTCCTGGTATCTCCACCTGTTTTGACATCACCAACTGACATTCCATCGTGGATGATGGGCCACGGCGATAATATATGGACGGCTCTGGCGAAAGAGACGGGCACAGATACGGTCTGTTTGTCCACTTTTAACCCCACTAACCCTTTCCAAACATGTTTGGTTGGAATTCCTTTAACACCACGGGAATGGGGAGACTTTAAGAACAAATACCTCCCGTGGTGTGACAATCATGACATTTACCAAAATCCCTTTATTGATTACGTTTCCAGAAAGAAAAATACCCTACATGTTAAGTTTAACTTTACGTACCGATGGGAACGGCCGGAGGAGTTAGAAATTCTTGGTTCTGTAATTTCACCCCTTTGTTTTTCGTTTTCTCCCAATAAGTATGTTTCCTCTGTTGAAAATCTTAATGTGACCGGCTGCCAAAAATATTCCAAATTTGACTTCTGGTGCAAGGATGATATGCCAAATTTAATCCATGCCACATTAAATTTGGTCATGCTTCCTAAGGGTTTGGTTTTAATTTGCGGCAACAGGGCATGGAAAATGATTCCCAGATTGGCGACAGGAGGCCCTTGCACTCTAGGGAAACTGACATTATATAACCCGGCCATCTTTCTAAAATTATTACCAGGAAGTCCTCCTGCTAATCCTCTCAAAATTGCCCACGAATCTGATACTAAAAGTGCATCCCCTAAAGTTGGAGCTCCAAGACAAATTCAGGCTACCATATCATCTGGTGCCTTTCCATCAGATTGGAGATTTCCACCCAATGAGCCTAAAAGGCCTCGTCAACCTCGAGTGGGAAGACTTATGTCAAAATCAAACTCACCTCCTGAATCCCATCCTCTTGAAAAGATCCAACACCTAAAAGAGTTTACAGCGGAATGCAATTCAGAAATGAACTTTTGGTCAAAAACTAAAAATATTCTTGGAGGATCTATTATCCCCGCTATTGGGATGACACACGCATTGGATCTTTTGACCAAGATGGGATGCTGGTTGGACAAAGAGGCTATATGCAACGAGCTCTGCTTTAGAAGATCTACTTTTGGACACACAGCAAAACAAAAAAGCCCTATTACAAAACAGAGCTGCGATTGATTTTTTACTTTTGGTAAATGGACATGGTTGTCAAGAATTTGAAGGTTTATGTTTAAATTTTTCCGACCACTCATCCTCTATACATAACCAGATTAACAACATTAAAGGTTTAAGTTCTGACCTAAAAGAAGAAACAGGATTTTCGTTGGACAGCCTTTTTAGTTGGATCCCTTTTAAAGGTATAGGAGCTGCGATATTAAAATTTCTCATCTTAGTTTTAGTTATTCTTTCTTTAGTTGCCTTAATCCTTTCAAGTGTCTGTGCCCTAGCTAAAAAGTTTTGCCTCCCCAGAGCCACTCTGTCACCGTGGCAGAAACCATAGAACTTCATAATTTAAAAAACAAAACAGGGGACGATGTCAGGGGTAGCGAGCAGGAGATTACCCCTCAAGATCTAACATCGGAGGAGTATCAGAGATGGAGGAACGCCTATTGCTATGAAGAAAGATATGAACCCTTTAACGCACCACAAAAAAGGATGTGGAAGGACTTTTTCTAACTTAATGGACTACTGAACTTACATGGACTCTTACAGTTCTTATACATTTTACAGTTTTATACAGTTCTTATATCAGTTATATTAATTGCCTATTACGGTTGTTTAATAAACTTTTCCATCACAGTTCTGTGGGGTTGTCACGTAGACATGTTCTGTCGCTGCGACGTTTATTATTCATGTTCTTCTTGTTCCACCCATTTTACCCAGTTATAGTTTTGTATCCACCCCTTAATATCCAAGTTTGGAAGTTCCCTCCTACTAATTCCCTTGTTTGTTAAGCTCCTCCCCTTTTTCCAGTTTGTTCCACAGTCTCCCTATAAAAGGGAGTGCTGTGGGCTCAATAAAAGCTTACCCATCTTCACCCTTCTTGCTTCCTGACCTCTTTATTTCGAGCTTCAACTTAGAACCCCTCAGCTACCCTTGAGGTAGCTGACCCTCCCCTTATCGGGATTTTTCATTTCACTCCCGATACTGAATTAGTAAAAGTAGCTTGCACTGTTGGGAAAATTGCCAGATGCTTGCTCTGCCTGATACCTGATGGATAACTTGTCCTGTTCTATTCACGGGACCAGAACCTTAGAAGATTGCTGGGAGTGCTATAGGATAAACCCATTGATCATAATCAGACATTTGAATAATATAGGAAGGTCTTGAGCCAAGTAATTGTGGCAAGCTTGACTAGCTAGGACACTGAACAAAGAGAAGTGGAGAGGTAAAGGTGAGAAAGAGGATAAAACAGCCCCTGGAGAAGCTGAAGGTGGGACAGACCACCCAAAACTGTGCCAAGAGAAGATCCTGGAAGGCTCCACCCCAAGCTCTGCCTGAACTCCACCTTCCATCAATATGATAATTAGATATCACATCATGAATATGTATGTTAAGATGCTGCAATATTGAATGTCTACAGGATAAATGATCTGGTTTCTCGCTGAAATTTTGAAGCGAGTTTGTGCAGTGGAACTGCCTGGCTCCCCAGCGTCACAATAAATACCTTTTCTACTTAAAGACCAAATTGTCTCTGGGAAGTTCATTTATTTTGTGCTTTTTGGCATCTTTGTCTAGAGCACAAGACTCCATGTGTCACTAGCAGACATTTCCAGGCACACTTGGCACAAGGACTCATTGCCTCTAGAAGCATTTTACTCACAGCATCTCCCTGACAAAGATTTCCAATTAACTCCTTATAAATAAATATAGCTAGGGAAATACTGAAGGGCTGGACAGTTAAAACTTGTAAGCCAGTTGGATTTGAGCACAACAAAGAATTGTGACAGTATTTTGATCTGCTTAAGAGAGTAGCGAATGTACAGATTTGCCCTCCCTCAGGATACAACTTCAAGGTATGTTACAGACTTTGGGTTTTCACTCAGCTGTGTCTAAAGAAGGGTTGAAAGTGCTATCTAGGATGGGGGTTTATTTTGTCACTGGAGTAACACGAAGTTTCTGAAACAGCAAGAAATAAAGGTCACAGAAAAGCTTCAGATTTTGTCCCTCACTTATGCTCCTTCTCAATTCCTGTAACATTAAATTTCAATGTGAAATTCAAAATCACAAACAACAATCTCTTAGGGAAAACACTTTTAAGTTCATGCAATTCAAAGCTACTTAATATTATATATTCATTTGGTGCAAAGAATGTCTGTCACACCTTATTCATCAGGCTCAGTTATTTTAACTGAGATACACTGCCAACTCCCACGATCAGAAATCTAGGGAGGGGACTGGTGTCTTGCCAAGGTGCAGGATTTAAATGCACCATAGGATTAATTTTCTCCCCCCACCTCAGCCAGGGAAGGCAGACAGTGGGTATGTTCATGGCATTGACCACCCACCCCTCTCTGCTGAGGAACCTCAAATCATGGGCACAGTTCTGGATCCCTCAATTCGGGACATTGAGGAGCTAAGGGGGACTCAGCCTGGAGAAAAGGAGGCTCAGAGGGCACCTTTTTTTCCCTCTACAACACCCTGAGAAGTCGCTGTGATCGGGAGGGCATCAGGCCCCGCTCCCAGGGACCAACCAAAAAGCCTTCATCTGCGCCAGGAGAGACTTAAGAGTGCGAATTGCGAAGCATTTCCTCAAAGAAAAGGTGGTTAAATATGGGAATGGGCTGCCCCTCGGCCCTGGAAGTGTTTAAGGATTCAAGGCTGAACGTTGCACTCTGTGCCCTCTCACAGCATGTCCCGATGACCTGAGAGCTTCCCTCCCAGGCGGCTCCGTGGCTGTGTCACCGCAAATCACTGACACACATTACAGAGCCCCATAAATAGGACCCTAGACAGCATGCCCGGTGGTTTATTAAGGCGACGAGACTTAATTACACTCATCACCTCCCTGCCCCTCAACCGAGCCGCCAACGTGGCACTTACGCCTTGTGGTGCGCGCCCCCGGTTTATATAGGGGGAGCGAACCACGCAGCGGGCGCGGGGGGAGGTGGCGAACACCCCCCTCGGCGCGGCGCAGATGGACCAGTCGGAGCTGCTTGAGACGTGGCAGCGCGGGGCGCGGGGGCCGCTGGGAGTTGTAGTTCCAGGCGGCCGCGGCCTGCATCGCTCCGCCGCTGGGACGAGAGCGGCCGGGAAGGGCCGAGACACGGGGATCGGGGTCGAGATCGGGATCGGTGAGGGTGCTGGCGGCGGCGGCGGGAGGAGGAGGAGCCGCGGCATTGTGACCCGTCGTGCCCGGCGGCGGGGAGGGGCGGGCGGAGACGCGACCCGGCTGAGGGAGGTGCGGGGCGAGCGGGGCTCCTTCCTCGTGTCCGGGCACGGCTCGGCCTTCCAGCGGCTCCTGCCACCCCTCTGCCGACTGTGCCGGGCCCCGAGGCTTATTGCGAGGAGGTGAGGGTCCGAGAGTGGGATTGTCCCCGGTGGGATTGTCCCTGTTGGTTTGTCCGGGTGGGGTTATCCATGTTGGATTGTCCCGGTGGGATTATCCTAGTGGGGATTGTCCCCCGTGGGGATTGTCCTGGTGGGGTTATCCTAGTGGTGATTGTCCCGGTGGGGATTGTCACAGTGGGATCGTCCCTGTTGGCTTATCCCGGTGGAATTGTCCCAGTGGCATTATCCTGGTGGAGATTGTCCCCCGTGGGGACTGTCCCAGTGGGGGTTATACCAGTGGGATTATCCCGGTGGCGTTAGCCCGGTAGGGTTATCCCGCTGGAGTTATCCTAGTGGGGATTGTCCTAGTGGAATTGTCCTGGTGCCCCTGCGTGTTCGGATCCTCATTCCAGCCCTGCAGTGAGGAATGGGAGCGCTGGTCCTGCTGAAACCCCGTGGCTTAATCCCGAATTGTCCTGGGAATTCCTGAAGTGGGAATGCTTGCCCGTGGGAATCTGCTGGCGCTGCATAGAAGTGGTGCTTTATTGGGGGGTTATTGCTTTCTACATTGTCCCTGGGGGCATTGCTCCTCTTAAGTTATTTATTTGCTTTAATTGCCACATGAAAAAAAAACACCAAAAGCATTTTGTTTTGGGGAAACATCTCTGGAAGTGCTGGAGCTGTTGCTTCACATCCCGTGATATCCATGCCCCGAAAGTGACAGGGGGAGTGTGTGGTTGGTGCAGAGTTTTGGAAGGTAAGGGGTTTGTTTGGCAGCTTCGTGGTCTAGCACAGTTGTAGGATCAGTGGGTCTCCCTCTGCACTCACCAGGTGGTCTGTGGGGCTTCATGGGCTTCGTGGTGATTAAACATTTCATGTTGGGGGTGGGGGTGTGGTTTGGGACAAATCCCCTGGGTTGGTGGTGGCACAGAGAATGTGGACGGGAAGAAAACAGATCTAATTCCAATAATTCTGATAATCTTAGACAGCTTTTAGGCCTGCAAGAGTCACAAGGCAAGGCCAGCCCCTGCTGTCGTGCCAGGTGTTTCCAGCTGTCGAGGTCTGTGTCAGGTCTCAGGCACGCTGGGTCCTGGATGGTGAGCAGGCTCCTTTGGGTTTGTTTCTGGTTTTTTTTAAAGGTGAGAAGGTAATGCAGGTGTTGTGATTAACATGAGGTGTTCTGTGGATATAGAATTGTTGAATGGCTTGGGTTGGGAAGAGACCTTAAAGTCCCATCCCCTGCCATGGGCAGGGGCACCTTCTGCCTGCCCAGGGTGCTCCAAGCCCCGTCCAATCTGGCCTTGGACACTTCCAGGGATGGGGCAGCCACAGCCCTGTGCCAGAGCCTGCCCACCCTCACAGTAAAGAGCTTCCTTCTAATGCTTTCTCTGAACCTCTGAGTTTGAGTATTTTTCACTGTCTGGTGATAAATGTGTCAGATTCTGCACTGACCTGTATCGTAAAATGTGTAAACCAGCACACATTCCACAGTTACTTCTTTTGGTGATTTTCTAGCTGGTGGCAAAGCTGTGAAATGTTCACTTGGACAAAGCGCAGTTTAAACAAAGCCCTAAAATAAAGAGTGCAGAGCAGTGTTTACCTGGTGCAATCAGCTCCATTTCCAGCTGGAGAGAAGTTGATTGAGCTTCTCCTTTCTACTCTAAAGCATTAATCAGCAAAACTTAAGTTGCATGGCATTGCCGAGGCCAGATCAGTTTCAAGTTCAAGGGATGAACTCACAGGTGCATTGTACATCACTAAAAACCCAAAATGCTTGGAAAATACAAAACCTGTGACAAGTTCTGGGGTTTTGGTTTATTTGTTTGTTTGTTTAAATTTGGGGTTTTTTTTCCTTCACCTAATTACCTCTCTTTAAGGCTTTGGACTTTGAAACAAGCCATTTGACACGAGGTGATTAAAACAATGATCCCTCTGTGCCCTTTCTTTGGCTTTGGAGACACTTTGTGTGTCCTCAGGGTGGTCTCTACAGACCAGGGACAGTACGAAATCTTATCCCTGATTTTATACTCTCCCTTCCTAAAGCTGGAAGAACAATATAAGGGTTTTTTTTTGAGGTGAAACTTGCAGTGTAGTCATGGTCCAGCTCTGTTTTGATTTTCTGAAGAGTGTTTAGTTTTGTTTCATGTCAGCTTCTCGCCATCTCTGATAGCTGAAGGTGCTTCTTTTGTTGTTTTCTGAGGGGTTTTTATTAGCTCAAGCATCTTCGGAGATAGAGGAAAGGGTTAATTAAAGATTACTTAAAATGCAGTCTCATTATCAACTCCGAAGTATGGATGATTTTTAGATGCTGTGTTTTTATCCACGTGAAATTTCCTAATCTGCATTTGTAGGTAATCTTGTCAATAGCTGTGAGTTTTTGTATTTTAGAGTAATAATCTGAAGAATGCTTTTGAAGTGTGGTTATGTCATTAAGATTATTGCAAAATATTAGCACAAATGTAATTACTTCCTATTAAACTAAAGTGAAAAGATGAATAATTTGCCAGTTAAGCCTTCCAGTCTCTAAATCAAATGATTTCATTCCTGCTTTTAACATGAGCCCTTTTAAACAGAGCTTTTGCCTGGTTTTCTATTGAACACACAGATCCTGCTTCTGGGAATTAGATTAATGGCTTAGATTTGGTTTTGGATTAGTGGATGAGCTTCAGCTGGTGAAACCCAATAAAAATAGTACCAGTCAACTAGAGGTAGATATTAGGGTGTACTATATATTTTTTATATAATATGGGGGTTTAACATCATCCCTAAATGTTATTAGCACTGAAAAAAGTTATTTCTTTTAACCAAATAATTTATCAAAGCCTGGCAAAATTCATGCTTCAACTTCTTAAAGGGATTATTTTAAGGATGACTTGGAATTTGGGTTTTCTGTATTTCTCTTTTCCATATCCCTTCTTGTTTGCTTACATAAATGCACAACATAAGTTTTTCTCCTGATGAAACATGGTAAGATTATCAAATTTGTGAAGTCAGTTTATGATCACAAATCACTAAATGGCAGTATTGATGTTATTTTCACCTAATTTCATGTGTTTCACTTTGCCTGTCTCAGGATTTCTCCTTTGCAAGTTTGCAAGGAGACACAGAAGTCACTTCCTTAAGAAGCTGGGCTGAATTTTCACACTTGCAGGACCAACTTGTTGCAAATTGTGTGTTTATGTCTTGGATTATGAAGAATTATTACTATTACTTCTGTATTTTTCCACAAATCACTGAAAAGACAGTCCAGTTTCTCACCTAGCAGTCATTGAGGAATTGTGGGCTGATTGTAGTGGGGAACTTTTTCTCTCCATCATCCCTGGGGGAAGTTGAAAACCCTCACTGGAAGCTTTGATGAGGACTGAACACTGTTAATGGGTTGCTTAGGTCTTTTTTTGTACCTTGTGTTCTTCTTCCACCCCATTGCTCACACATAACTGCTGTCAGGTAGGCCATTTAGGTTTAAATGGGAAGCCATACATCCTATAGGATTGGTTTTGGTTATATCCTGCATGGAGGATCAGTTCTAGTTATGCTGGATTATTTCAACACAATGAGATTTTGGCTTCCAGATACACCTGTTGTAGTTTCTGCTTTTGTGTATTCCCTGTCTTGTCTTTACTCTTAATTGTTTCTTTTAAACTGTTTTTTTCCCATGCACATGCAAACTACAACTGACTTAAACTGCAAAATCAGAGTGCAGAAAGCTGTAGTTTTTGCAGGCTTTATTTTAGTCAAGGCTTAATTTAAGTCACTTCCATGTGGGCTTTTTATCATATTCCAGCACCTGTCATGATTTTTGCACATTTGGGATTACTGATTCTGTTCTTCACCTTTCTCATTGGTCAATTAATAAAAAAGGGTGACTACAGAGTAACTTGATTTCTGCTAATCCTTGATTTTTCAGATGTCAGGCCAGGTGCCTTCTCAGGTTTTGCACCTTCTCCCTCCTCTGTGCTCCACCAGTATCATAGCTTTGTGAAGCTCTAAAAGAATCTTTGCAGAGTTTTTGCAAAGATGCCCTGTGGAACTTTTCCAGTCATTCTACACGGCCACAGAATTTATGTTAAGTAGGGAGCACCTCTCAGAAGTGTTTAACCATGGCACTAGGTGTAATCAAGCAGCAGATTAAAGGAGCCTTGATAAAATATTCTTAGGTTTTTGTCAGTGAATATTTTAATCTCACAATGGGAAAGTTTTCCTTGCTTTGCAGTGTCTAATTGGAAGAAGAGTTACTCCTGAAATACTGCTGTGTGGAGGAATGTAAACTTCTGTAAGCTGATTAAACAACAGAAACTTATTACTGTGAATTCTTCCCCTTGGTGATGTTTAATGGAAGATGTTTCCATTCCCTTCTGAGGGGTGATAAGATGTACTCATTCTGCAAGGACAGTCTGTTCCCCACCAAGCAATACTGGAAAATTTGTGTGGTAAAAATTAATTTCACTTAAATGTTATTCATGCAGGAAGTAACAGGTCCTGGTGTGAGTGCTGCAAAATACTACCCTGTAGTTAAGTTTTTATTGCAATGGGATATGGGTTTTGTGATGTGTAATTACTTCTCCGTTGTTACTTCTTCAAGTAACCACCAGTATACATTGGAAGCATGTCTAAGTTTAGAGAGCTTAGAAAAATTTATAGCTAAAACAGAGGGACAAATCTCCTTCAATTTCAAAACAAATTTTAATTAAGATATGATAAATGGAAGGATAACAGTTTCTAGCTATAATTTATATATGTATCTCTACATATGTATTTAAGACAAACAAAAACAACTAGAACTAAATGAGTAAAATAGAAAAAAAAAAAAACTGAGCAAAAACCCTTCCCTCCCCCAGTCTCTGTCCCTGGCGGGCACAGAGGTATTTTACAGACCGCAGGTGATGAGATGAGTAGCCGGTACTGGGTTGGCCCCCGGGGGGTTGGTGGATGGGAAGCAAAAAAAAAAGCTTTGGCGTGTCCCTCCGAAGAGCAATTGAAATCCTCTGCTGGTGAAAGTGATGGTTGCAGTCTGGTGGCAGTCACAGTCTGCTCCTGGCTCAGGTTCTCTTCTGGATCTGAAGAGAGCTCCCTAGGCCCAAAAATCCTCTGCTTATATTCACCTGGGCTCCGCCCAGTCCCTCCCCCAGGGCGGAGACTTAAACAATGGGTGATTTACTCTGTGAGATAAACAATGACCTATTTTTGACATCCCTGATGGGCCATTAGCAGACATGAGCCCTCAGGTGGGTGTGGAGGCAGAAGAATTTCCGTATCTCACAGAAGTTCCAAAACACCCAGCCTGCAGCCTGAGGGGTGTGCTGTCCCTTAGACAATAGCTGCTAATGTGCCATTGTGAGCAGTTCAAGGGAAAAAATGGCATAGAGGCTTTAGAATACACACCCACACAGTGACAAACTGATCTTGGCTACTAAAACCAGGACAAAGCGGTAGCTGGCAATGCACAGTAAGGTTTTCAGAAAGAGGCCTGGAGTTTGAGCTATTACCATAGTTCTAAAAATAAAGGGAAGATGCAGGAGAAACAAGATTCAGGGCACGCTGGATAACTGTATCCTTGAGATAAGTAATTTTATTTATTTTTTTTTTCAGGAGTCAGCATTTGAGCTACTCGCTCTGTTCAGAACTGTAATAACTGTGTTTTGTCTTCTACATTCTATTTTAATATATTTTCCCTTGTCTCTCAGGATACTCTTTTTTTCCCCTTGCAGATTTTTGTAGCTGAAGGAAAATGATGGAAGAGAGTGGAATAGAGACAACTCCACCTGATACGCCCCTGCCAACCACAGCAGAGTCTGCTGCTACTGAAACACCTGTCTCATTAGGTACAGAAACGCTTATTCATGTCTTTTGAAGTGCTACAGTTAATCCAAAATGTTGCAGTCATCATAATTACAATTCTCTTCTCCAGGCTACTTGAAGGAATTTAAATTGTTTTTAATCATGGAAGTGTGCTCCTTATCTTACATCTGACACAGAATATTGTTTTAACATTTTTTTTTATTCTTTAAATTCTTTTACAAAGTCATGAGGATGCACTTATGGTTTTTAAAGATGCAGGGCCAGGGAAATAATACCTTCCACTGCAGTGCAGTTAGATGAGCAACACAGTAGGGAGTTAAAACAGATTTACAACTGAAGGAGAATAGTGTTAAATGTGAATATTCACTTGGATTTTAAAGTTCATGGAATCACAGGGTGGTTTGGGTTGGGAAGGACCTCAGAGCCCATTCAGTCCCGCCCCCTGCCAAGGGTAGGGACACTTTCCATCAGCCCAGGGTGCAGCCTGGCCTTGGACACTTCCAGGGATCCAGGGGCAGCCACAGCTTCTCTGCAAAAGCTGTGCCAGGGCCTGCCCACCCTCACGTATCGGGAGTGAAAATTAATGTGAAGTGTCCCGATAAGGGGAGGGTCAGCTACTTCAAGGGTAGCTGAGGGGTTGCAGGAGAAAGAAACGAGGAGACCAAGTAAGGTGAAAGTGGATAAGCCCTTTATTCTCCTCAGGGAGCCCCTTTTATAGGGGCCCCTGGGGAAGGGACTAGAAAATGGGTGTGGTTTAACATATAAGGGTATAACTGGGAGGAGAATTATAATAAGGGGGTAGGTACAATACATAAAAGGGTAAAAGGGAGGAACATGGGAGGAACATGAAATATGAATATTAAACAATGCACCAAAGAACAACCAATGAGAATGCTGAACGTGTCTAGCCCTCAGGGCAATAATGGAGAACCTTCTAACAATAGTAATATTACAACTATACATAGAACATTATATGAAACCGGTCAAAAAAATCCATATATTAAAAAACGTCTTTCCAGTCTCTATGTTTTGGGATAGTAAACGGTTTGTAGCCTTCATCTCCATAGGAATAAACACTTCTCCAGCGTTGGTATTCTTCTGGTGTTAGTCCTGGAGAAACAATGTCCTGCTCCTCACTCCCGACACTCACGGGCAGCAATTCCTTCCTAATATTTGATATAAACCTGCCCTCATTCAGTTTAAAGTCATCACCCCTTGTCCCGTCCCCAATACCCTTGTCAAAAGTCCCTCTCCAGCCTCCTTTAGGTACTGGAAGATGCTCTAAAGTCTCCCTTATTGGGGTGGTAATCAAAGCTCTTTATGTGCTTTTTCAAGATTCTGAACCTCATATTTGAATAGCAGGTAATTAATTTTTCATCACATCTGGAATCGTTGATTCAGACCAATGCAGTGGATCTCAGGGGGTGTGCTAGGCAATTCCTTAGGGCATGAAAAGGAAACACTGGAACTGTTCTTCCTTTTCCTATCCCTGTCTGCCTGTGGAAGAAGTCACTTTTCCTCTTTTTTATAAGGCCCACTGAAGTACGGAAAGGTTCCTGTAAAGTCTTCCCAGGGCCTTCTCTTCTCCAGACTGAACAGTCCAAACTTTCTGTCTCTCTCTCTCTCTCTGGGAGACTAAAATGGGTCTGTCAGCAAACACTCTTGGAAGATACGTAGTAAACATGGCTGAAAATTTAAAGGAACAAGTATTGGGACAAATTAGATAGGACCTTTACTGTAGAGTTTCATGGAAGTCCAGATGTTCCTAATGTGTCTCAGATTATGGTTTTTACTAAATTCTGTTTCAAAATAAACAAATACTAAAGGAGGAATATACTGAGAAAATATGTCCTCGTCAGTAAGTGACTTCTTTAATAAAAGCAACGTTTTAATTAAAATAAGTTGCTTTAACTAGGTTCTGGAGTAAGGTTGCAGAGATGCCACCTCACATTAAATATATTCACTGCCTCATTCATAGGTAAGCCATTGCAGCAAAGAAGCTGGGACCAGAAGTTCACGAAGTGCTACAGGATATCACCAATGTGGTTAATGTTATAGAAATGGTCATTGAATAGTAGAGTCTTTTATAGTATTGTGACCACAAAATACTCTTTTTGCACAGAGATTTGCTGGTCACCATTGGTAAGGTGTTGTAGAGGAGTTGTTGACCTTCATGTTGACATGAACTTTTTCTTTTTTACAAAAAGAGAAGTGTCCCAGATTTGCTGATGCTTTCTGTAGTAACAAGTGACTGTCAGCAGTGTGGTACCTAGTAGATACTTTCAAAAAGTATGCACTCGTAATTTGTCCCATCAAGGTAAAGGTGACATTTTAAGGAATGATACGCGAACTGCTTTAGTGAGAAAGTCGTGCTTTTGAGAAAGCATTTTGGAAACTGATGTTTGGAAATATTTCCATCATTATACATTCCTGTTGCCAAAACCAGTGCAAGTGTTGCTTAAAAACTGTCAGATCTATACACATAAACTTGGAAAGAGAATTTCCTAACCTATGTAAACATCTTCCAAACAATTTCAGTGGGATTTGAACCCACTTGTTAGAAATACAAAAATACAGCGTGTTCATTTTCCAAGAACAGCTGATTGACATCAGGGAAGGTGAAAATTTTTCTAGCTGGATTTCTGTGCATGATTGATGGATGGGAGTGGAAAAAGAATAGCATGATCTAGGAAATACAGCCAATTATGCACTTCTTCCATTTCGATCTATATGTCTTTGTGAGGTACCTTTTCCAGCCATGGTAGCCCCTAAGCCAAGTATCAGAATAGATTGGACACAGAATCAGACCTTCAGCTTGCTGCATTGTGAGGTGTTAAACCAAGATGTAAAAATTACTGAGGTTTCTTCAATCACACCATACAAAGTAAGAAGTTACTATCAATGATTTTATTATATGGTATATTAATCATTATTAGTTTACTCTTATATCGATAGTATATTAATAACAGAATTTTCAGTAGGAGCATAGTGTTTATACTGTTAAAAAAAGGGCTTTTCATTAATCTTTATCTCATACTTTTTAAACTTGTGTATGTTTTATATTATACATTACATACTACTGCAGTGGTGCATGTAAATAATATATAAATAAATAAATTTACATCTGGGGGTGCCAGCTCAAACTCTTTTTATTGATGTGTGTGTGTGACAGAGTTTGGAGACCACAGCATTAGTGCGATTTGCATATCATTTGACTGTTATTAATGTTTAAGCTGAGGTCAGTAAGGTGCTTCTATCAAAAAGGGTAATTTCTGTTTTTCTGCTTTAGTTTATTCTTGAAGATGGCAGTGTCCAGCATCATCAATATTCCTGTTGATAAAACAGTTACTCAAAACAGTAGTAGCAAGAAATTTGGGGCAAATTTCAGCTGCCCTAAATTCAGTAGTGAAATGCTAACTCACCCTTTTAAGCTTATGACAAATAGGTCATGCAAGAAAAAAGAGATGTGTCTTACAAAGACCCCGTCACCAAAGGCTGAGTGCAACTGGTGGTGTATGAAAATGCAAACAAAACTAAAATTCACTTTGAAGGGGAAAAAAATCAGACTGGGTCAAAACTTCTGAAATATCTGACCAGTTTCTAAATTGAGTCTCTGAGATTAAGGGTTAGCATTTCTAAAATCTTTTTTCTCTTTTTTTTTTTCCCTAGTTTTGACCAGTCCCCTTTCTACACCAAACACATCATCTTCTCCTGCAGGCTCGCCACCCTTGCCAGATGAAGTTCCACCTCCTCCTTCGATGACTTCGACTTCTCTTCCTGTTGCGCCTTCTGCACGCATTTCTGTTCTTACACCACCTCTTTTCTCACATCCTCCTTCACCTGCAGCCTATAGTACCCCAGTGTCCCAGTTCTATACTCCTCCATTAGGCTATGCTCCTGGCTCTGGTCTCTCTGCTCCTCCCACTGGTCCACCCACTTCAGGATTTTCCATGTCATCAACCTATGATATCACCAAGGGTCATGCCGGTCGAGCACCACAGAGCCCCCTGATGCCTTCATTTTCTGCAGCTCCAGTCTCAGGTAACTCTTTCTTTTTATGATTTTCTTTTTATGAGACAGGATGAGGGGTCTCCTGTGTGGCTGTTTTTCACCTCTCTGCTACTTGAGCTTCTTTATTATTCTGTACACAACATAGTTGTACTCAGAGGAAGGGATAATAGCCTTCAAAATACACTCATGGTCTAGGACAGAGAGTCCACTTTGGTGCAGTTCTGGTAGCATTCAGCTTCACAGAAAAATCTTTGAGAACTTTCTTCTTTGTTACCTTGCACCAGAAAACCCAGCTGAACATATAGATAGCTTTTGTTCAGCTCAGAAAGCCTCTTTCAGCTATTTTATTTCCCTGGAATGGTATATCTCAGGCTGTAGTCTCGTAATTTTCAGCGTTTTATTCTCAAAATCTTATCTACAACAAGCTGTCCATCACATGACACCACCTTCTTTTTGTCCTGTTTCCAGCCACTAAATTGCATTAGGACAGCTAAAAACACGTACCTTCCATGCAAGCAATTGTTATGTTTGCTGAACTAATGTAATTTTCAGCTAGTGGAATGGAAACTTAGCTCTTCAGCTACAATTGGGCCAGTCTTTTACTATTATTGGTGATATCTCTTTTAAGTAGCCTATATTAGGAAAATGTCTAAAAAGAGCTATCATTTGAGCAGTAGAAAATAAAAATAACACTTGATTAGGGATAGTGTTGGAAAATCTGTTAAAATAGACTTAAGTAATGGGGCAGAGTTTTCTATTGTTTATTTTGTTTTCTTTTAAAATATGTAAGGTTTTCTCCTTTTTCTAGAAATACTAATTTCCAGCACTCAGTGTCAGGAAATTTCCTGCTTCTCTTATTGTATGAGAACATTCCTATCTCTTTGTTCAGAGAGTAATACCTATTCCTCTCTTTGCTGTATTGAAGATTTGTTATGGAAATTTTAATACAATAAAGAGAACATCTTCTAAATTAACCTGATAAGAAAAAAAATTAATTGTTTAACTGTACATAATATACAGGCAGTCTTGGTTCTGTTAGCAGATACTATTGAAGTAATTTTTAGCAAACAGAATTGTTCTGGGTCCCTCAGGAAGTGAAGTGAATCAGCCTCGTATTATTCTAATCTTCCTGCAATTTTGCTGTCAAACAGTTGCATGTTGCTACAATATAAAAATTAACTGCAGTAAAATAAGTGAACACTTGTGTTTTATTTTTCCCCTCTTGCTAGGTGTTTTGACTGCTCCCATTACTCAACAGGCAGCATTATCTTTGTTGGGTGAAACTGGCTCAGCAATCACTTTTCCTGAGGTGCATGAAGACACAGGAGTATCCTCTGCCCATAGTGGAGCATCTTCTGGAGGACTGTGGGGGTTTATAAAGGTATGGGGTTTTGTCTGTTGCCTTCATGTGGAATTACTATTTTTTACTGACTGTAATAAGATGTATCTTACTTTTTAAATGCATGTTGCTATAAATACTCTATTTTTTTCAGTCTCATGTGCAAGATGGCTGTTTTTGAACAGTGGTGTTTGCTGAAATCATAGTTTTACTCTTCCTCTATATAGAAGAGGAGGGACTAGATAAATGCAGGTGTTCTAGATTCATTTTAGTCCTGTGGCAGGAACATACACACACCTGGCATGTGTATATGTGTATAAATTCTGTCATATGTTCTTAAATGAGGTGAAGTTTCAGAACCTCTGTAAGACCTGAAAAGTAACTTTTGCTCCACAATGACTGGATGCAGAAAAAGATAGTCTGTTTTACCTCACCTGAGTGCTTTGCATATCACATTTCTAATTTTCTAATTAACTGAGGTTTGATTTCTGTGGGATGCAAGCCATGCTTGTTCTATAGCAAGTCTCTTATGTTCTATAATGTAACATACAACCTGTTCTGTAACATACCTCTTTTCAAGGAGAGACAAACTACTTATTTTTTCAATTTTTTCAAAGTGTCTAAGATATCTTGTCACATGATTTACTAGAAGGCATGGAATATATGGTGCAGAGCAGATACTCCTTGTGATGCAATCTAATCAGACAGTGGAAATAAGCAGTGACATCAACAAGTAGTATTTCATTAGCCTCCAACCTCTTTAGAGCTGTAACCGATGCTTCATATAAGTAGCATCATGAAGACTGACAAAAAACACCATTTTCTATACTGTTTCATACTAAATGTTAAAGAAGAATTGAGTTTAATGTCCCAGTGGGGTTGTAGAGTTTTTAAGAGAGTTTCAAGCCCTTTTGAACATGAACAATTGGGAGAAAAAAAAGCTATGTGTGACATGGCAGACTGAGCCCTCCCTCACTGCAGAATTACACAGTGATACAGTCTTGAAGAGCAAGATTCTCTATCAGTACGATGAGAGCAGAGTTTTCATGCTGCCCTTTCCAAGGAGAGATGTCTTCTCATGATCATAAAAACACATACTCTTTCATTCTTTAAATAACAGTGTCCTTCTTTTGATAATTATCTTCCTCTTAATATTTGAAATTTTCCAGAAGAGAACATTTCACTTGTAACATGATTCTCTAGCCCTTTTTAGAGTACCAGAGCTACCAATTGCAAACCAGTTGGAAAGCCAGTCTCCTCCACAGTAGTGTTTTCCAGTGTTTCCACTGGGATCCAAAAAGTGTCCTGTTTCTCTTCATGAAGCAGGTCTGTATCATTGACTTCAATAATGAAGTCCAGCTTTTGGTTGAAGTGTGAAACATTCCATGTGCTCTGTGTGTTCAGTGACTCTTTTAGAGAATTTCCCAGGTGAAAGAACAAGGAGTCATCATGTACGCTGAAACCATCAAATTCTTGAGGTATATAAGCACACATCGGTCTGTGTTTTTTCAACATACAGCCAGAATATGGGACATGAAGTGTAGTTATTACAGAAATGCATCCTGAATTCCCTGTAGAAGAGCTTACACAGTAGTTGGAGCAGTTATCTTTATTTCTGTTCTTGTAATTAGAAATACCCTTGGTGTTCTTAAGAAATCATAACTCTTCGTTTGAGATTTCCTTCAAACTAGATAATACCCAAGACTATGACAATCTAAAATTCACAAGTGAATGAACTGAATCAAAATGAGACTGTTTCAGTTCCAACATTGATTCCTACATACTGTATCAGAGGCAAATTTGGACATTACTGCAGTCATTGCCCTTGTCACCTTGCAGGTTTGACTATCTGAGCAATGAACCCACCCAGGACCTGAATTTTCAAACTGAGGTGGTTTTATTGTGCTCTGCTTAAACGGAAGGTTCTTCATTTGAGTTTATGTTGCCACAGAATTAGCTAATAGAAATTTCAAGTTTAACTGCATTATGGTTCACAGTGTTGTAATAAACTCATGTTTTGGATTGGCATAAAGGTATGGATTATTTCTCTCTCTTTGTACTCGGTAGATAAACACACTAAGGTATCTTCCAGGGGTAGGAGAGCCAGCTTCTTGCTGCTCAGGAGCCACCTGTATAATGACTTTTTCTCAGTTAGGCAGACAGGCTGCTGATTGGAGAAGCTCTGCTTGACTTGACAAGATGATAGGATTATTTCTGCTTTAATGCAGAGGGTAATTTTTAAACTTTATGTTGTAACTGAAAAGCCATGGTAGTCACGTGCTGGAGTGTTTGTGCTGAGTAATGACATAAAAGTGATAAGAAGTAATGGTTAGAAACACACAAAGTAGCTTAGTGTTTATTTTTTGTTTGTTTTTTAACTGTAAAGTTTTGAATTTCTTGAATTTAAGAAAACAAAAAGCCTCAGAGGATAATATGGAAATGTATTTACTTAAATTTAGGGTGTAGCTGAGAATCCCATGGTGAAGTCTGTTCTTGATAAAACCAGATATTCAGTGGAGTCCATGATCACAACGCTGGATCCTGGCATGGTTCCCTATATCAGTAAGTGTGATAAACCATTAAGTATTGCATGTAAATGCTAGAAAAGTTAATATAATAGCACAGTACTTTTAAACTTTAAATGTAAAAGCATTTCAATTGCAGCTTGAAATTGAACAGGAAGGAGAAGCGCTGTGGTATTCACCATTTTTTATTTTACTGGAGTACATGGCATGTCACATATAAGCTGACCTGAGATTCCTCCTTCCTTAAATTGGGGAAGCAAAATGCATAATTTGTTTGGGCTGATGGTTTGGTTTTGGTTTTTTGGCATGTTTTTCTCCCTTCTATCAATCTGATAAGCAGTCTAACTCCTTAGGTGCACCAGTATGGCCCTTGCTCTGCACATAAATTAAGCTGGTCAGGAAACTGCCTAGACTGAAAAGAAACTATTAATTTTTTTCATTTTGTTTTTCTGAGCTGTTTCTTTTTCAGCTGGACCTATTCTGTGATGCAGTAATTACATTGCTGAACTTCTGCACTCATGTAGTGATTGGGGGAAGATGACCAAATTACTGAGGAATAGTTATTTGCCTTACATTTAAGGGGAATAGCCCCGCAGCTCTCTGGTGAGGAGATAGTGGGAATGAAATCTTTGAGAAGGCCAGCCAATAATGTGCCTGCCAGCAATGCCTCCTAAAGGCATTTGTGAGCGGTAGCAAAATGCAGTGCAAAGCTACAGTAAATGTTGATTATGTATCGTTGGGCAAACTGTATTTAAGGTTTCTGTTGAAGTCATGACTACCCCATTTTAATGTGTCAGTATCCTGGGTAATTTGACACAGTATTTATTGACAGAACAATGTTATTTAGAGGAGTTAATTCTAATAAAATGCTTTGCTTATAAGATTCATGGCAGGTAAGCTAATTCAGTATTTATCTTAAAGGTCTCTAAAGTCCTGTATACATCTTGGACAACTTGGACATTTATCTACTGCATTGTAGTTGTAGGTTGTGGAAATGGGGGAGAGTTTCTTAAACTTCAGTATGTACTTCTTCTAGAAATGTATTCTGGCATCAACAGAAACCATGTCCCTAGCAGCAAGTGGCCCCACTTCTCTCTGTCCTCACTCCATTACTACAGTGCCAGAGAAATGTCATATTCCTCTTGTCAAAACCTGAAATTAGCAAAGCTTCTGGATGAGGTGGTTGAAATTACTTTTTTTTTCCATCTGAGCAACTAGTATTTCTGTAATCTCTTCCTTGAAAAGAGATGAACTGTTTTCAATGGCGCAGTGTGAAGAGGTTATCTGAGCCATGCACCTGGAATAGACAATTTCTGTCTGCCCAGGAAATGATCACCCTAGGAGTATAAACATCAATGCTTTTGTAACAGAAAGGACAAGGAGTCTTAAATTGAATGTGGAACTGTCATTTCAGTTTATAATGCACAGTGAAATACCACATTCAAGTGTGAGAGCTTAAGTTACATCAAGCTTAATTTTATGTAACGGTTATGTACCTAATTTTATCAGGGTGTGCCTAGTTCTTATATTTTAGAATTTCCATATTATACCAATGTGTGACAGATCACAAATGATTTCATTTAATGCATGTAATACCTCTGTTTCACTTTTGTAGTATCTGTGATGAACAAAGGTATACTTTTGCTATCTGATGATCCATAACCCAGAAAACCCTCCTCTGTATTCTCTGTATCCAGGCATGGGGCACAGTTACCATTCTTAAATTTGTTATGCAATAATTTGCCAGATATGTTACAGGTTAGTTTTTAGGTTCATTAAAATTTCTTTAACGGTATTTCTGCCCCTGGGCACTCAGACAAGGCTAAATGCCTGCACTCGGTTTGAAGCACTTGTTTAATTATGTTAAATTAATTTCTTTTCAGAAGCGATCAATGAAAAAAGATACTCTCATTTTTTAGTTCAGATGTTAACGAATGTTTAAAACAATTGCCCAGAGTTCAGTGATGTGTACACCCAATTCAATTCAGTAAAGCACTTGATAAATAAAAAGTTAAAAAACTATTCCAGAAAAGCCAAGTAGTATGTTTTACTACTGTTCTGGCATATCTCTTGTAATTCTTCACAAAAACAAGATTATTCCTGTAAAGTGTTCTTTATTTTAAAATTTAAGCTTTGGGCTTACCATTATCAGTGGGGAGCTGATGCTGTGATAGCCAGATGTGAAGTTTGATTTTGCTCATGAGTCTTTTGTATTAGTTTTAGATTTCTTTTAATTCATTAATTGTTTTGTTTTATTCTATAAAAGCTGAGTGAAAACTCCTTCTTTATGGAGATCCCGCCTGCTGGATAACATTGATAACTGTGTACAAGGTTTTGATTCCATAGATATTTAATAAAAAAAGGATAAAGTGGTATGGAGGCAGACAAACAATAAAATTACACTAAAGTTCACACTCCAAGGATAATTATGTGAGCTTTTCTTGTAAAAATTAGGTGATTTTGCAGCTAGTCACTGACTTTTATGATCTGCACCTGTGTTCGTGATTCCTTTTGTAAGGAAGAGCTTGTGTGTTACTCCAGTATTCCTTACTGCTTCCCAGAACACTAAAACACCCTTAGAAGTGGATTCTGTTTTCCTAAATCTCCTTGAATTGTCATCTTGGGGTTTTTTCTGGTGCTCAACAACCATCAGTTCCTGTTGTCTGTCATCAATGCATGACTTACCTATTAATCTCAATTTTTTCATCCTAACTTAATTTACTTCTGCTTCATGGAATAACTATTGCGCAGTGTGTGAGAAGAAGAGCAGCTGAAGAATAATGTTGAGATGGAGCATGTATTTGAGCTATCCAGTAATGGGAATGAGGAAAAACACATGCACATACGTATTGTAGAGATGACTCTGCAAAATTATTTTACAGGGACTGGGGGAGAACTGGACATAGTGGTTACTTCCAATAACGAGGCAAAAGTCGCAGCAATTCGGGATGCCTTTCAGGAAGTCTTTGGAATGGCTGTTGTTACTGGAGAGGCTGCACAGTCTAACATTGCACCCCAACCAGTGGGCTGTGCTGCAGGTTTAAAGGTGAGTTGATGTATAACAGTACCAAAGTAACTCCCATACAAAGAGATTCACCCAGAAGAATCTCATTTTCCATAAAGTGGAAGGCAGTTTGTGGGATAGGTAAACATTTTCTTTTGCATTTTTCTTAGTGTTTTTTGTTTGTTTGCTTTGTTGTTATTTGGGGGGGAGGGTGGGGTGGTGGTTGTTGGTTGGGTTTAGTTTGTTGGTTTTGGGTTTTTTTTCCATCTGAATCATTAGACCAGTTTAAAGCTATTTGTTGAAAGATTTTTTTGAGGTTTCTTCTAAACCCATTCACGGCAAGTGAAGGTTATTTATGTCAGTTTTCTTACACTGTCATCATGTTTTGTGTACATTGTGATATTCCTGTAGTTTTAAAGTACATCAGGCAATTTTGAGTAGTCTGTTACTAGCAAATCATGTTGGGAATGTCAGAAATTAAGAGATCCTTTGAGATTGAATTGCCTCCCTGATAATTCTGTAGATCAAAGACAGTTTCATCAACACTTGTCAGGGTTCATCCCAAACAGATCTATGTTCTGTTTGAAAAATAATTCATTGTGCAGCCTGGCAAACTGCTCTGCTGCCACACAAGAGTGGTTAGCAAAGGTTTGGACAGTAACTAAAAATCCTGAAAACAGCTATTTAGCATTGTGTTCATTAGATGTAAGCAAAAAATCATGAAAAAGTAAGTTTTTCCCCCTAACTCATGGCAGTGTTTGCAGCACAGTAAAGTCTGTCCTCACAGCAGTATATTTGCTAACACAGTTTTATATTGAGGTAAAGCAGAATAATGTATATGTTTCTTTATTTGTTTAGCTACTGCAGTGCAGTGGTAGCAATATTTCTATTACAGCTTCAGAATAATAATAGTTTTCAAGCAAATGATTCCTACATACAGTTGGATATGTACCATAGCAAATTGATTCTTTCCTTGGTCTTCCATAGTTGCTTAAAAGCTCTAAGAGGCTCTAAACCCAAGAAGTCTTAGGTTGAAAACTCTCAGTGTGAGTGACAGAAATGTATACTGATGCTTTCACTAATCGTGAAACTTGGCACAGTTACAGATTAGGAGTTCTTTGCATGGTACTCTGTCTGTTTCTTCAAAAATAAAAACATAAAAATATTTAATTAGTTTTATCATAATTTTTGTTACTGTTTGGGATTCCCTTACGGCTTTTCATGAGTTTGTTGGTTTTTTGTCCCTAACATTGAAATAAGAGTAATTTTCAAAATCTCTCAAATTTTATGTTTAACTTGAAAGTAAATTCTAGAGTTCTTCGTGACTAATCTGTAAGCGTTGTACTGTGTTGTGGTTGAAAGAGTGTTGTCTAACAGCTTGTATTACCTTCAGGGAGCTCAGGAGAGAATACAAGGCTTGCGTCGGACCGGAGTCATTCATGAGAAGCAGCCTGCTGTATCCGTGGAAAGCTTCATTGAGGAATTGCTTCCTGACAAGTGAGAATCTTAAATGTATTTATTCCTGGGCTGTGGGGACATGTCAGGAGTTTTCTGTGTTGACTCAAAGAGTTGGTGCCAGGGTCACTCTGAGCAGAAGAATGGAGAGGGTCTGTATTTGGCAGATTTGATTTTGGTGATGTTCACGTTTTCTGTCCCGTCATCTTGAGACTTCGGTATAAAAGATCCATGTCAGGTTTTTCTAGATTCACAGTGTGAAAACACAGTGAAATTATACTGAACTGAGAAAAATTATGGAGCTGTGAAAGTTGGCATTTGGCAAGCAGTTTGTGCACTCCTGTGTGCATGCTCTCTTCTGCTCTGAAATTGTCAGAAGGGATACTGGGATATATTATGAAAAGGGCAGACGTGTATCTCTGAATTGTAGTGGTTGGAGTAAACACAATCTCTGTTTTGGGGGGAAAACATATATTTATTGAAGCAACATGATAAAGTATATAGGTTCAGTGAGTAAATATTCATCTCAGGGGCTCTTTTTATACTAAAGGATGGTAGGAGGTAATACAATTAAGAGAATACGATCTGCTCACTATGGGGGAGCTCAGGAATGCAAGGTTAGTCCATATTTAATGAACACGAGACAGAAGAAACAAAGGGATTCATAGAGTGTGGCAGGTCAAACACACCATCTTTCTTTGTGTCTTTGATTTGTAAGTTTCATATAGTTTATGTATTTATATGTATATTATGTATTTTACATACATACACGTGCACTATAATGTCTGATACATGAAAACTGATACATGCAAATTTTACTTGAAAAATACCAGATGTCTTTGGTGAGTCTCATTATTACATTATTACTACATTTGTAGTAGAGTTTGTAAAATGGTCATAAGTCAACTGCTAACATGTTGGGTTTCGATGGAGTGATACTTGGTACTCAGAAATAAAGTCATTTGCATATCATTGCAGGTGGTTTGACATTGGATGTCTGATTCTTGAGGATCCAATTCATGGAATTCACTTGGAAACATTTACTCAGGCAACACCAGTGCCTTTAGAATATGTTCAGCAAGTGAGTTTTGAGTTTTCTTACCAATTAACAGTAAGATTTAAGTTTTGATTTTATTTATTATGTCAGTTCTTACTGTGGCATTTGCTCTACTTAAATGTTTCAGTTTTTGAAATGAGGAAAAAACCTGTTTTTGAATCATGCTAATGTATTACCTGAACAGTTCAGTCATTTATGGTAGTGCATTTTGTGATGAAGAGTCTCATTCTGGGTCACTGTGAAGCACTAGTTTTACTTTCCTACTAACAAAAAAGAAATATGAAACAAGAAGAAATTAACCACAGAGAATTACTTTCTCAAAAAGGAAATACAGTATATGTTCCCTGTGAGTATATAGACTCATACTTAAAAGGCAGAGCTGGTTTCCTTTTCTGAGCATGCTTTTCTGACAAGGATGAAAAATTTCTGAAATCTAGAGGTTTAGATCTAGAAAATACTGTGGTTCATCCCATTGAAAATAATGCAGTAGTGTGCAGTTCTTACATATCCCCAGCAGGAGGTTTTCGTGAGATGGTTTGTGTTTCTTTGGACACAGGCTGGGAATTAGTCCAGTTACTGCATGTCGCCTGACAGCAGATATGAGTTGTACATTAATTAACTCTGGTCTAAATATTCTTTTTAAATAAGTGTTTCCATGAAGAATGTAAAACCAAAACTGTTTGGGGTTTGATCCTTGGGGGTTGTTTAGAGGAAAAAAATAGTAACTGTTAAATTAAAATTTTTTTCCAGTAGTACCCCTTTCAATAAGTTAGCATTTGTGGGACTGATTTTAGTTCTTATTTTCCTGAGCTCTTGCAGCCTTGAAAAGCTGATGAGTGGCAAAAGGAGAAATACTGGTCTGTCTCTGTAGTTTTCCAGAATGATTTTCAAAAAGTGGAGAAAGATATGAAGCTACAGGAAACAATCGTTAGAGGTCCCTTTCCAACCCAAACTATTATGCATATTCTGACAAACTTGATAAGCTGCTGTTGTTGCCTGACAGTAGTTTTATGAAGGAGTGGAGCACACTAATGATTTACTGTATATGCACTGGAAACAGACTAACTCAGATCTGTTAAAAGGTGGTGCTTGCCTGTGATGAGCATCAGAGAAACACAGTGATACTTCCCTCGCTGTTTCCCTTCTGGTTCCAGCTGCAGAACGAGGGAAGGGCTGCAGATGTTGTTTACTTGGACTTCTGTAACATCTTGAACATGGTCCCCCACTCAAAATCAGAGATGGACTGTTCAGTGGATAAGGAATTGGTTGGATAATCATGTCCAGAGGGTTGTGGTCAGTGGCTCAGAGTCCCAGTGGACACCAGTGGCCAGTGGTGCCCCCAGGGACCTGTACTGGAACCAGTGTGGTTGAATATCTTCATCAGTGACCCAGAGGAAGGGACTGCGGGCACCTCAGCAGCTCTGCAGGTGACACAGCTGTGGCTGCCGGGACACATCTGCAGGATGGGGCCATCCAGAGCACCTGGACAAGCCCCAGGAGTGCCTCCTGGGAATGTCCTGAGGTTTAACAAGGCCACGGGCTGGTGCTACCCCTGGTCAGGACAACCCCAGAACCCATCTGGGCTGGGGATGAGCAGATGGAGCAGCCCTGGGAGAAGGACCTGGGGGTGCTGGTGGGGCAGAGGCTGGAGCTACCCCAGCCCTGGGGAGCAGCACAGCAAGGATGTGTAGCTGCTGGAAAGTTCAGAGAGGCACCAGGATGGGCAGAGGATGGAGCAGCTCTCCTGGGAGGAAAGGCTGGGAGAGCTGGGATTGTCCAGCCTGGAGAGGAGAAGCTTTGGGGGGACCTCATTGTGGCCTTGCAGTGCCTGAAGAGGCTACAAGAAAGATGGACAGAGACTATTAACAAGGGCCTGGAGGGCCAGGACGAGAGGGAATGGCTTCACACTGAGAGAATAGGTTTAGATAAGATACTAAGGACAAATCCTTACCTGTGAGGGTGGGCAGGCCATGTTACAGGTTTTGCAGGGAAGCTGTGGCTCCCCCATCCCTGGAAGTGTCCAAGGCCAGGTTGGATGGGGCTTGGAACAACCTGGGATAGTGAATGACATCCTTGCCCATGTCAGGGGGAGTTCCAATTGGATGATCTTTAAGGTTTCATCCTACCCAAACCATTCTACAATTCAATGAAATTACACTGTAATACCTTTGTGATCTCATGCAAATCTCTCAGTTCATCTTTTCTGCCACGTTCAGCTTTATCCTTGCATTTGGCTACTTGCCAGCTTCAGAGGGACATTTTTACTGTTTTTAAAGCCTTTGGAGTGTTTATATTATATAAATAGATACTGTTATTATTTCTATATGTTAGCTACTTTAAAAGAGAAAACTACTTCCTGCTAATGGCAGTATGTCTTTGCTCTCTTTTAGTTTATACTCCTCAGATGTTGCTTGGATCATGACACACAAAAATCCAGACAATGTGCTGGCAAATTATGGGGCAGCCTGAAATCTGATTGTGATAGCCTTTAATTTGCCATGTCAATCTGCCAATATAAGAACGATTACTTGCAAAAGTTGGTAACGGTGGAGGTAGAAGCAAAACTAATTCAAACTAATTTCAAACTCTCTCAGTAATCATTTCTCTGTTACATAGGCCAAGAGTCTCACTCCTGAGGACTACAGTCTGAGATGGTCAGGCCTGCTGGTGACCGTAGGTGAAGTGCTGGAGAAGAGTGTCCTGAAAGTGAACAGGACAGACTGGCACTTGGTGTTCACGGGCATGTCACGCCAGCAGATGATCTACAGTGCAGCCAAGGCCCTGGCAGGAATGTACAAACAACATCTGCTCCCAGGGACCTCTTGAGACAGGCTGGTCTGTGGCTCCAGGGAGTCCTGGGATTGATTCTAGAGTTGACAGTGAAGGCTATGTGCTCTTAATTCTCAGTGGATGCAACACAGATCTTAATCTAACTCTAAACTGTTTGTACTTCTTAAGAAGTGAAGGTGATTTTCAGCAGTAAAAGTGAGTAAATGCTGTTTTTAGCTACTATATGATTTCCAGGATGATTCACAAAATAGAAAATTGAAACAAACATGTATTTATAACTGGTACAAGTAGCATTGCAGTTTTTCAAGTAGAACATACTATGATCTGACACCTTACTACGCATTTGCTGAGATACTTAGTATACTTTTAAAAGGGGATATTTGTCAAGCTATTTCTATTATATGAGTAATATAAACATGTTGACAGCATAACATTGTATATGCATTTCAATCCAGAGAGACTACCTTCTGTATTACATGCTTTACTGGGGCATGTGTTTAGGGGATACTTAACACCTCATGGGTTTGGTGTCTGTATATAGTTCTCAGGAGTGATGCCAAGTAGTTTCTACAGCACATACCAGTGCGCTGCTGAAGAAGAGCACAAATCCATGCCCTGTTAGTTGAAGTAATTGCTAAATAATTCTGAATTCTCATTTTCCATGCTGCATCTTTTTTTCTCGTCTATGTAACAGTAATGAAATCTGTGGGCCAGTTAAAACACCACATACAAGTTTCAAGTTGCTTCGGAGGGTTTTAGATCAGGTACCACTTATGCCACATGAAATCATTTCCGCAGTTTCAAGAATGCAATCTATCCCAGTGCTTCCGAACTTCATATTTTTGTATGCAATTAAGAAATTTCTTCTATCTAGTTACAGTTGTCAGCAAATCTGATTATGGAAAATGGTGATGTGTCTATCGCTTGCTTTGCTGTCCTGCGTTTTCTAAACACTTCTAAGTCTTAAATGCTCTCTTGATGTCATGAACTCGCTATTTCTCATATATAAGTTTTTGGTGGTGTCTGATGTTTTTCATGTCTACAAATGCCCTCTCTCCATGCTCATGCAATCTTAAAATCTGTATTTAGAAATATGGAAGTAATTGTGAAGAAAATATTTTGGTAATAACACGTTTATAAGAAACAAAGAATAAATACTTTTGGTTTGCCTTAAAGAAACAGGTTTTTAGGTTACCTTGCTCTCCCTTTACCTTTCTTAGGTGCTTTCAAAGAACATTTTTGTATACAATATTAAGCCATCTCATATTTGTACCTAGTGAAAGTCTGTCTATTTCTAAGTAATATATTTGGCCTTAATTGGTTTACTCTGTAAAGTAGTTGAATAAAAGTTTTCTTCAGAGAATTGCATCTATTTTAAAGGGTTATTTTTTAATACATCTGATGAATCACTCTTCATCAAAATCACATTTACATTGTCAAGTTGCAGATTTGTCACATACTTAAACAGAGCTCAACTCTTTCAGTCTTAAGGTCACTCACTGAGACTAGTTCTTTATTCAACTAAAAGGATGATACAGGGACTTCTGCGCAGCAAAGACATGTTTGCTTTTATTGGAATTTTGGTTTGCAATGTGTGGTGTGTTCAGTGCTGGTCTTCTGTCCCCTGCTTACAGCATCCTCCGTGATGCAAAGGAAGAGACAGTAAACCATCAGTAGGTTTACATGCCCTGGCATGACTTAAAATTAAAACTGAAGAGGAATGTCCATTTTCTTTCCCCCTTTCCTGGCTCTGGCCTTCTCTGAGGAGAATGGAGGTAGAAGGCATTCATTATCATTTTGCAGCCCCTGGTTCATTGTGGTGACATTGGCCTGGCATCCCAGCTGCCTTTTGAGGCTGCTAGTGTGTTATATTCTCACCTGCCTTAGAGAATTTTTAGGTGTCTGCTCTCCTGTGGAAATTCTCTTTAGGCCAGAATTGAGACTGACCTTTCATTTCCATCCATACTGTCTCCTTATGCCTGGGTGCTGGAATATGACATGGTCTTTCTCTGTCTCAGTGAAGGTCTTCTGATGCACCTTTGACTGATCACACCAGAACTAAAAAGGCTCAGCTAGGTAACTCTCAGTTCTCTCCATTTACTGAGCATTGCTTGTTTATGTATTAAAAATAACATCCTCACGTGAAAGCCATGAGCTCAGCTTCTTGCCTCAGGACGCAAGGTAATGAAAATGTCTGCAGTATGCTCTGTGAAGCTAACAAATACAAAATTATTTCATGAGTGGAGGCCTTTTTCAGGGTCTGAGTTGCAGTAAGCATGAAGGAATTCTCAACCACTTTAACATTCAGCTTTTTACCATCTGCTGGGTCGTTCTGTGGGCAGTAATAGGAGAGGAAGGTCAGCGGATAAGACATCAACATTCTGTGTGAAATTTATATTGAGATCAGCTTGGAAGAGCAGAGACACATTTGGACATGTAGCTCTACCTGTAAAGAAAACTCTGAACTGCTTCATCACTGTAGATACAACTGCAGAGGCCACTTCTGCTGCTTTGTGAGAGGGTAAGTTTGTTCAAAGGGGAGTTTCATGAGCAAAAGATCAAGAAAGCTACTATATACATATATATTACACTACCATTTTTTAAAGTGTGTACCACACAGATGTGGGCAAGTTCTATCAGTCTGCAGGTCTTATACTTTAAAGCAGATCTATTTTAAGCTGAGATTCTTTAAAATGTTGGGGATGGCTCATTTACTCTGCACTTGTTGCTGCTCTTTGTACACACTAAGGTAATAGCTCTTTAAGTCCCGTATGTGTTTCAGAATATTTCAGGGTTTTCATGGTCGTGGAAAAGTAGCTGAGCAGTGACAAATTCCAGTTGAACTTCTGAAGGTCTGTATTGGCTGCAGAGAGATGGGTGAATCTTCAGAAGCACCAGCTCATGGGTTTTGTATGTAGGAAGAACACTAGATTTTTTTTTTTCTGAGGCTGAAAAGTCGTTTCAGGACCATATATACATATGTGTAAAAGCACTTCCTAGAAAAAACCACTGCCAAAACCTGACAGGCCCTCTCTGTAAGATTTTATATGTGAATTTTAGGCATGGTGCCACAAGTAAGGATTTTGAAGGAGAGTGTGACTGGGTTATTGTCAGAGAACAGCTGAAAACTTAAGCATGCAGAAACTGTTTTCTTCAAACTTCTTTCCTGGGCAGCATGTGCACATTCTGGTCAGCTTTTCGGTTTGGGAAGTGTACAGTTGTCCCAGCTCTTAAGCTGTGCCCTTAGAGACTGAACTTTGCAGGCAGCTGTACTGGCTTGAGGTGTTACAGCCCTGTTTGTGGATGTTTTTGCCCCTGCAGATTTTCTTGTAGAATAAGCTCTCTCTACTAATTTATGAGCTGAAGGTACCTGTGACTGTGTTCACATTCTGTTTTAGCTGCAGCAAAGCTGAGTTGAAAAGATTCTGCTCTGGACCTGGCCTTAGTTTTTTCATCACAAAACTAATAGAACTCAAAACAGCTTGTCTCTGTTAGAAAGATCCTGGCTATGAAGTTCACACATTTTTGTTAAAACTAGTCAGGTGTCTTGCACCCAGCTGCCCTCTCAAGGTTTGCCATACACATCTGTGAAGAAGGGGTGGAGTCTGATGAAACAGCAAGCACAGTTTGGTGGAATATCTTGGTCCAAAATCAGAAACAAAACAGCCTCCTGACTGCTCATATACCCTGCAGAGTGTTCTCCTTTGGGCTTCTAGCGTTGCCTTCCCATAGCAGTCCTCTTCAGACATCTCAGTTTGGGCAAGGTAGTGAGGAATGGCAGAAAAGGACAAAGAAAAGAATGAAATGTGGGAGGATGTGAGAGCAATCAGGAGAGTACCAGAGAAGTAGGAATGTCTAGTGAGCAATGGAGGAGAAGGTACAGGAGCTTAATTGTATTTGACTCCCTGTCCTGGATGCAGGAAATGGTAGGGGGTAGTTGAGAAATCATGTGGGAATATGGAAAAACTTGTGTCTGTCTACTGCTGTTGATTTTGGACAGCTTTGGAAGAGTACCAACACATGCAGATCTTGCAGTAGAGACATTTAGCACAATAGTGATTCAGGTTCTTAAGGATATTTGGAAAAGTAGCCTTTTTTCCCCATAATAGTAAATGTGATACAAACCTTGCAGATGGAACCAAGAATTTATCCCTGAACAATGTTGACTCTGAAACAGAACTGTGTCTACAGTTTACAATTACATTTAATAATTTTGACCAAGCAAATTTTAAAAAAAAAGGAGAAAAACTGTTCTCATTTCCTCCTGTTAACAGACACAGGAACAAGTAGTAAATGAGAACATTCTGTATCCCATCAAAAGTTATTAATACACTTGAAAAGCAGAATAAAACAGCTTCAATCTTGGTTATTTTTCCAGTGTGGATTTTTGCTTCAACAATTAAGTCTGTCTGTAACTCATCAAGAACTCACATTTTGACATCCTGAATCTTGGAACCATTTTCTTTGACTTCATGGCTCTGTTCCATCCATAGTTACACAATTCAGGGAAAACTGTTCACATAAAACCATCAGGGACTAGAACTACAGTTCCTAAATGGAAAAGGTGTCAGTTGGTTTGATTTATCAACTCATTGTGCAGAATACTGTCAAAGCTTTAGGTACTCCGGCCAGTTGATTTTGTAAAGCAGCCAGACTGTGACCTGGCAATTAAATGGTGAGTACACAGTGCTGCAGAGGGATAACAGGTCCAAAACCACTCAACAGCTGCTTCTGAGCTAGCACAGGGATTTTTCATGTACTGGAATCAAACGACAGGCAGCCTTAAGGTTACAAGCAAAATTAAAATACTCAGTGTTGAAAAAGTGATTCCAATTATCTTTGCATTCTGCATGTGTGCGTGAACATAGCTGTGACCTTCCCTGTAAAATAGAGAACTACCTCATATAGTAGAGGAGAAAGCATATGGCTTGGTTTTCCAAGGTTTTTTTTAGCTTTTTAAGTACAAAGTTACATGGAATTCTATGTTATGCCTGGGGTTTGTTGGTATTAATCACAAAAACATGCTTCCTGTTAAAGGGTACTCTATGACAGCAGTGATTGTGGGGATTTTTTATTTGTTTTTTAAATATTATATTGCAAATTGTGCATCCAAACTTTCTAACATGTTTTATTCTATTTTGCCAGATCAGCTTGGTAGTTGATAAAGATCAAATTAAAAAATGTAGCAGCTTTGTTGTGAGTAATGCACCAAATCACGCATTCCAATTTCTCAATTTGGTCTTGAATTCCAACAAAAATTCCCCAAATTTTAAAAGTTTTCACCTGACTTACTTCAAGACTCTATGTTCATGTTACAGCTTGTGCAGTTGACTTGGTTCTGCTCAGAATTTTGTAGGACAATTTACCAATCAATGAAAACACATGCTCTAACAAGATACTGTAGAGAACTTACTTCTTTTCATCTCAGAAACAAAAAAAGTATATCTGTTGCTATGCTAGCGTGATAAAAATGAATTCATTATATCTTCTTGTGAAAACATTGGTAGATAGGAGCTAATAGGCTTAATTAAACTTACTTGAATTGCTTTATTTAGCAACTTGGGACAGGCTGTGTAAAGAAAGGCATTTAACCACAGTAAGAAGCATCCTAGTTTACTTTTTTCTCAAGTATCAAATGGAAAGCAGCTATTGGAATAAAGCACACATGAATGCATATTACTAGGGGATCACTGTCATGATCTAAGTCTTACAGCTGCAGGAGCAGCTGTTGCAAATAAGTGGTGAATGTTCTGCAGCTGCTTGGAGAAGTGCAGGAAGTTGCATTTTGTGTAAGGAGGAGTATTTTGACAACTAGTGGGATTCTGGAACAGCCATGACATCCAGCAAGAGGTAAAACTGGATTTAAAAAGAATTCACAGACAGACCAGTTGTCCTGTCTGTGGCAATCAGTGGCGTTCTTGGGATGAGTGAGTACAGTTGTGCACATGCAAAGCAGATACTGAAATTAGGGGGGGTTTGATAAAATGTATTAAAAGTAAAAACCAGCAAACCTGTGTCTGAAGAGGAAATAACAGGAGAATATTTATTTTTAACATAATGGGAGCTACTGTAATCAGTAATCACATGAGTTACCTGGTTCTTTTCATTTGTGGTTCTCAGAGTATTTGCAAAAATGCTCATCCCAATACTTAGCAGGTTGAGAGAATTACAATGGAAGCATTGTAAGCTCTCTCTGTCCTATGTAGATGCAGACTGTTGTACCTACAGAGCTTATTTTCTTGGTCTTAGTTCTAGCAGACATACAAAATCTAGTCTTACATTAATAAATCTAAGAGATTAAAATTATTACTAGAGAAAAGACCCCTTTTT